>WBMY01014985.1:238769-286642 GCA_013397315.1 Donacobius atricapilla | reverse complement strand
TTTCATATTATATCTCAAGAATATAGCACTAGAAAGTGTCAAAGCTGACAACTGCAAATTATTTTCCATCTTGAACTTGATAGTATTTACCTTTATAAATGGTGCAATGGAGAGCACAGAGGTGTGAGAATTAATGTGAGACAGGTCTTGAAGATGCTCGAGAATCTGGCTGTTTTAAGATACAGACTTCTTCCATCCTGAGGATTATCTACACGTCCTTCATACATGACAAGGTCACAAAATTAAATATTTCACCACAATATCTGTGTAAGATTTGTTTTAAAGAATTAGTGTATCTGGAAAAAAATAAATAACAAATTTTAAAGTTCCAGTAAAAAATTAATTTTTAAAATGTTATGTTACAAACTGTTGTTTGCAAGGCTTGACTGCCTTTATTTAATAAGGTCTGCTTACTGTATAAAATGCAGTGAACAGCTTAGCTGAGTAATATGGCATTTTTTTGGCTATGATTTTAACTGGTTAAGCCATGGAAATAGATGACAGCTACTTTATTTTTAATCTTACAGTTGGAGAAAAGCTGTAAACTTTTTCCTCCCAGAAATAATCTGCAAACTGATTGCTGTCAACTTCTTGCTGGAGGGAAAGTCTGTCAACCCAGGCGGGTGGAGACAGGAAAGACCAGCTTCCTCTTCCCATGTGTAAATACCTTTTTTACAAAAAATGGAAGCTAAATCTTACAGAATCTTTGTAAATTAAAGACCTATTCTGTGTGAACCTTTAAAAAAAATACAGTTCTTTACAGTATCCAACACTTTTATTCAGGAAAAACTATGTTTGACTAGACTTTGTTATCAAACAACAGAAAGAAGAAGAAGAAAAAAAGCAATTATTTTTTCTGATATTTAGATGGTGACCATATATGCATTTATATTGATTTTGGAAATAAAAGCAAAGTCTAGAGCGGCATATTTGCACAGGTGTCCCATTCACAACTTTTCAATTCCCACCTGTTCACTGCAGCTGAGGTGCCAAGAGTCATTTCCCTCCAAATTCTGGAGGCATCCTGTGTGATCCTTAGCATCACACAGAGAAGTAAAATTCTCCCATTTTTCTGGTGGAGTTAGAATTCCGTAGAATGTGAATTCACAATCAAACTGCAAAGACTAGATTGCATCTCAAGATCAGTGTCAAGGTATTACATTGAAAGTACAATTAGCTCATCACTGTCCCTAGGACACTATATCCTCATTTCAAGGGGGAGAAAAAAGAGAATCATCATTTCAGTATTTCAAGTGCTATCTTTGCAGTATTCTGTAAATGGAAAGTCATTTAATTAAAAAGTTCCTTTTCATCACTCTTATATGTGCACACACACACAAAAAATATATCTTTTTTAGCTAAAAGCAAAATATCAGTCACTTGCTAAACAAACAGAAAACTCCTTCTCTTCAAGCAATATTGAATGAACTTCTCTGCAGCAAACTAGCTTGATCCTAGACCAAACTTAAATAATTTGAGCTTAAACACAGAGCAGTGAGTCTCACCCTAGAAATCATAAGCATTGCTCGCAATGAAGGTAGTTTAGTGTCTTTTCTCACTGCTGCTGGCAAAACAGGTGAGTGTGAATAGCAAGAGAAAATATGGAATACAGAAGCAATTTTTCTCAAAAAATTTTTTGCCACTTGAAGGAAGCATAAAAAAGTCCTTGCATTTTTTAACATAAGGTAGACAGTTGCTTGACCTGCATGAAAGGCCATTTGGCTTCAAAAACTTCAGCTACAGAGCAATTAATAGACCTCTATTTTGCAATCAATTTCAAGATTACATATTTCAAATTCCCTGTAAGTATAAAAAGCCCAGAGGTTCATTCGCCCTATAAAAATGAAGTGGAGAAACAAATTTAATGGAAAAAAAAAAAAATGCAGTGCCTGTATGACATGTAAAATTGTATCTTCCCTGTGTCAAATATATGGTATGAGTAATTCACAGTCACACACTCAAACATAGACAAAAAGACAACTGTGAGTTGGTGCACGTGTGTACACACACGTGCCAGTGCAATTAAACCAGAGCAAGGAAAGATGGTGAAGGGATATGTTTATCAGTTAATTTTCTGGTCACACAGCAGTAGTAAAATTATTTCTGATGTTACTAACTATTCCAACAATTACATTATTATTAATGAAGCGTGAAAGTGAGGTGAAATAGTAAGTGGTGGAATTGCTGGGCTCAGAGGATTGTGATCAATGCCACAAACTTCAGCTGGGAACATTACTAATTGCACACCCCTGTTGGTATTGGGGCCATTTTCCTTAAAGACCAGAATAATGGGACTGAGGGCACCCTCAGGGTGTTGGCAGAAATAAGGAGTAGCTGTGCTGCCACTGGGTGGGAACTTAAGAGGCTGGAGAAATAAAGTTCAGCAAACAGAAACACACAAACTTCACCCAAAGAGTGTGCACTTCACCAGACTGTGTGCACTGGTAAAAGTCTTGGGACAAACCAGGGGGAAAGAAGTGGGCATGAAAGTATGGGCAGGGTCCTGGTGGGCAAGTAGATGAACATGACTCAGCAAAGTGCCCGTGTGGCAATGAAAGTCAGCACTTTCTGTGTTAGGAAAAACAGTGCCAGCAGGCTGAGAGAGATAAAGTTCCCCCTTAGCAACGGTCAGGTCACATCTGGAATATTGCCTCGTGTTCTGGGGTCCCCAGTACAGAAAGGACGTAGACATACAGGTGTACATTCAGTATATACATCCAGGGCACAGGGAAGATATGGGTCTTCGAGCATCTGTCATATGAAGAAATGCAGGAAGTTGCAGGAAGCTCTCTTGATACAGGGGCGGTTCTTGCTAGCTTACAGAAGAAATTGGAGGAGCATTTGCAGAGGTGTATTAGAAACAGCAAAACCTTTAGCTACTCTTCAAAGACACATGATTACAAATAGTAGAATTTCTGTGATTATTTCTGCGATGGTCTCTTATCATTTGAGAGCAAGACAAAAAGATAAATCACACACCCATGTTTACTACTAACAGATAAAACAAATTTGATATTCACCAGTGTCTGACAAAGTATCTTCAAAAGACCAAGTGGAGCATTAGCACTCTTTTCAAGACGGAGGAAACACTTCAGGTACGAGGTTCAGAATTCAGGAGAATCAAGTTACTAGCCTCTGTATCTTCCTATTTATTCTGTTTTGCCAGACTAAAAGATGCTTGCTCTGCCTGTTTGATCCTAGCACATAAAAGCTGAGGAAGATACATGATCGATGTTTATAATTTATTGAGGGCTACACACTGAGGAAGGAGTTGGTTTTAAATAACAATATTGAGAGCTTAAAAATTAGGAATAAAAGAATATATTTAGGCTGAAAGCTCAAAGAAAGCTCTAAGCATTAGGAGAAAGGTTTTGAAACATCTTTCCAGAAAGAGCAACAAGGCAAGGTACTTAAAGGTAGACTGTTGATGACTTTATGACTGAAGTTAGATAAGATTGTTATCTAACTCAGAACGGTCTTTTCTTCAGCGCTGATTTACTATGGTGATCAACTACTCCCAATTCTGCTCCCCTCCTTCCCAGACTTTTTGCTCACACGCTTCCCACTAAAGTTCAACTAGGGCTATGAGAGGACTTCATGCAATTTTTTTATCCTTAAGAGAAAACCATTTTAAGAGTTAAGCTCCTACCCCTCTAGCTTAAATGGTTTTATAGAATATTGCATCAAAGCAGATGACTAGAAGATCTCCTTGAGATCAGAAGATTTAATCAGCAGCTAAACAGAGCAGGACACTGCAAACACATTGAAATGATATTGCCTCTTTGGGTCTTCATTAAATATTTGTCCTCCTTGCCCGTTTAATGGATTCCTTCTTACTATATAAACAGTCAAAGAGGGAATTTGACTGTACTCAAAGCAAATACATCTCAAACGCTGTCACTATTCAGGATCACATAATTTAACCAGTCTGTTAAGACATACGACTATCCCCACCCTTTATAACATGGTACTTTCATGGTAATCATTGAACAACCCATTCAGAAGTTTTCTATGGCAGTGGGTAAAGTAAAAATAGCTACAGAAAAGAGAGAGGGCATATTCACATGACTACAGCTACTGGCCAGTTGTCACGTAGTTATTGGTATAGCAGTAAGTGAACACTGAGCAATGTTGCAGACAACCAACTCTTCTCCTTTCAGCTCCTTTCAAAGCTGTGCCCATCAAAAAACAAGCAGCACTGTGGCTTCTTGACCCAAAAAGCGTGCTCAACCTGTTGCAAATGTTGCAGAGGTAGGTGGGTCTGTCATTCACCAACCCCACAATCCCTTGTATCAAACACAAATCATTATTGTAAGACCAATAAAGTCTGGTGAGTATGAATACATTTCCCCACCTCCCTCTGGCTGACAAATGATTTTTTAAATTTTGTTTTAGAAAAGAAGCAAATGTTTTTCCAATATAAGTCAATCCAACACTTGACAGCCAAACAAAAATGTATACTGGACTGAAATTTACACAGTGACACATATTGTTCAAACCCCAAATCAGAACTCCCATCTTTCATTTATGACTTAAAAAGCCAGAGCACTGGCCAGAAGAATGCCAGTTACACAGAAAATAAGTATTTCTATTATAATTGTATCTCAGAACAATAAATGTTTACTATTTAATACATTTTGACCTCTTTGTGGACTGGTGTCCATGACAGCATTTCCAGTTAGAGATAGAAGATTTGGAAAAGCAAACAAATAGTTCTCCTCTTACAAGTTTAATGAGCTCCACTTCTATTGACTCTCATTTGACCTCTACCATCTCTTATTTGGTGACAAACCAAATTCTCAACAACTGAATCTCTTTTAATAGGTTGGTTATAGTCTAGATTAGGGCTTCCACCTTAAATGTCATAAAAATGCTGTATATGTGAGTATAATTTCATTTAACAATGACCATCAGTCTTGGATTTGACAGAAAGACTTGATTTCCAAAAGTTTTTCCCCACCTGACTAGTCTCCTTTAAATCTTTTGTCTTTTTATTTCTGGCTTGTTCTTATTTTTGTCTCCTTTATTTTGCTGCTGTAGAACAGTGATATGAAAATTACTGCATCCAGGCTTGCTTTCAAAGTAAGCATATTGAGTGGTTAGCCTGCTCATATGTTCTTGCTTACCTCACAGATTTCTGTGTTATTATTAGTTTCTTCTACTAGCATAGCAGTCTTTTGCCACACACATACACACACTTCTACAATAAGCTCACACCTTAAGAAACTTGCAAATCACACGTGCTGTCAAAGCACACAAACTCCTTAATTCCCTCATTCTGATACAATGTACAGGATCCATCTATAACACACAACATCTTTTTAATCAAAAAGTAATATTTTTACATAAGTGGAACAAAAGAACTTAATAATATTTGCCATTTACTGTTTTGTCAAAAATACACTAGGCTACTAAAGCAATTGACCCCAATCAAAATTAGCTCCATTTGAAATGACAAAACCTCAGTCTAGTTTTGCCAGCAACAAACCTAGTGAAATACGTGAACATTCACAAAACTAAAGTATGAATAATTCCTACAATATGAAACCATTATCTCATCCGACTAAAGCTGTCACTGTATTTTATGATGAAATACCTGGCATAGAATTACACAAACATCCTATTGAACAGTAGGTCTCCCCAGCTCAGCTCATTTAGCAGGCAAGTGTCAAGAACTATTACAGTACTGCCTTAGAGGTAGTAAGGTAAATTCTTGGAAGTAGCTTATGACATTTTTTAAAGCTTTTTTTTCAAAGGGTGGAAATAATCAAAGCAGACATCACACAGGTTTTAGTTGCTGCAGTTGAGAAAGTCAACATTTTCAATGGAAGTCGTGCTACCCCTTGTCCAAGTTTTCCCCATCCTGTATCTCAGAAAACACGGGCTTGTACACACGAAAAACAGAAAGTAAAACAGCCCGGTTATTCTCTGTCTTTTCATATGTGGCAAAAATAAGAGGACATATGCGATTCTAATGCACCATCCTTACACTCCACCACCTCCAACTCTGCAAGACATTTCAGGCTGTAATGTGTAAATCATTACTACATGCTCTAACAGTACTTTCTGTTCAATCAGGAGAGAAGAAAAACCCCCTCTAGAAATACAACAAATAAGTACAGGTTTGTTTTAAATGAAATTATGTAGTTTATATCTGACCTGAGTTTCAGTCTTTTCCTAGTGGGAAATACAAATTCAGCATTTGGATACATAATCCTACAGCTCTCAGAAGAAGCCGACTCCACCGCGAACACTTAACATGATTTATAGCTCTCCTCCAGATTCAGATGACAAGTCTCGGCGGAGCAGGTGCAACGGGGTATTTTTCCCTTCCTTCAGACATCATTCCCTCGTATGTAAATTAATTAGCAAGTCTTCCTCACTTTCGCGTGAGCGGGGAAGATGAAGCTAATGGAACATCAGCGTTCGGTTTCTCACGAGGAGCGGGTGACCCGGCGGAGGGAGAGGAGGAGGGAGGGAGGCAGGGAGGGGGCTCGCTGCTGTTACTGCTGGAGCCACAGCGATTTTGACAGCGTCAGCGGCGATAAAGTGAGCCTGGCTCCCGCGCACTTCTGCCAAGAGAGCGATTTTTAAACCACGGGCAGGATTTGGGGGAGCCTCGGGGACGCGAAGCGAACGCACCCCGCACACCTCCCGCGGCAACCCGAGCCTTCCTGTCCCCCCTGCAGGCAAGTTGGGGCTGCTCCCCCCGCGCCCCGCCGGCCCCTTCCCTGGCTGCCGGGGCACCGGGGAGCGGTCCCGACTGCCATTACCTCCTCCGGAGCCATGGAGAGCCCCGCGGCCGCGGCTCGCCCGGCGCGGAGGGGCCGGCGCTCCCCGCGCTCCCTCAGCCGCCGCTGGCACAGCCCGCTCCACACAAATGCATTAACAGCAGCCACACCATGATTAATTCATCAGTCCCAGTGACCAGGGGAGGAGGCAGCGCGGGGCCGGGGAGAGGCGGCGCGCACGGGACGGTCCCTTCTGGCGGAGTTCGCCGCCGGCGCGGAGCCGGGGAGGGAGCGAGGGGCGGGTGCCGCGCAGCGCCNCCTGGTCTCCTGGCTGCCCGCGGCCCGCCGGGCGCCTTGGCCGCGGAGAAGGGCCCCGGAGCCCCGAGCTGCCGGCACGGAGGGACCCGCCGGGCCGTGCAAGCATCTCGTGCATCCGCGTGGCCGTGATCACGGTTGCAGGACTACGCTCATTTGCACAAATGTGTCCAAAATCCCTCCTCAGCCTTGGTGAAAAGAAGTGGTCTGCCACACGCCAGTTGCTGGAGCCAGGTTTTTCCGTGCAACACCTCATTGGTGTCCGTGCGAGCTTGCCTTGGTCTGCTGAGGCAGCAACGCTGGCTCCTTCCCCAGTCCTCCGGCGCAGAGCTTTGCTGCCCTCTCTTCTGAGGGCAGCGCCGAGTTCCTCAAATACCATTTGTTAAACTAGTGGTACGCTGGACTTCGAGTTTCTTCACAGAAGGGGCAAAAAACCACAGGGACTTCAGGGGTTTCAGAACACCTGTTAAATGCATGAAACCCTTTGCATTTCTCTGCCTTCATTTTCTACGCCAAATATAGGTTGAAGTTCTCTTAAGTCCACCATCCCCTTCCAATATTTAATACAAGATGTATTCTACAACACCAAGCAAGACACCACCTTACCTTCTTAGCCAGGAAGGTCCCTAGTCAAGTGATGAAATTTGTGTAGAACAGATGATTTATCACCTACTTATTTCTCACTCCATCTTTAAAAAAACCCCATGTTTGCCTACCCATTGTCATACTCCAAGGGAATGTATTTGAATAGGATATTATCACGGTTTTACAACTCCTTATTGATCATGTGCCAGGAGCAAAAATCACCCCTTGTGGATTTTAGATTAGTAAAGAATCTTCAAACTGACACAGTTCTAAAGAGAGATTTCCACATATCAGACAGAGCTCATAAGCTTTACATAGAGAGATCCTCAAATTGTCACAAGCCTTAAGATAGGTAACTATAGGCAAACAGATTTAAAGCTGTGTAAGGAGGAAGAACAAAACAAATGAAAGAGTTGGGCAGTTTTGTGGGGAAAACCCATTTACATGACATGTCAATTTTCCATTTGTGTTATGCTGTAGATTTGTGTTACTCATACACAAATGAGAAATTAACTCCATAGTTAAGGCTGTGTTGTGGTTTGCACCTACAGCGGGACTATAAATCTCAGGATTGAATACTCGAATGTTGCATTTAGACTGCACAGCACAATAGCACATAAGAATTACAGTTGAATTTCCTTTTAAAAAATAATACTTACTTGCCTTCTACAGAGAAAAATTTTAATTGTTCTCTTTTTCCAGATTTTTCCCATTTTCATCCGTGAATTCTGAAGGTTTCTGTGTATATTAGAAGTCATTTGTACAGTACAAAAAGAGCACAAAGCTGATTTTGAACTTCCAAAATTAAGCAGAAATAGGGTAACACAGATTATATCCACCATATTACTTAATTCAACTTAGTATTGGTGTTCCAGGATAATCGTGTAATAGATTGAATTGTTCTATCTACTTTTTTTTTTTTGAAAAAAGAAAGGAATTTATGAGAATCAAATGTTTCCTGCAAAAACTGATGTACTCATATGAAAAAGTAAAAAAATGGAACTTGATTAAAACCTCTGAACCACAAATACAAAACTCTGCTTTTTAGCAGATATTACCTAACATCTTCTGTAATCCAGTGCTTCATCTTAAAATCAGTTCATTTCACTCTTCCTAGTGAAGGCAGTGCCTGAACATGGCTCCCCTGGTTAGAAATTGTCCCATTTGTTTCTCTCCCCAGAATATTTTAAGTATTATTTTCTTCTGTTCACCTATTGATATATTTATATACAACACTCACATTTTTCTTCAATTGAAACAGGTCCTCTTTCAGTCTCCTTCCATAAATCAAGTTCTGGATTTCCCTGATGATATCTATGACCCATTACAGTTTGAATTAATAATTTTTAAATACCGACAGATGGACAGAGTTTTATACATGGCATTCCATTAGACTCTTACTAGTAATGCCCACAATGGTCTCTTCACCTTCATTTAAGCCCTGATAAAGGTGGGCTTTGCCTCACTTTCTTTCTTGACTTTCCTATGTAGATAGCTTTCAGTTTTTCCTGTGCTCAATACCAACAAGTCATTCTCATACCAACTTTTGACTCGTAAATTACTGGATTATACCAAAAGTTTTTATTGGGCTCTGGTGCACAATCTTGAATTTTGTTATCCTATAACACAGTGCCATTTCCTGGCTCCAGTATTTTGTGTGTGCTATTGACAAGCTGCAAATCAACAGCAAATTACACATTTTCTTATTTTCTAAGATTATTAATGAATTTAATAAGGGATACAGAAATAATAAGAACAGAGTCTTAACAAACCTAGCAAATTCCATTTATGCATTGATCTGTTTTCAGCATAAACTCTCTTTGCAGGTCCTTACCCACTTCACAAGTTTTATACAGGTTTTCTTGTCATCCATTTCAATCGTTGCCCACACATAGATGACTGCTTCCAGGTTACTAGCATTAAACTCTGGAGAAATCAAAGGTGTTAAATGAGATGGTGTATGAGGAGTCAGCTGTTACAGAGTTTGGGATAGAGATGTAGTATAATTAAAAACAAAGGAGAAAAACAGTCATGAGTAGCCTGGTTAAAGTCAAGTCTATGTGCTGTGCTACATTTCTGACTTAAAAATGACCTAGTACTACAATCCACAGAAAAATCACCATGGCTAGAGAGGGGAGAGAGGGCACCTATTTTCTATGCTTTTCACTAGTTTCTTCTATTTTTGGAAATTCTCCGGGTTCCTTATTACAGAACTCAATCACCTGGGCAATTTTATTCATGTCTCATCTCAGTGAGAGTGGTAGAACTATGTAACTATCAAAGTATGAAAAACTTCACAGCCTTGATTTCTTATATTATTGGTATTTATTGAAGTACAACTTTATGTTTCTATGAAATTATTAATATCCTTGCTGATACCCTATTGATATGAAAAGATAGATGCGTAGTTCCACTACCACAGCATCTGAAGTTACATGGACACAGATTCATTAAAAATATTTCAAGTAATATTTTTTTTTAATATTGTGAATCAAGTTTCAGTGCTGCCACACCTAAGATATTCATTCGGTCTTGGTGTATCTGTCTAGGACTTGGGATGAAATCTCAATCACACAATAATTAAAGAAATTCTAGCTAATTTATCAGAGCTAGGATTGCATTCCCTGAATTTTCTCTGAGGGTTCACTATATTTGACATGAAATCCCTAATTACAGTAGCTTATATTAAATACAAATATACATATATCTAAGTTTATTTTTAGAAAATAAATTATATTGCAGGAAGAATACTACATGATAGATTCAATCTGGAATTAGTAAAACTAAAAGCAAACGATAATAGTACATGTAAATGAAATATCTCTGGCCTGAAGGCCATATGACATTTTCTTGATTCAAGGCTTAATATTCAAATCTTGGTCACAGTTATTCATCTGTTAAGGTTCATGAAATTGGTCTGATTTATGACTAATTCTGGCTACTACATGGAAACTGTGGTTTCAGATGAATTATGATTTTTTTTTCAGTCTGAGGCACAGACTAAAACTCAAGGCATAAAGGGTGTCTTTTGCCTTGATTTTCAACTAATTTTCAGTGAATTAAATATCAGACAAGGGGACAGGTCTACCTTTTGCTACTCGAAGCACTAGTGCTAATTAAGAGTGAGTTTGACTCAGCTTTCCTCATTCTCCAAAGAACTTTTCTTCTCAGCTTTATAAAAGTCAGATTATCTAGACAAATGTGGATTTCAATCTATATAAAATGCATGGGAACTATATAATATAACATCTCAGAGCTTGACATAGGCTACTTCTGTTATTCAATACAGTAACAACCTCAGAAATATTCCAGAGAAGTGCATCTTCTCTCATGTTTATCTGGTCATTGAATATTGCAATTTCTGACATCTTAATTTTCATGAAATGACTTTTTCTTACTGAGGCCAGAAAAACTGTTAGAAATCCTTATGAACAGTAAAGCAATAGACACAAATTACTGATAGGACATCAATGACGTAGAAAGATGACGGACTTATTTTCCAAAAGGGAGGAAATTCTGTCATTCCCAAAGGGTTTTTGAGGCATTCCAAACAAGATCATTTTTGAAACTGAAACACTTTGTTACATACATTATTTCTGATTTTTAAAATTGCCCTCAGTTTTAAATACCCTCACTCATATGTCAACTGTGTTACCTTAAATTGTGTCACCAGAGGCAGTGAACTGAAGAAAGAGAGAGAATAGGAAAGGTGACTGAAAAATCACAGCAAGAAATAAGATGATCCAAAAAACCATATTACTCCAAATTGCTAGTCCAGCTGAGCTGTACCTTCTGCAGACTCAGAGCAGACTGTAACTAAAGTGCAATTGCTTTTGTAGTTCTCTCACCCTGAAAACCATCCAAAATGATCTATACAAAGCTGGGGCAAGTCACAGACAAGGCTGGTGTCTACAGCACACAGTCTCTGAGCATCCTCCCGAAGCTGTGCAATTTGCTAGAGTAAAGTGTGTTGCAGGCTTGCTCTTCAGAACCTCCTGCTTCTGCAAGACCAGATGTGAGATCACTGGAAGGAAAACTCACTACACCACAATACTAAACCAAGACCGTTATTGTTTTGCTAGCCCTGATGTTTCAGCTGCAATGGGGTTTATAATGCTGTAAAATTATGGGTCAGGTAAACCTCATTGCAGCTCTTGGGTATAGCTGTCCCTCTTCATTTAAGATAGATGTAAGAAGTCATTATGCTCCTTTGCTGTAACAAGTAACTGAAATGACTTTAGTCTCTAAACCCCAAACACAATTACACATCTCTGTACAAAACAAAAGCTGGAAAAAGCCAGGCCAGAATGTGAATGAAGCTGTTTTTTAGGAAGGATACAAATAAAAGTGACACAATGTGTGTAGGCTATGCATAAATATGGATAAAGAGGAAATATGTAGAGGCTCATGTCAAATTAATGCCAAAAAACAGGTACTGAGGAGTAAACCTAGACAGATTTTGGGCTGCTGGCACAAACTGACATGGGTCAAATCTCTGAAAAATAAAAAGCTTTTTCAATATGTATAATTTCTGCCGTGCGCAAAGAAAGAAGATTTTTGTAATGTTGCCTCTTAGAAATAGAACTGCTCTGATAAAAGGTCAATCTCTATTAGCAGCTCCCCCATCTAAAGGGAATGATCAAAAAACCTCAGAATTTTGACCAGCCATTGGGCATAGTAACAAAGCTGTGTGACATAATGATGGATCTCAGATGTAAATATATGTTATTATTGAAGATATAAATCTTGGCTAGAAATATACTTGTCATTATTAATTGATTTACAGAATTCTCACCCCATATTTTCAGAAGTGTGCCTTCCCTTAAGTTCCCTAACAATCATTTACACTTTGGGAGCTGTAACTGCTATACCTAGCTATCTTTCAAATACCCCAAGGACCTGCTAAATCAAAAAGACATTCCTATACAGGAGAAAAATATTTTAATTCTCAACTTTTATATGAAGATTTAGGTGTCTTTAACCTCCCCAACATATCTACATCCCCTCTCCACCAAGTCCAGGAAAAAAATAAAGAGAATTTAGGCAGGTATTTTTGACTTTGCCCCCAAGATGCCTTGAAAGAAACTTAGAAAAGGAGAGAGCCTTTTGGGGTAGTGGGCTGAAAGTGGCTTGGAGCAAGGAGTGAAGAAATACTCCAGTGCCTTGTTCAAGGAAATAGGATTTTGTAGTTTCTTGTAAACAAACAGAAGCATCTCAAAGAAACTGCTGTACAAGAAGACCTAGTTTTACAAAAGCCATCCAGCTTTGACCCTCTGTTAAACTCATCAAAGCATAAGTATGTTCTTGAATTATACTTATACAGTCTGGGAAGCATTAATCTCAAATTATCTTTCCCAAAGGGAAACTCTGAGAGTAATCCAGATAGTGCAAGTGATTAATTTTCTCAGTGCACACATAACTGCTTCGTTATTAATCAGTGGCTTTTTTTTCATACCTGTAAACCAATAAAAAACCCTATGTGGAATATGCAACACAATCATGAATGAAGCAAAAAATATTTAAAATGTCCATCTCTGAGCTTTCTAAATCTTACAGTATCAGTCAGGAATTCACAAAATCCTTAAGGTTAACACCCAAGAGCAGAATGCATTTTTTTCACTTTGCTAAATAAATGCACAGCACAGTGTAAAATGGTCACATAAGGACAGTTTAAAATAAACACACTCATACATATCATATGCAACAGCAAAAAGAGACATCTTGCAGAAGACAACAGTGATTGCTCAAATGCTCAATACACAAAAATGGAATACTTCACATGCTGGAACTGATCAAAGGTCCAGTACTCTGTCTCTGGTGTACAGTTCATCTACTTTCCTATCCTTGGCCAGATGGATAAAGGCTGTAAATGAGTGTGTGTACAAAGTGGTCCTTTCAAAACATCCTCCTACCTTCTGGCAGTATTAAAAGTATTATTTTCTGAAACAGATTTTCTGCACAGACCTGTCATGTTTCATAGGCACTCATGGATTCAATGAAGGAAGAACAACACAAGTACTGATTTACCCTTTCTGAAGAGGAACAATCACAGCTCCTGAATTTTCTGTGCACCACATACAGCACCCTGAGCCTTCCTGAGAGGTCTCCTATCTAATTACTCACTGCTAAGTTCAACCTGCTGAGCTCATGAGATCTGACAAAATCACAGCCCGATGTGGAGCAGTTGGGATTTAAGTTTCATTTGTAAAACTTAATTGGGAGATTTTTTCGTTCTTTCTTTCCAGTTTTTCCACTTCCTCACTCTTAAAATCACATGACATCCACAAATGCACATACAAACACACAAAACAAAGAGTAAAAGCAAACCACAACAGTCAGTGAAGTTACTTGCTACAGAAATAGCAGTGCTGGTATTAGCACTTCAAAGGAAAAGCTATTTTAAAATTTAACTGCCTGGCAGATGCAGCAGATATAGGACAGAGACCAAAGAGAGGTAAGGAAGGAGGGAGTGTAGGAAGAGGAGAAAGTGGGGAGGGTAGGAAAATGGATGAATGGTACATTAATTAAAGGCAAAAATAGCTAAACTCTATACTGACAGTGAAATTTTGGCAATGTGGAATCCAGTAGCAAAATTCCAATTGACTTCAGGGAAATCTGTTTTTCACTCTGGATCAATAGTTTTACTCTCATGTTCTGCAATGTGTCAACACAATTCCTTAATGTATTTATTTCCTTTTAGTTCATCCTTGCCAATAATTTATTCTACAGTGATTCTACAAATCTTGTAAAGGCAAGAAGGAAACTAACCCTGACTACTGAGTTTTCAGTATTACATTGGGAAATCAGGATAGTTAGAAACCCGTTAGTTCTCATGTCACAAATTGCTATTCACACAGATGGTATTATACAAACCATAAATAGTCATTCATCATATATTAAACTCCTGTATTTTGAAGCAACAGCTACAAAGTTTCATCCCCCTCATTCCCCGGATTTGTTATCATCCTCTACGCTGCTGAACTCCAGAGGCCAGAATGATTTCAAAGGGAGGGATTTTAAACCATCTGTTTAGTCTGTAATGCAAGATATATGGGGTGGTTAGTCAGTCTACACTGATGCATAACTGATTATTCTTGAGGCTCAAAAAATATTAATGGAAAAGTGTTTTATATACAGTCAGTCTGACTGCTGTGGTAACGCTGAATAACCTGAGCTGGCTAATTAAATCCATCCATGATAGATTTTTTTCTGTTTCAGTTCTTTGACAACAGTAGTAATAATCACATAGAGAAGTCATTAGTCTATTACAACTCTTTAATTTGCTCTTAGATCTGTACTGAACAGAGTTCAGGCAGCATGGTTAAAAAGTCACTATCCCTGCCACTGTTATTCCAGGAGATTTTTCTGATAAAAGGGCATTACAGCAAATATGAAGAAATATACCCACATCAAAATAGTTTACAGGACCACCTTTGCCTTGATATCAGCAGTCCATTGTGTAAGCACTGCGTGACACCACTTCACAGCAAGCTTTGAAGGCAAGGAGATGGATCCTTTCTCAGGGCTCTTAAGCCAGCTGAGGCAGATGCGAACACTTTGCAATGGGCTATGAGACTCCATGAATCAGTGTAAAATTGTCTTGGTATCTGGGCATATAGGATCAGCAACAAGTTCATAACTCTAAATGTATGAGCTTGTGGAGAAACTCTGAATAGCAAAACAGGGAATAGCAAAAGTTAACCCATAAATTTAGGGGATCATAGTTGAAGGACTCTACTTTGCACTTTATAAGGACAGTGCAAAGATGATGGACACAGTTCCAGGTTTGGTTTTTGGAGATGATTCTGTGTCTTTTTGATAGACAGAAAAAATGCGATCATAGTAGTCTACTAAGAAATAAGATGTTCCTTAACAATTTAGTGTGTTTGTTTTTCTGAAATTTGTTTTAAACTCAACTTTCTTCCTGTAGGTGCACAAGAAATGTTACATGGGGATTTTATTTATCCAAACATTATGGAAGGGTCAGTATCTTCTTATCAGGATAAAAACTGACTATGGCTTTAGACAGTACAAGATACAGAAGGGATGAATACAAAGAACTGAGTAAATCTACAGTTTTCAAGTGTGTAGTCTTACCAATCTGCCATATAAAACAGAGACTGAGAGATGATTACATGAAAAATAATCATAGAATCATAACTTTATCTTATTCACTCCATCTTTTATGTGTTTTCTCTTTCTTACTTCTCCATGTTTGTAAACTTCAGACCATCTAAAGTTCCTTTATCCGTATGGTTGGGTTACAGTTCTTTAATTAAATTTTTAAAAAATCAGTGGTTTTGCTTCATGGCCTCAAATGTTGAATTCCTTGGCTTAAAAAAAAAGTCTTTGTAGCATATAAGTTTCAGGGGAAAACCATTTAAAATAAAATGCTCATGGTTAAAATAAAGACATTTCTCTAAATAGCCAATTATTTAATGTATAAAATCATTTGACCTTCTTTTTCACATTCTTTTTCACAGCTGTGATCATTCTGGATTAAATCTGAATGAACGTAGAAGGTTCTAAACATAAAAGTATGAAAAAATAATACTTGCAAGACTTCTAAGTGAAGTACTTACACTTTGTTCAGCTCTCAAACTACTTTCTAGGCTCAGTCCATTTTATGGTAGCCTAGAGACTGAATCTACCACATCTCCTTAAACATAGATTTCAAATCTGCAGATTTCGAAGTAAAGACTTCTCAACTCTTGATGTCCTGCTTTCCCATTGAAACAATTTTCATTTGTTTACATGTATCTCTGTCTACATTTGTAGAAGTAAACAGAGACATTTCCATTGAAACCATTGGACACTGGGGGGGAGCAAGGAAATACACACATTGTATACTGAGGAAATGACAGTAATTTAAAAAGTGTGGCCCTTGACTTCATTTAGGTTTTGATATTTGGTCTCTTTGAAGTAGTTTTTATGTAGTTTTTGAAATTTCAGTTAGATTTTTCCTTGGTAAGTATAACAGTAATTTGGGCATTTTAACACTTCAGAGCACTATGGAATACTTTAATTAAATAGAATCCACCTCCCTTGAACTCTAAACCACCAAAGAAGTTTACTCAGTGATGATTTTAGTCTTTAAAAGAATAGGTTAACCTCAAAAGAACAACTTACAATTCTTGTCAAAGAAAAAGAAATCACTTGAAACGAGCAAATAATGGTATCTGTTAATTATATGCTTTGTAGTTGAGTCTACTCTCAAATAATAAATATAATCCTCTATAGAGCAACCTGGCCTTCAGTTTGGGATGCATAACTCATGTCATAGTCAGTTCTTTCACAGCTGTGCTTGTAACAGTGGAGACCTGCTTAATTAGACTCCCCTCCAAAAACCACAAAGAATAATTGCATTCCCAGGTTTCTAGGTACCACACAGTGTTCTGAACACAAAACTAAAGGCATAGAAGCAAATAAACGCTCCACCAATAATCTTTTATAGGCAAAGGCTACCATGCAGGTTAACACAGAAAGTAATGGATCTCTTTGCCTCAGATTATTTTGCAGACAGACTTAATTACTAATTAACTCTAGAGGTAGAGATAATTACAAAGATTTAAACATATGTCTTCAATTTTGACATGTCCAACCTATGCAAAACTGAGGCCTGATTTTTCAGACTGCTTTGTGCTTCAAAACCCAGTTGAAGTGGCAACTGTAGGTACTCATCCCCTAAAAATAATATTGTTATGGTAAAATAAGTATTTAATAAATACATTAACTATTTCTAAGAATAATATTCTTATACTAAGATATTTTAACTATATTAAGCACACTTAAAAACCATAAACATAAGTTGTAAAGTTTTAATTTTATTTTGCTTTTTTGTTTGTTTGTGTTTCTTCTTTTCTTTGGGTGCCTGAGAGTTTTGGATATGCAAGGTTGTCCTATGGATCAAGAGGACCCTATATGAAAAATCTCCAACAAAAGAAGTAGAAATCTGATTTGAACTAGCTAAAAGACTGAGTCCAGGCCTAATGAATGACACTCAAAATCGGATTATATTGACAGAATATGTATCAAGACTGTTTTACCAACAGACACAGCGTCAGTCTCATATGATTTGAGCTGAATGGAAGAAAGCATCTTCCAAACAGGAGCTGTGGACTGCTGCGATGCAGGGCGTTGGAGCTGGGCTTAGTGCTGTACTACTGAAGCTCTGTAGCTGCCTGATGGCTCAAGTTTGACTCATGGAGCTTCAGAGAAAGGGCAGGCAAAAATCACATTTGCCTTTAAAGGCTCACATTAATTTACCTAACAGTGGAAGAACCAACCTCAGAATTTTTGCTGAACATGAATGACCACAGCTTACTTTTCTTATTATGTTTTTTTTTTTTTAAGAAATATTATGTATCTTATTTTTCTGTCTGCTGGGGAAGCTGACGTTTTGTTCAAGTTCTAATGTGGGTAATTTAGCTCAAGTTATTAACAGAAGTTTATTTCATGATATATGTAAAATCACGATCTAAAGCAATACTCAGATACTGAAAATAAAAAAATTTTAAAAGTAGATTCCTCCTCTACCCCAAAATTAGCCAAGTTAGCAAAGGATAAACTGATTATTTGAGATGATATATAATTTATGATGCCAAACACACATGCCCCTGGGTTGACAATGACTAGTAATATGACATTTTCAGGAATATAACAGCAGCTAGTCCAAGATGCATTGAATACAATGAGCAATTATGGTAATTATGTGGCTAATCACAGAAAACAAGGTGTACTGAAGATGCATTGGTTATTTCATTTATGTATGTAGAATCTGAACAATTTAGAAGAACTCTTGTCTGTTTAGAAAATGGGAAAACATTCTATCTCTGTGATTTTCAATGCATATTTTAGAACAGTGTTTGAAATGTGTTTGAACATGAAGGAAAAAGGGAAGTACTTCCAAATATTTGCAAGACACATTTTATAAACAAGTGTCTCTAAATTTTCATCATTTCTTCATAAGTGCAATATCTTTCCATAGGATAGAATATGATGTATGGGACTACAATTCACATAATAAGACAAAAGGAACCAAGGTAGAAGATGCTGGAGTAAAGCATCTAAGCGAAATACACAAGGCCACTGAAGTCATAACAAAAATTACTTCTTGTACATGGAAGCACCAAGGCTGCTTCTGGACCAAGGGGCCTATCAATAACATATTAAAGCTCTTGAGTTTCCACATGCATATGTATTCCATATATTTTTCATAGCACTTTTGCTTTTTAAATTTTCCATAACCTTGAAACAACTGCTTCTTACGCATATTTGATGTGAAAGAAAACCTCTAATAGAATAGTTGACATAAATTAGTAAGCCCCTTTTAGGTATTTTTTGATTTTGCAATGTCCAGACATTGCAAGGTACAAATTAGGTGCATTTAGAAGAGAAGGGTGTACATCTTAAAGCAATAATTAGCATTCCTAAAGTTTAGGGGGAAGAAGGAGATTTTTTTTTCTTATTTATTTATATTTCTGTGGTTCAGCTAACAAAAGAATTCAAGTTCCAAGGCTGAAGTCTTTTTCTGTTGGTTGGATTTTCTAGGGTTTTTTTTGTTTGGTTGGGTTTTTTAAGACTCCTGGGATCTCTGGGAGGCATCTGCACAAAGAAACCCTCATTTCTCAAGGACAGCTTTAGGAAGTCAAAGTTCTTAAATACTGGCAACACTATTCTGTGCTCAAAAAACACAGGAAAAAGCCCTGTTTGGCAGACAAGTTCCTCTTTTTGATGGCCTAACCCTGTGGCAAGACCTCATTGTCAGCTGCCTTCTCTGTAGCAGGTGATATAAGGAAACAAATCCTCTGCCTTCCCTTTTTTCACCTTGCCTTGTCAAAACTAATTACAGCTAAGTTGTCAGGGTAGCACCTTGGGCCTGATGATGATGAAGGAAGTGAGATAAAAGTTCAAGAGGAAGGTCAAGAAAATTCCAAATACCTTCTATGATTTACCATGTCAAAGCTCTGTTCATATGATGTTTCAGGAATCTGCCACAGAGCACTCAACCTCCAAAGGTTTTGAAGTACCTTCAGGCACAAAAGCTTAGAATAAAATAGAATTTTTGTAGCAATTGTTTTCTGCTTTGTAGAAACAACACCTCAGAAAGACTCCCAAGAGTGAGCTGATGATTGTGTGGCCTTTTTTTGTCAAAGTCAGTCTCAACATCTTAAAGTTTCTAATAAGCATTTTAGCATAGGTTACTAGCATGGAAGCTGCTCATTATGAGCTAATTGTTTCAAAGAGTTGCTGAAAGTGCTTAAATGTTAAATATATGCTACTGTAAGCAAACACTCATAAGTCTTTTAAAACAGATGTTTGAAAAATAGTAGGCTGTCTGCTCACGGTAGCAGTACACAAAGGACATGAAGAAGTGGGATTTAATAACAAATATGCTCACAGCTACATTGATCCTAATCCACAGTGGGTTTTTTAAAAAAAATTCAATTAGATGTATAAGCCAGCAGTAACCCAAATACTTTTTGTAAGCAAGTTTACTGCAAACACCAGTAATTCATGGTTTTTCTCTGTTCTCCCATTCACTTCTCTCCACTGCCTTCCTACCTACCCTGTCTGTGCATGGCCCTCCCAGTCCCAACACCCACTCAGAGCCCTTGTTTTCTTCTGTCAGCTGGGGCTCTGCCTATTTTCAGTCTGTGCACAGACCCTTTGCCTTTCCTTCTTCCTTTCTCTTCCTTCCTTCCTTTTTCATCCTTCCTTTTTCTCTCTCTTTCTCTTTCCCTCTTTTTATCTCTTTATTTCTTTCCTTCTTTCTTTCTTTGATAATAATTTTGGTGTCAAGGTGTCTTAAATTCTACAGCACTGAGCGGCAAGGTTGCCTAGGAAGGCATTTAGTCTGCCACTCATTACAAACTACAGAAATACTTAAGCTGCCAAAACACACATGGCACATTCTGCAAAACACATGGCAAAAGCTCCATTGTCCTCTCTTCTGCCTTTTGTTCTTGTTTTACCTCATATGTCCCCAAATCAATAGCATTCTGTTGACTGATTCTCAGAATATTCCCTGGTATTGACTGGCTAGGACGTTCAGCAGATGCTACATTACAAAAACAAAAACAAAAACAAAAACAAGCAACAACAAAAAATGTTATTACATTGCTAAACTGACCTTACAAACTTTAAGAACTGGTATTTCTTACTTTCCTGGTTTTACTTTTTATTTGCATGATTTTTAATTGTTTTCATGTTTTACCTAGCATACAGATAGTTTTATTCAGCAATCTGATATCTGAATAACATTTTGTTTTATGGTATTTTATGGGGTTTTTTAATGGTGGATACATTTGCTGGTACTGAGTCATGTAGCGTGTCTTAGTACTAGGTGGTCACTAAAGCATCTGAGGGAGAGATCTCTGCACTACAGAGCTCACAACTGTCACGACTGTCACATTTTACCCATCAAACAGAGGGGATTTCTGATCTTAAAGAACTGAACCCCAGACTGAAACAGAACTAATTGTTGTACTTCAGGTCTATGACTAAGTCATATTACAAAATTCAAATAAAATGCATTACTAAATAAATACATTACTACAGCATTATATTTATCCTAAATTTATTTTTCTACTTGCTGAACATGGAGTAATTTGGTAGGTTGATTGGTCGTTTGAGGTTCTTTTTGATTCTTTTGGTTTTTTGTTTTTGTGGATTTTGTTGTTGTTTGTTTGGAAGAGAGGTCTTTTTCTTTTTTTTTTTTTTCAGATAATTTCTTATTTCTTCTTTTTCTCCCCTCAGAATGTTTCTCAGCCTTTTATTATATTGATTTGGAGCTGAGATGATCCTTCTGATCTTGTTCCAAGAGTGAATTGGAAGTGAATTGCTCTGCACTGACAAGCAAAACCTGACCTCCAGTCTCCCTTAGCTACGTTTTTCTGTATTTCTACATTTTAACCAGAATCACTCATTTACTATAACCTCCCATAGCTTTTGATACATCCAGAGCTTTATAGCTTGTCTTCACAAATTCTTCCTGACTCCCTACTTCTGTTCACCAGCCTGCCACTATCATTTTTCTATTATTATACCTCTTCTCACAGTGAATCATCTACACACTCTGTCAGAAGCTCGAAACAGGAAAGGGAATTTGCTGAATCAGCAAGTGCCTTGAAAAATACTATTGAAAAATACTTTGCTGCTAGGGGAACAATGGAGAAAAGAGTTTCTTCCTTGCCTGAATGTCCAAATCATACTCCTTTGATTCCGTTTAATATGAGGACAGTCACACACTAGTTTTCTCTATTTAACACCTATATTAAAGTACACTTTGATTAAATAAACCTTCATTTAACCCTTCCTGATATATTTAGAAGACGGGATTGAACTGTTACAACTTAATCTTGTATTTGATGATTTGTCTGCTGTAAGCTGCAGAAAATATGAGTCATCTTTTGCAGGCAGAACTTTATCCATCACCGTGGCATAGGGACTCCTTTTTTTTCTTAGATTTGAAAATACCACTCTTCAAAGCATGGTTTGAATAGCAGAGATGAATCAGAAACACCAGCCATTTTCTCCCTATGGGCCTGATTCCATTAGGAACTAGGCAAAGATTTCTGCATCTGCAGAGCTGAGCTCTTAAAACTTTTTATCATTTTATAGAGACACTGTGGAAAAGAGACACCACTGAAGCTTCATCAGCCTGATCTGCCACAAGAGGGCAGAGGCTTATGTCACTCAGCTTCATCTACTGTCACATGAGAATGTCAAGGATTTTTAATGGGAAAATTTATCATGTTTAAATACCAGGGTGAAAAATGAAATCCCATAAACTATTTTTAAATGGCTTTAGGCCAAAAAGCCAAATGCAGCAACAGAACTCCGTCACCTCTGCTGCAGTGACTACAACTACCATAGCTTGTTTATAAGGCATTAATTACTGTGCAATAATTAATTATGGAAAATGCAAAAAAAAAAAATATTACCCATACACATACATGTATAGAAAAATATGTGTATGGAGCAAGGCTTTGCTAGTTTGAAAAATGTGTCAAGCCAAGATACTGAAACTTTTGTGTAATTGCTCATTGTAATAAATGGGTAGATTTTGAAGTGGGAAAGTGTTAGAAATCCAATAAATACTATTATGCCACTCTTAGATTAGTTTAAACTCTCTATGTTTGCTGAGCAAAAATGAGTGAATCTTCTACTAAGAGCATAAATAGGCCTTCTTTTAGGAGAGACAGTAAAAGAAACAATGGACACATGATGCTCTGAACTGCCATTATTACAGCACACTGCTGACTTGGTGCTGAATGGGTAGCAGAGAAACTCAAATCAATAATGTGTTATATTCGGCATTGGTACAATGGTTTTGATGGAAAAGTGAGGAAACTAAAGAATCCAGCTCCGTTTTGGCACTGGGGTAATTTACATTGTATACACTGACTTCCACTGCCTTAAAATTTATTATAAATTGAAGTTGATGGAACTACAACTTAACAATTTGTGGACTTAGATTCCCACAAATCCCACTCTGTTTCCTACTGCTCAGAATTGCTTATAATTATATTTGTTCTTTAAAAAAAGTTTCCACAGTTTATCAGCTGATTCAACTACTGAAATGAAACCTTCAATACCACTCATTGATGCATTTGTCATTAACAGAAACTGCCTAAAAAGCACAGGAATTTCTTTTTCTTCTTGCTAATCTTGCATCTGTAAAAAAAGAGCAGTTCTTGCCCCTGTCAGGTTTTTTTCCTGAGCACCATCTTAGTAAAAAACTACATTACAGAAGCAAGAGAGGAAAAGATAATGCTCTGTTCAATTTTTGTTAAAGCATATTTTAACAAAATGCCAACTTCTGTATAGTGAGACTGCTACCATGCTCTTTGTTCAATGCCTTCTTTAAGGATACTGTTAGACACAATTGGTGGGAGGAGATTCAAGCTCATGAAACTGATGGTTATGATTGTAACTATGAAGGACAGCATGAAAGAGCAGTTGCAAAATCCTGGTAAGATAACTTGTCTAGCGCAGTGTTCTGTCAAAAATTAAAACCCATCTATTGCAGGGGTAAAAAACCCAACAGTCTTTCCTCCACACTCAAGAATTTTGGGCAAAAATAAAAGAAATCAAACAAACAAACAAAAAAACACTGCACAAAAAATACCCCACAATTCTCCTCTAGATAAAGAGATTTCATATTCCAGAATCTTAAATATATTCATTCTTTAGGTTGCAAAAAGTACTCCCATTGAAAACTGCTGGGGACTTAAAATTTAAAAAAAGAGAATTTTTGCTTTTATGATTGCAAAACTAAATATAGTCTGTTATCTGAGAATCCAGATAACCCACAGTCCCTGGTTTCCCCACAGTCCCTGGATCTGCAATTTCCCATGGGCTACCACAGACACAATGAGGTCAGGTGAACTGTTGGGAAGCTACCCAGGATTTACCAGAAACTTGTCTGGTTTCATTAAAAAACTGAACACAATTACTACGTTTCCACTTTTTCCTGAAAAACTAATACAGTCTGATAGAAATTTTCTGCTAGAGTTTTCCCAACCAGGCCCAGTCTCAATGAACTTGTGACAACACTAACACCATTAACGCAACAGGGACAAAAATCAAAGGACTGATTGCAGCTTATTCTTCTAATCTTAGACCAAGCCCTGGACAACTGTTGCTACTATATCAGTTGTGATTATCAAGTTCATCTGACTTACTTTCAGCCCCTGCAAGAACACTGGTGCATAAAAATTTTTTTTTATTTTTTATTTTACCAAATGTAGCAATAGACAGTGAGAAAATAATTTCCTGGAAATCAAGTATATTAACTTAGGATAAAAAGAAAGGGGCAAAGTATATCCAGTTTATACAGCAGCAAAATCTTTGGTGGCTGATTCTACTAGGTTGATCGAAGGAATTACCAGATGATCCCGGGAAATTAGGTACCCAGGTTCTCCTCAGAAGTAAATAAAAGCAGAAAAAACTTCAGTAGACTAGGTGACAAAATATCACTCTGTGAGAGGGGGGTGGAGGTTATTCTAGCCAATAAACCACTGTGAGCATAGCAATGAGCCAAAAATGCCACCAAATGTACCAGTGACATTGCAGCATATTAAGGACCTTCACACATGCAGCCTCTGCAGACTGGAATAAATTATCTGAAGACAGGCACTTAATTAGTTGGGACTCCCTTCTTCTGAAGATTAGCTGGCTGATGATACCTGCCTTTTTAAAAACAACTCACAAATTAGGCTAATCTGTTCAAAAGCATACAAACTGTGGGGTTGTTCTCCTTAGCCACTGCAAATTCAAATCTCTGCCTCCCACTTCCCAAGCACACATCCTTGGAACGGAGTGTGGGAAAGCTGCTTACAGCAGCAACAAAAATCAGGCCCAGTATACATTAGTTTTGTTAGAATACATCAGGAAGTCTATTTGCATACTTTCCAAAAATAGAACTGTACAGACACCTTAAGCTCTTCAGTCAGTCTTTTTCCCATGTCAGGAAATGGGACATTTTGCTGAGTTAAAATCAATTGTAAATGCCCACAGATTTCAACTGAGACAGGCTATCACTGCAAAACAGTAATACCAAAGACAAAGAAATGATATAACCTGTTTTTCTTTTATAACTAGATTAATCTGTACTTTTTAATATTTTTAAATGTCATTCCTATATTCAGAAGGTCAGCGATCATTCTTGTACCCTTTAGAATAAGACAGCTGTGAAGGGGACTGATTAAAAAAGGCTGTCATTTTAAAGAAGTTTCCATTCTCAATTGGTTTTCTTAAAGAAACTTGCACATGCATAAAACCTTACAGCCAGGCCTGACTCATAGCCATTAGTTCTGCCAAGTATAAAAGACATCCATAATCCTTCCCAACAATGTATAAGACACATTTCTGCTGAATAAACTTTGCCAGTGTTATTAATCTTTTTGCTACTTAATATGCCTTGTATTAGAAATCTTCTTCTCACACTATTCTCTTCAGAATTTCTAATTTCTTTGGACCATTTTCAAAAATCTAGATTGGAATATTTTTCCTCAAATATTTAGTATCAGTGAATCTGTAAACACAGAGAAGGATCTGAAAGGACTCACATGATGCAAATTTAGGACACTACCACTACGACAGCAACTAGATCATTACAGTGAATTATGAAAGAAAGTGCTGAAAAGAAATTGAATTGTTATAAAGCAGTGATTTAAATGAGAGTCAAGTGAAATTCACAAAAGGAGTTTGGTCTTGTTGGGAAAGGAGAAAAATGTGATTAGTAAAGGGATATCTGTGATTAGCCTACATCCACATTTTCAAAAATTTATGCAACATCGCCAATTAACAGTTTGATAAGAGAATCACAAGTCATTTGGTGAAAGAAACTAAGAAAGTTGTTACCCTTTCACAGGTAGTGCAGGACTTGTGAGAGGAACAGTGTGAATGATCCTCATCAGGTTTCAATGCAAAGTCCTGTAGGTTCACTGGAACTTAAGCAAAGAAAGAACATGGAAAACACAGACTTCATTGGTGAATCTCAGCTGAGCCACCCATAATCCCCAGCAAAGGGAGTGAGAGGCAGTAAAACTGCAAGACTTTTACCATTCCCATTCATCAAGCAATACCCTAAACTCATGTTTTAAAAAAGACCTGAAGATGTCTGTATCACACACTGAAAAATTACGTTAAAATGTCTGCAACAGCCCTTAACAGCCTGTTTTACTGGAAGCTGTGTGTTCCTGCAGTGGCCACAGACGTGTGTTCCTGCAGTGGCCTGATGGCCACAGACGTGTTTGCATTGATCTTCCCCAGCACTGGACCCTGAAATCTCACAGGTAACCTGAGTCTGCGGTAGCTGTGATCTTCCTTTTGCAGGGGAGTCTGCAGTTGACCAATCTGAGCTGAAGACTGACCAGAGTTGATTGAGGCTAGAAAGGTCAGAGAACATTCTCCAAGACTACTGCTGGATATCACTCTCCATCTGCTGCCTCTTCTGCAGTCCTGGACTGCAATACAGAAATCCTCCCTTTTAAGATACAACCGAAAACCCAAAAATATGCTGATACTTACACCCTGTCTAAGTGTTCCATGGGGTTTGCATGAAGCAGGTGGTATTCCTTCAGTCTTAGAACTGATTCCAAACTGATATCAAAGATGCCCAATTATCAGATTCTGCTGTGAGAAAACATACCATGTCATGGCTGTCTCTGTCTCACTAATACTAAGTACGGCAATATTACAATTTAGCTCATTTGAAAATATGTAGCTTATGTAGGTTTGAGAAATTAGATCTGGTACATATAAATGTAAACAAGTAATAAATTGAATTCATAAAATGTCTAATATTATCCAATACAGAGCTTCTCTTTAAGGGAAGCGATGATTTTATACAGCGTTTTCCACTTCACAGTAAACTGAACCAGTTGAAATAATTTAATTTTGAGAAGTTCTCTTCAAAGTTGCTAGGTCTGTGCACTTGCAGGTTCCGGCCTGGTATAATTGTCATCCTTTCTTGTCACACTTTTAGTTGCAGTAAGAGGATCATAGTTTTATGCTTCTGTGTTGGATGAATTTTAAAAATTCTTTTCAGAGTTTTCTTAACTCTTCCACAACTTCAAAACAAAAATATTTCAACTTGTTGTACTAAACCTCTTTTATCTGATACACTGATTTCAATATTTGCTTATGTGTGAGGTGCTATGAAAACTATATATTAATTAGCACAGCTCATACATTTCACCAAGGATATTGTTTTTTTCCATTTGTGGTAGTATGTCCTCAAGTAAAAAATACTTAATTACAAAATAAAATTAAAGCAAAATCAACTATTTTAATATGTACTGTTTCATGTAGTAGCATAGAAACCTATACAACTTGGAACAATAACTGACAAATGTTTTTAATATTTTTCAGACTTGATCTGACCTAACTTGTCAAAACAGTTTGAAAGGAAAGTATATCTAATGTGTTAATGTAAGTTCAGTAAGGCAAAAAAAATTTTGTAGAGAGAATTATTTAATTTCAAAAGATACAGTGAGAAATAACACTGTAAGCACAATGTATTAATGACCAGCACATCAAACATTTTAGAGAGCACTGAGAGTATTCCAAGTATTTTCCCCTTTTAATACTTTTTACAACTAAGGATAAACCAGAAATGTAATTTGATCAATATTCTTCAAACATACATAAACAAAGGTTCTTGATTGAGAATAACAAGAAATAATTGATGTTCAGACCCTTTCAAACCATCTGATGCAGAGAACAAATTGAGATTGCAATACAGCTCCAGTGATAAGTGCTTAATTTACAAGAATTTCTCTTGGAAACCTGGAAAATGCTTACCTATTACAACTCCGAGTTTTGGGCATTAGGAGTCTGTGCTACAATATTAATGTGATCTATTTTTTTAAAGAATCAATCATGTTGTTATAGACCAACAGTGAAAATGATCTTACCAAGAACCAAAGATAGTTGTGAGATCCTGTGAAACATAAAAAGATGATAATTATATGGCAAATGTCACAAAGAGACCATAAAAGCAAGACACGAGAGATTTCACCCATCACTGACTTAATTAAAAAACTCCACAAACCCAATGAATCATTACAATAACTTCTATGCAGTACAGTTCAGAGGGTTATGTTTCAGCAGCATGTGTACTTGTCACCCTCATTATAAATATCCTTGTAAGGATATGACCTTCATTTAAGGTTACTATGCTCGTGTTCCTAATTACATAAATTCACATTTCCATTCTCACTGAGATTTTAACTTTCTAGCTGTCATTTCAAGCAAAGACACAAATTTGGTTATATTGCCTGAACTCTGATGCTAGCTGAACCTAGAGTACCCCTGATACTACAAATACAGATATAGCAGAGAGATTTTATCAAAACAAAATTCACCACGAAAGAATGTACTGGGACCAAATCTATATTCTTCTGCAAGATTTAAGAATAATTTATCTCTGTATGCAGTGTAATACATAGAGAGGTAAATTAAGCTAAAAAAGGACAAGTTTAAATATTTCACAGGGCAAACAAAAGTTACTGCTTTATCCCACCTACTTTGACTAATTTGTCAGCCCAGGCTTATTACTCGAAGTCCACAAACCTGCTGCAGAGACCCCAGAAGGATTCAGGGCAAGAGCCCTATCTTTGCCCTGGACTTCCAAACAGGAAAAAGCATCAGTCATTCTTCTGACCTTCTACTATACCAGCCTCTAGCACAAAGTCGCTTCATAATTTATTCCTAATCTCACCAGAAGCTGGGGAATGCCAGAATAGCTCTATCTACACACCTCTTGGCAAAACTTTGGTCAGCTAAAGATATGGCCAGTTATTTTAGCTCTCCATTTCTTTGCTGCTGCCAGAACTGTGAAAAAGGTACAGAATCAATCATGTTCTCTTCATATTTCTTACAGGAATCCTTCCAGGAATGATCAGAAAACTGATAATTCGGGAGACTCCCCTAATGGGAGATAGAAATGCACATGGTTAGTCCTGTAACTTCCATATTTCCTGTAGCCCTCTCCTTTGGAACAGTGAGTGTCTTCATCATTTCAACTTCCTATTTCATCATCTTAGATTCAGTTAAAAGTGGTGACGGAAGAAAGCCCCAGTGAACTCTACTGTCTCCCTCCAACACTGTTTTTCTTCTTTCACAGGATGAACACACAGTTCCAGCAAATAAGTGGAATTTATTATTGTTTCACTCTCAAAAATGCTTCCCAATGAAAGTGCAAGTGTGATTAAAAAAAGTAGTTCTGATTAAAGATGACGTTCATAAAAAATCTAAACCCAGCTCTACATGAAATACTGTCACATTCATTTTACCACTTACATAACAATCATGGTTTAAGTTCAAAAAGTTTAACAGCATTTACAAGACGAGATTTAATTCTTGAAATAATGATGAATCATCATAATTGTAAATGAATACAATAGCCAATGTTGAAATAAGAGTGCTTGTCTCTGCATTTCTGCACTTTAACCAAAGCATTTACAATCACAAATTCTACTTTTTTCCTCCCCTTGTTTACGTTTCTTCTATAATTATAGCTGTATAGATAAAGGTAACCTTTCAGTGTGAAACCACTTCTACAGCAGTTACAGGACAGAATTTATTAGAAACATGGGCTCACATTAGAAAATACGAACAAATCTTATTTGCATTTTCCTTGTGGAAAAGCAAGTGTTCTATAAATATCTATAACAGACTTCTTGGTGTTTTCTCAGTTGTGTTAGATACCTAATTGCAATTCCTACCTTTGAAACTTTTCCTGTAAATCCTTAAGTAACCCGCCTAAAGAGCAGGTATCATATGTAAACAGGTGGAGGAAGTAATTTAGTTATCATCTTTCCATCTCTGTATGAAGAAGAAAGCACATTGACATCTCTGGAGAGAAAGAAAGAAACTAAGGATGTTGGAATGAAATTCAGCTTAGTTTACAAAAATATAGGACAATTAAATATAAACAGATCTAAAATCTGTTTCAATGTCTAAATCCTAATATTTTATTACAAACATTTACACTTGGCTGATTTAACTAAACAGGCAATAATAATTTAAAAACAGTTGAATCTCATTCCATACAGTTTTCAAATATAGATATGTACTTAGATGAAAATAATCTTCTTAACAGACACTTTTTGAGGTTGTGCGCCGCAGTTACCCTTCTCCAAATGCACATCAAAATCCAAACCTGTCTGAATCAAATAGGCAGAAAGTCACATCTCTCTTACCTCATGCAGTCATGTTAAATATCACATGGCTCCCTCATGTCTTTTCTCAGAACTTAGAAGGAAAGAGCAAAGAAGGGAAAGGGATCAGCATAGAGAAGCACTCAGGACACAGAGACAGAATATTTTGCTCTGTATAACTTTGAACTGCTGCTAAGCAATGGAAGAGAAACATTCTCCTAATGAAACTCCTACTGAAGTTACTTCCTTCCAGCTTCCTGACTTAAAAACCCTCAGCACTTTGGATATTTGCCTAGTGCTGGGGAAAACTCTGCTGATTTCAATGGTTTATCAGACATAAATAATTGGGAATCTGAAATATAGTACCACTTAATTACCTAAATACTGCCCCCTTTCTACCAGGGTCCAGAGCCAAAATAATGGAATAACATTAATAACAACATGACTGTTGTTTTATTAACAATTCAAATTTTAAAATTTTTATTTCTCTAAGCTGAATTATTATTGTAGACTAGAGCTCTTTATCCTTGATGTATCATAAAGGAATCTTGGGACAAATGTTAAATTTCTTCTAGCTGTATCAATTGTCTATATGTATGTTTGATTGATAATACAAAGAAAAAAAGATGGTAAAAGTTGGCATATCAGGTCAGATGTTGTTCATGTAGCAATGAAAATATATCAGTCAGTGGTTATTTATTAGACATTTCTCGTTTACTACTACTGAACAATGGAAATGCAGACCATCACTTCTCACATTTCATGCAAGACTATATACAAACACACAGGAGATATTCATCCATCCTTCCATCTATCTATCTATCTGTCATAAACAAAATTTCAGTAATGAAATAACCAATAGTATATGCACTGTGTGGTCTAGCACCAAAATTCCTCTTTAGAAGGGGACAAGGGAGGCTTGGTTTCTTTTGTTCCCTGTTGCAGTAAGGTCTAACACACAGTGCTGTGGATGGCAGTGAATGCTGCAGGGTGCTTCATTCTTTATAATGCTTATGCTTATTCATAATTGTCAAGGCTGCCTAGGGCTCATCATAGGCTTAGCATAAGCACCTCTTCATCTATTTGTATGCATCTAAATAATGCATAGCTCTCACAAGTCTGTGTCTTTGCACTATACCAAGAATATCTCCCTGCTGTCCTTCATGAAATGCGAATTCTTGTAAGCATAAGTCAGGATTATTTTGCCTGTGTGCACTTGTTTGCATTCTGCAGCAGTCTGTCAATTTAACTTAGCTCTGAAGATGTCTCTATTTAAGAGAACATGGGATAGTATAATGAGTCTTATTTACACAATGTCTCATGGCTTATTTTGGCCTATATACTCTGAGGTAAGATGAGAATCTATGAGGAACATTAAAGAGAATGGAATAAGAGAGTGCCTCTAATTTTCCCTGTATGTATGTCATTTCCTGTGGTGGAACTATTGGAAACAGGTTACTCCAGAACTTCTTATGTCTCTACAGAAATGCAGGAAAATGAACAACATGTTATTTTCCTGAGGAAAATCAGTATTTTTTTCTTTCAACAAATTTCAAAATAGTCGTATAGATGTTCAAATTACACAAGAGATCCTGGCAATTTAATGCTTAGAGAAGCAAAGTCCTGTTGCAAAGAATAATTGATCACAACCCAGAAGAGAGTTCCCTATCCTATGAAACTATCTAGTATGACAGAGTAAAAAACCTTCTTGTAATGAACGTCTTGGAAGGAGCAGTTCAGTGTTGAAACTGAGAGTGGTGGGGGAGTTTGCGCACATATCTTTTTTTTTAATTGATATTTCATTTTTATTCAATTATGAGTTATTACATTTACTGGTTCCAAAGTTCGAGACTCATTGAGTGCAATGGACTCATTGCACACCTAACATGTTTATGGAAAAAGAGAACAATAGAGAGCAGACCTCTACAGAGAATGTAAACAAAGAATGAAGAATCAATTCACTCTCTGTAGGATTATACCATAATAAGAAGAGCTTATATAGAAATATAAAAGATAAAAGTGTAAGTATAAAAGCTTAGGACATCACTCAAAATTAAAATCTATTAGCAGCTTAGATGATGTTTGTTTCTGTTTAATTTTAATATAGCTCAAGTAAATGAGATATAAAAGATAATTAGTGTGTCTGTTTACTTAAAAAAAAATTCCCCACAAAAATTAAAATTCACACAGTCTGTTGTTTTGAAGCTGGGTATTTCAACGATTGCCTTTCTTTTGAGGGCATATGCCCATGAGTATCACCTAAAAGTTCTGCAGTAGGGCCTAAAGCAATAAATGAAAAGAAAAATCAGTGCAGGAAGAGACTGCAACTAATAAATATTTGATCAGATACACAAATTCACACAGTTTGATAATGCCTTGAGGAATTTGCCATAATTTATTAACTCCTGCAATGTAAATGTGTGGTATTATGTTCCTTAAGAAACAGTAAGCCAATAAAGTGCTATTAAATTTTTCAATCAATTTTTTTTCCAGAAGTACATACATCTGAAATATAATAGGCTTATATTTGTGTGAATAAAAAATGAAAACAATAAAATATAAAGAACAGTGCCCCTGAAGCTGTAGAGTCATTCCCACTTTTCTGAGGAATGATACAATTTTAACACGTGAATTAAAGGTGCTTTTAACAATTAAATCACCTTGGGAAAAAAAATCAGTCTTAAAGTAAAAAATATCTGGAACAGAAAGACCTCTTGACACTTTATGATGGCTATTTAAATGCTAAATGTTACTTTAACAAAACACATTTGGGGTAGGTTTTACATTTAACTCAGGAGTAGCTGCAAGAGTAACATCACAGAATTGGACTGTACAGCACAAAATATGGTTTTCATAGTTACTTTTACAATGCAAAGATATTCCTGCAGTGACAGAATCTTTGTACATTTTCTGTTACTGTGGGTCAGCTAGTGCTCCTGCACATCTTCCCCTGCTGCAAGGCAGTGATCACACTGAAATATATGGACCTGCTAAAGAGGCAAAAGTGCTCCTTACCACTCCTAGAGAAAGAGCAGCCCGGGGTTTGTGATACAGACACATCACTGCAGTGCCAGCGACAGACGGTGAAAAATGTGCCAGCTGTTAGGCAGCAGGGTGAGCTTAAAGAAAGAATTTTCCATTACTATTTCATTGGAAATGGAAGGAAAAGCCTTCAGTTGTTCTCAGGATGGATTAGAACTTCAGAACTCTCACTACCAAATACAGCAACTGGGAGAATATAGGTAGTCTTGATCTTTTATGTGGATTTTTCTGTATGCCTTTGAAGACGTTCAGCAGTCACACATACAGGGATATTTATTCACCATGCCATGTCACTCTTTGCCCTTGCAATTATTCTTTTAGGGGAGCCTTTAAAAAGGAAAGATCTTTATTTTTCATCACTCTAAAATGAAATCATGAACTGAAGTGCATTTCAGTCTGAATAAAATAATCTGAAACCAGGCATGAACAGGACATAAAAACATTCATCAACTTCACATTTCTGCACAGTACATTTTCCTGCCTATGAACTCTGTATCGTTCATTTCTGCAGGCAGAACATGGAAAATGTTCTGCTTCTGCAAAACTAAAAATGCTGTACATAGATAGACTTTTTACAAATCAGATACCACTGTTCCAGGGCTGCTAGGAAGAGCTGACTATATGATCTAGTGTATGTACTAGAGAGTTTCCATGCATTTCAAATTAAAGTGTGTGCTAATTGATCCTAGTGAATGACAGAACATTTTTTAGGAAAAAGACGGGGTAACATTTTCTCCACAGTATCTTAGTCACTGAAGCTGCTAGGAAGAGCATTGTAGTCTGTTAATTTATAATCTATGTAGTTAGAGGAATACATTGAGTCCCATAATGAATTACATGCAAGTTTTTTCTCCAAATTGCACCTTTATAAAAAAAAATAGCACAGGAAACCTTAAAGTTATTCTGTTTTATTTTATGGAGGGCAAGTCTTTAAGGATTAATAATAACAAAAGCAAATTGTAAACAACTGAAATGTTTCTATTCCTATAAAACTTGCAATTAAAAAAGTAATCTGTGTATCCATGATGGAATAAAAACCCCATAAATCTGGTTTGATTGATTGTCATGCACAAAGCTAAGGAAGCATTAATGTAGATAAAACATTCTTGAGCCATGTGAGTTTCTTAGGTATTAATTCTCACAGATATTTATGTTAAGCTGTTTGGGGTGCAAGTAACCCAAGTGATTCATCCATTTTTCCTTTGTTTTAAATACAAAGTCTTCATATCGTGTCTGAGATCAAAGTTTTTGTAATCATATTCCATGCAAACTTTGCTTGATTTCATGGATTTGGAGGAGTCTGTAATTTTTGCTAAGCAAGTTTGCGGTTAAGGAATCTGTTTCAAGCAGCAATCTTTAGTATAAAGAGGAATGATCCAATGTTCGAAATCTACAGTAATTTCAGTTTTGCAGACACAAGGCAAAAAAGAAGCCCATTTAAACTACTTGGAAAATGTAGTAGTTTATCAATTCCTTGTTAGTATTTGATACAAATAAAACATATATGCACATATAATTTTCCTAAAAGTATAAATTTCAGTAATAAAGACCTTGTCACATGTTGATATTTAATACCTAAATTTATCAAAAGCACAGGAAAGACGCTGGCAGAGACCTTTACAGATAATTCTGTGAATGAGCAACTCAGCTGCCATTGAATTTCAATATCTACTATGAACTCCTTTTAATCCCAGAGAAGATTCCTCCAGAACTAAATGTATATTTCAGCATTTTATACACAGAGACAAAATCAATATGATAGTTTGAATCTTCATACAAAATTTGGTCCTTCAAGTTAATATTCAGCCCTAGAAGAGGGCATGCAAGAGGTTCCTAAGGAAATACTACATATCTTTAAAATTCACGTAAAAGATATTGCAATTGAGCCAGAGGCGTGCCTTGTATGAGCCATAAAAACGTGACGGTTTAGGGAGGAGATCCTTTCACCTGAATATGGGTGGTGCAAATTTTTCTGTGCAAACAAAGGAATTAATCAAGCTAGGGGCAAGGTGGGGGCGGTGGTTTATTTGTTTGTTTGGGGTTTTGCTGTTTGTAGGCTGGTTGTCTCTTTTTTATATATAGTTTCTAAATTAACAATCTTAAAAGACCAAAATTAAACAGGCAATAGGCAGTGACACAACAAGTGGATTGAGCACCTTTTAAAGGTTAGTAGCAGTCTTGAGGTGCTAAAAACACTCCTTAAAAGTCACTGTACATGATGTGCAATTAGATGGCTAAGATTATGCCAAATTTGGCATATGTCAGAGATAAGATACCCTGCAGAGTTCCTCTGACTGCAGAATAGATGTGACCTTTTAGGGTCATAAAAAACAACAGTAGAGTTAAAAATCATGCATTCCCAAGTATTTCAAAAAAGTTCTAAATTCTTCATAATACATAAATACGCTGCACCAATACCCAATCAAGTTTAGTCCAGGGAAAAATCCCACAGAACTAAACTCAAATTAACCAAATTAACTTGGTTAATTTGATCTTGCAAGATCTCCAGGGCCCTTTATCTACCCTTTAAATTGGACAGGACAAGGCAATCCTATACTTTCTTCTGACTGAGCTTTCAATAAAATTTGAAAGCCAAAGTTCACTTTGGCTCACTAGAACTCAAAAGAGAAACAGATAATGTAAGAAACTAATCATTATCCTGCGAAATTCTTTACTTCTTCTCTGAACTTGAGCGAAGGACACCAAAAAAAGTGGATTTAAATTAGCATAAAATGTTGTATGAATATTAATTCACTGCCTTCATTTGCTTGTCTGGTAAACTGGTAGACCTTCAGAATGAAAATAGTTTTTTGATTGAGAATACACAATACTGGTCAAATAAGCTTTTGTAGGATTTGACCACAGATATTTCTCTGTTTTGTTTCCAAGGTATTTCTTTGTATTAGAATAACTTGGTGAAAGGCATATAGTGACAGAAGAGACTGACTGGACAATGAAAGCCCACCAAAAACGAATGCAACTTTTCCACTGTCTTTAATGGGCTTTGGATCAGACACCTAGGGAGAGAAAAACGTGGTGGCACTGCCTGAAAATATGATAGCATATTTAAAATATGATACCTTAAATCGGGACACTGCAGACAAAGCCGGAGCTGTTGCAGCTGAGACTCTCAGCTGTACCTGGGATACACTGTAAGACCTGATGAGTAGGGCTGGAGGATTGATAGGAAGACACTGAAGTTTTCAGAACAATGAAGTGCTAATGGAATAGTTATGAGTGAGGAATATCAGGTGAGGAAATCAGCTTCCATTTGCTATCCTGTATGGTCTTAATAGCACAACAAAGAAAACAGAACATATCAAACATGATTTTTTATCGTTACTGTCAGAATATGAGAGCTCCTTATGCGGGGTTGGCCTCTTCATCCAGGCAACTAATGACAGGACGAGAGAGAATGGCCTCAAGCTGTGCCAGAGGAGGTTTATGCTGGACAGTAGGAGGAATTTCATCACAGAAAGGGTGACTCAGAATTGGAATGGACAGCCTGGGAGGCGCAAAGTCGCCGCCCCTGGAGGTGTTTAAGGCTGGACTTGTGACATAGTGCCATGGTCTGATTGACAAGCTGGCATTCGGTCATGGGTGTGACTTGATGATCTCAGGGGTCTTTTGCAACATAATTGATCCTGAATTGCTTCACTTTTTTTGGCAGCAGAGCAGGTTGATAATTATTTCAACTACACTAAGAAAACAAATTCACTGCCTTTTCTACCCTACTAATGAGATGTGAATGAACAGTGAAAAGGATTGCCCTGAGATGAGCACATTGATCATCACCCTACGTGTAAAGATAGTGAAAAGCAAGGGTAAATTAGAGGAATTGAGGAGCTTTGGAAAAATGCATTAACATCTTTGCTGCTGCTTTGGAAATGATATCATTCTCTTAAAAGGCACATTAAAACTAAGGAAGTGACAAGACATAGAAGGTATGTTCGGCCTCAGGGCCAGTACCATCTGGCACTCTTGTTTAAAATGAGAGTGAAGGAGTTAGAGAGCTTTGGAAGTGAATGTTGTAACGGGAGAAAATGTGACACATTTCAAGAGAAGGTCTAAGAGTGAGAGACTTTGGATATTTTTTTTGCTTGTTTTGTTTTAAACCCTGTGTACATTTTTTAAAAGGTTAGTGCATGATTTCCAAATATCACTGCACATCCATGCATCATTGAATTGCTTCATAAACCCTGATCTCTTTCACTGTTTTAGTGACCTATCAGTGCTGAGAATCTCCATCTTCAGAGGTTTCAGAACTGATCTGAAGTATAAGCAATTGAAATGTCTTTGAAAATTACATCATGAAGGGGAGAGGATATGTGTTCAACATCGGGAAAGATTTTCTAGCAGTGAAAATATGGATATTTTACTGTTAATTGGGAAACTAGTGTGAAGCAGAAAGCCTAAGTTCGTGGGTCACATTCTTGTGACATGATTCAAGCAGCTGAGAGGGAACTGAATAAACAATGTTATGAAGTCAGGAAGCAAACAGAATAATATCCTGGTTTCAGGTGAGCTCAGATAATATCTGAGTATATTAGCCTAAGCTGAATTTTATGCTGCAGCAACCTGACAGATGTTGACACCCAAGATAGCTCGTTTAGAGCCAGCTTGGTTATCACTGTACTAGATTTAAATCTGCACCCTCATGAATAAACTGAACTGATACAAAAAAACCCCAAACCCCACAAAGTAAAAGATGACATTTTTCAGTTGCTAATCTGCAAATTCTGTGAGACTCCATAATAACTCCACAATAAAAGGAATAATAAATTCTTATTGTAGAAAACAAATTGAACATAACTGGCATTCCTGAAACTTGACGTGATGATTCATGACTTGAACGATAATATAGCTGGTTATTGCATATTGAAGAAAGATAGACCACGCTAAAGATGTGGAATGTATTCAGCATTCTGCGTCTTTCTCTCTTAGAGCTCCTGGTAAATTAGGAGTATAAGTTTTAAATGCATCTAGAGGAAAATGGTAACAATGCCAAAGTAGAAATCTGTTACAGACTATCAGATCAGAAAGTCAGATGAGTTTCTTTTAAAATGCATGCCAAGAATGTGTTCAGTGAAGAAGGAAAACCATTTTTACATCAAATAGGAGCTATACATTTGAAGTTTTGTGTATGTGGTGATAAAAAATATTTACTGAATAAAACAAAGAAAAACAAACAACACCCCAAACAAACACCCCAGTACAGACACCGACAGATAAAGGCATGGCAGTTACATATATTAGTGCTCAAGTATTCTCTGTGTGTCTGTGTGTATATATATATATATTCTGATAACATTATAACCTCCAAAGCTGATCCAGTCACATAAACACACAAGACTGTGACTATGCAGATATTAAAAAAATCCATTTTCTATCAATTCTGGGAAAAACTGATGAAAATATTTGCATTTTTATCCTCCCCTAAGTGTGCTCCTTTCAGAGACAAAAATGCCATTTGATTTTGATATACATAATGTTTAAAATACTTGGCTGTTTTTACTGATACTACTTGGTTTTGTTGAATTGAAAATTCAAAGTATAAAATGCAAAAGTGTGGATATAAAATCTGAAGCATTTTGCATAAGAAGAATCCAATGTTGTAGTTTTTTTTAAAGATCATTTATGGAACACCTATTTTAATTTCCCCAAAATGCTCTAAAGTTTTCTAATATCATACAGCTAAAAACCTGCAAACCTCAAAGTTCAAGATTCTAACTTACAATGTTTCTGTTTCACACAAGATTATTTGGGGACATTAGTGCTGCCTGGGATTTTTACCTTCTGTTGTTATTCATTTCTTGTCAGCAAACTCTGTTCTCACACTGGCTGCTGCTCAGCAGTGTATCTGTATTGTTAGATGTGTGACTTCATTTAGTTTCCTTCAGCGTGAAGGATGGAAGCTCATTTAACTGCTGCTCCAAAGTTTCTAGAGTGTTTTCCACTTGGGGGAGAAGCATCATTTATCTTTAAATTTATGTGCATAGCATACAAATCAGCTTCTGCATGCAATATATCTTTCAAAACCTATAGACATTTTGTATTTTAATAGTGCTCATGGATAACTTCAATAAACCCTGTCCTAGATGTGGCATCCAGAGATGGCAAATTTCCCCTTCTAGGAACTGTCAAATGGAAAAGGCACAGGGGAGAAGCAGGTGCCTTTCTGCTTCTAGCTACCTAATGACTTCCTAGTAAGCTGTGAGGATACCTGAGGAAACTACAGTCAATATCTACTTGCAACTCCAGCTTCTGTGTCCTGCACCCTTGTTCTTGGTGTGCATCACATCTGTCTCTGTAGCATTATAAAAAGGCATAATTGGTAAGGGAATGCTTCCTTTTGAGATTTGTCATTGAAGCTCACGTGATTTGCAGTATTCTACCATCTGGAGATGAAGAATCAGTAGCATAACACGGGTCTTCCTCATTCTTTTTTCTCCTTCTAAACACTGTTTTCTTTACTAATGCGTGTAAAGGCACAGAGGTAAAAATCACCATTCCTGAATGAAGAGAATTCGGTACTTCCTGTCATGAAAATAAACATAGGTCTTGCCCTTGTAATTATATGAAGCAGACAAGGGCTAAGATTAAGTATTAAAAAAAAAAAAAAAAAAAAAAAAAAAAAAAAAAAAAAAAACCAAAACAAACAAACAAACAAACCAACCCAACAAAAACGCCACAAAAACCTTAAGCAGAGAGGATTACCTGTGCAAAAAAAAATGATGTGACAATAAATTAGAGAGACATTTTTCTCTCCTGTCTAAAAAAACCTATCAGAAGTATATTCTTAAAGGTACTGGGAAACCCTACAAAATTACTTGAATATCCTGGGTCCTGATATGTGATCAAAAAAATGCAGTGAAGGTGCTGGTCTTCTGCCTAATGCCAAAAGCTGACTGAGAGCTTTGGAACAGAAAAACAAATTTACAGAAAACCTCGCACATAAGCAAATAAAATCTTACATACAAGATTGATCATATGAGATCTTATAATTTTACCAGCCTGTACAGAATTCCAGCCCACATTGCATCTTCCTTGATCTTCTCATATATTTCTGTCTTCAGCCTTTCTTTTATGCAGCAATATGGAAAGCACTGTGAATAAAAAGAAAAATATAGACTTTAAAAAAAAAAATAAATCCTGAATATTTCTTATGTATTTGCAGATAAAGGACTGTCTGTGGCTGACCATGACAATATTTTCAAGCTTGACTTGCATAATTAAAAGTAGTTTTATGGGAAATAATATCTGGTCTGAGAGTTAGCAGAGGGTGGTCCCTATGAGCTGTGTCACACTAACAGCTACTAAAGACCATTGTTACCCCTTGTCACCCAAGTGAGCTTTGCAGGATGGAAAACCTACTAAAGAGCAACCAACTTGAAATACAAATAATAAGAATGCAATTTATGTTACAGCATGATCTCCTTTAATTTTCATCCACTGAGCTACATTATGCATTCACTTAATACCAGGGCAGCCTAAATCGACCAGGAATAAGTGACAGGAAAACCTGGCAGATTAAATTGCTTAAAGGTGATTCACGTGGTAGTAGTGAAGGTAATAATGTAGACATCAACAATAAATGGTGGTGAATAATGAAATAGAGAGAGACAAATAACATACAATTAGCTGAGGCTAATTTTACCAGCAGGTGCTGAATACAGTCCATAGCTATTACAGTGCTGAAAATAAAAAAGCATACAGTAAGTGTCTCTAATGCTATAAGTTACAGTCTGCATGTTACTACTTAAATTGTATGCAGTCATCCTGTATTCTGTGGTGTCAGCAACAACCTAATTGCAAACCATTTGTTCTTTTAATGTTTACTTTGAGGGGTGTTTCTAGAAAAATAAAAAGTTTGGAAAGTAAAAAAAAAGTTTAAAAAGTAGAAGGAATTATGCTTGGACGCACAATGGAGAGGTCACAGTTACCTGGTAGTATTTACCATCTGTGGATTTTAGTTTCCATCTGTGTGGCTTATTAGCATTAAAATCCTTGAACCACAGTAATAAAATTGATGAAACATATACAGTAATAATTCCATTGTGTCATCTGATGGTAACTAAATTCTACATATGGGTGAATGGTATTTTGACTCTGCATGTAGGCAGGACCCGCTCAGCCTCTGAGAACACTTGGCTTGAATCCCTTCAGGCAGTGGAGAACCTCACTTTTAGGTCTTAAACATTTTTGAGAAGGGTTCTCACTTCTAGGCATCATATTTACGGGGGAATTTAGGTATATAATTTCTCCTGGGTTTCAGTAGGAGTGAAGATATATAAGATTAAGATAGATGAGTTAAGATAAAAGATAACTAAAAACTGAACCAAAGCTTATTATATAAAAGGGACATTGTCCCTACCAGGTTTTCTTCTTTTTTTCTATTCCAGCAGTTAAATTTTAAACAGAGAGTAAACCTACCTGAAATATTCAAAGAAAGATTAAATTGCTATCTACTGGAGAGGCATAATGGTTGTTCACAGAATCACAACATCCTGTATATTTTTGATGTCCTTAGTACTTTGTAAGATTTTTTTTAATAATGCCAGTTCACTATTGATAGTGGCAACAAAGTTTATCAATTATGAATTCATACTTTCAGTTGTTATGTGTAATCCAGTAAAGAAAAATACACTGCTATAAAGGCATTTTTTTATTCTCATTGCAACTAATTGAAAACTAGGTCAACAACCACTCCAGACAGACAGTGATATCAAATGTGGGGAAATGTTACACAGAAATAATTAAGCGCTTGCTGTATTAAATTGTGATAACATTCTTTCAACATTAAGCACCGACATAAATTTGAGAGCAGGTTCTTTTGCTTCATGTTATATGCAGTTTCAGGACTGCAACACAGTGAAAACATCACATTTCTTTGTGCCTCAGTAATTGCTATGAGATAAACATGCACAAGAAAAAGATGCACACATTCCACATGATAATGAGTGGACTTATATATAGAAACTAGTAATTACATTTTCGTCTTCTTTTTTTTTTTGTATTACCTTAATTGGTAGTTAATTTATGCACCTGATTTCTCAGGTGCTTGTACATAGTCATTAAAAATGACCTCCAAGAAATGCAGGAATGCAGAAAAATGAGCCAGGATGGCAGGCTGGCTGTTACTATGTATAGCCCTTTTCTGTGTAGGGAAATGCTCTTGTAAATACAGTAATTATATATGATGCAAACTTTCATAAACTTTTTCAATTCAACAGTATTAAAATGTTGGTAAGAGACCTCTCACTATTCCTCTTCCAAATCCCTGTTTACTACTTTGTTACAAAATTCACCGTAGGCTCAAATCTGATATTTACCATATTAATCTGAAATAGAAAACATTTGTATTGTTTTGTTATATAAAATCTGCCCTTTTTCTCTCAGAATATGAAGAAATTGTTTATTATGCTCCAGTTTGAAGAATGAAGGAAGAAAATGAAAACAAAATTGGTATTACTCTACCGTGAATGAGTGGACTAAAAGTTTAGCCTTAATATAAAACTCTGAGGCTGCATAAAAGTACACATTGTACACAGGACGTGTACAATGACATCAACTCTAACGCAAATGTCCTTAAAGCTGGCAAGCTGTGAAACATTGGCTGCCTCCTTCTATTAATAAACACCTTACAGTGGGGAGCAGTGCATAAATGTAGGTATTCATTTTCTGCAATAAATTTATCAATAATATTTAAGATTCAGAAATACCAGTGTACATAGTACCCACAACAGCTTTATAGATGTAGGAATCCAAAGGCTACATGTGTTGTCTTTAGGGACTAGGTTTGCCTCTCCCACTACTCTTACAGAAGCATTAACTTTTTCATGTGCATTTGGTGTCAGGGAAAACCACTTCCATCACTAGCAGCCCCACTAAAATTGCAAAAATGCACAAAAATAATTTTCATCTGCAGCCTTTGGTCAAGCCAAAATAAATTCAGGATTGTCAAAGTCTTAAATAACCTTCTCCTATCATTGCTCCACTGTTGCTTTACCTCTGATGAACTTTGAAATACCCTTGTCATGTCAAAGGTGTCTGTGGAGGTAGATTCACTGCTCAGTAGAAGACACACCAAGAAGCAGTTTTTGAGTTTTCCTGTCACCATGTCTGAATTCCTCACTGCTAAAGGGAAGGGCTGAACTCTGCAGCGTTCGGAAGACAATCTTTCAAAGCTATGTAATGTCCAGTTCTCTATTATGCACCGTCAAAGGTCTTTAAAATCACTTTAGAAAACCCATTAATTCCAACAGGAGGATTTCATAGGTATCCTAAGGTTTAGTATCCTGCTATATGAACTGATACAAAAATGCTAAGATGGTGAACTGATGTCTGTGTCTGAATGTTTGAGATAACGTATTAGTAACAAGTAATAACCGGTCCACTCAATTGTCCTTTACCTGTCTATTTCAAAGCTTACCAAAGCTTCATAACTAAAACAGAAATGTTTTTGTTTGGAGGCCACACTTTCCTCAGTACTTGTATGGTAGCTAATACAATGGACTATAATCAAGGCTTTATTGAAAACTAAATATTAAATAGCAATAGAAACTCAAATAATACCAACATCTCCCTAGAGCACAGCGCATTGATGCCTTATACCTTTCATAGGAGAATTTTAAAAGCAAAATAAAATGTGAATTGATTGTACTTCAAATATGGAATGGCATTAGGTATTGTACAAGCGTGGCAAAATTTTCTCAAAAGGAAAATGCACACTAATAACTAAAGCCCACTTTGTTCTGGTTCCTTTTTCATTATAGCTGACGTTTCATTTTAACATGTACATTTGAAACTCACTTTGTGTTTTAATGGAATGCTCTGGGTCAAATAGATCCCTGGTGTAACCTTGCTTGTGCATGTCAGACAACTATTACAATTTTTAATGGCATGAGTTTGGGGTGGCTGCATTATTTATGTGGGGTATATTGATAAAAAAGTCATACAGGTCAATGCACGAATTTAAAATACTTCTACAGGTCAGAAATGTATTCTTTACCTAGGTTTAAAATGTGTGCTGATAGATTTTGCTTTTTTAATTGATGAGTACTGAAATTATTTATTTTACTCTCTGTCTATGAGGTCAAATTTCATTAGCTAGTTTTTGCAGGCTCCGAATGAAATGAAGACTACAATAAGCTTTAAATTAGAAAGTACCAAAATAAAATTCTAATGTTGCAGCAGATTCTTGTTCTCTTAAAAGATTAATGGAGAAGACTTGTAGAACAATTTCTGTATCCTCTGGCTATTCATTTAGCATACTCATTATGCTGGACATCATGTTCTGTTTGAGCATTTGCAAGAACTTGCTCTATTTTTTAGCAATAAAGCTCCTGAATTTTCTTCATTATGAAAATAACATTAGGTTCTACAGGGCTGTCTATGAGAAATACTTGAAAGAGTTCATTATATTTCTATATCATTATAATAATATCCTGGAGTTACATTTTATGTGTTATGGTGACTCTATGCCCTTTCTTCTTGCAGTTCCTGCAACGGGAGATGCAGCCAAAGAAAAATTACATCCTCTCTATATTGCTTATACATTATTCCTGTTCCCCCTGGAGCTGTGGTTTCAGATGTGAACTGGAGGAACCCAAATAGGTCTTATAATTTGCATCGTGAACTAGACCGTCCGCAGGCAGCTCCAGCCTTTAGTATGCATAAACATGAAGTAGAAAAACATCCCAGAGTTTCACAAACTATCATCTGACAGGAATAAATGCTTACTTTGAGTGGAGGGCCATAGACAATGTCCTTCATTTCACATGGCAACATCATGGCTTTGCCTTAACCAAGGACTGAGTGACTTATTATAATGAGCCGTGGCCAAGAGGACGCTGCAAACAAGGCTTGAGCATAATGAGCCACATCTGACACACAAGGAGCATCTGAGCCTTGGATCAGACCATGGATCTGACCATGGATCAAAACTGACAGGGAATGGTACCTGAAGCTGCTGGAAGGGGATGCTGTGATCTTACATCAAGATTCGACTATAAAGACACTTGGTACTAGAAGCTGGGGTTGGAGTGGAGGTTATGTGGGCATCCAACAAGTGTGGAAGCAGAGTACCTAAGGTAGAACTGCTTATGAATTGGTGCTGAGCGTCTGCCCAAGGACTTGACACACAGACTGGTCAGAGGGAGTGTCACAATCCCCTGGACTTTGCTGTTCTGACTCACTGGTAATTAGGATGGGTTGGTAGTGCACATGTGTGTGAAATTTTTCTAACACAGCTTATTTGTCACTCTACTTACACTGAACTTAGCAAAATCATAATGTTTAGTGTGACATCATCCCTTTCCTTTTTGCAGTGTTTGCAGATAGAACAGAGAATTCAGGTTTTGATCACTTTTTAGAAGCCATTGACCAGCACTTCCCTTCAATCTCTCCAAGAGTATTTATGAAAAACTCCATTGCCTACTGAACTGGAGAAATCTGAGCCATTTCCACATACTGGGAGCATCTTGTGCTCCTAATATCAGTCAGAAAATGAAGTTTTAAAAGATCCTAGGGACAGAGGTTTAGGGTTTAGAGAACTGGAGCAAGTAGTGGTAGAAGTGTATTGCCAAAGAGCAAATGTTACTTAGATACTACTTTGAAAATTCTCCTTGTTTTGAGCGTATCCAAAAGTAACTAACCAAAATTCTTTGTAATCAGAATAAAAAACCCTGCTGCTCTTGTTTTTCAAGAAATTATCCTGTGTTAATTATTTAAAAGATGACTCACTATTTCCACAATTTCCTGTAAACATACACATATTTCATGAGATCCTGTGGGAGGGGAATATTTTAGAAACATAAAGCCATAAACTTATAATTACCTCTGCACTTTGGAAATGTCTGTCACATGTGGGCCAAACATCCTTTTTTAACTGAAGATTTACATCCTTACTATAAAGATCAACTCATTTTTTATTTCATAGCGCTGTGTTTTAACCACCAAGTCTTTAGGCGTGCTTCATGTCATCCGATTAGTGTGTGTTTGCAAACAGAATAGGGTATAAAGAAAGGAATTTGTTAATCAAATATCTTCTCACTCTTTTATTCTTTCCTCTAGTAATCCCTACATGTTGGTATTAATCACAAAAAACTTAAGAGTTGTCCTTGTTAAAAATTCAACTCAAGAATTCAGTATGACCTTTTACATATAGACCCTGATTTAAGAGCCAACGCAGCTAAAATCATAAGATAGTATGCTGCTGTAGCACATTAAAAGGTCAAATTTAAATGAGTTCAAGTTGACATACTATTCTTTGTCTTAGGGAGGAATCAATTATGAAGCTCAGTTAAATACATAACTCTCATGACTTTTTCTCAAATGGCATATACTGATAAATTTAGGCCATCATTATGCAAGTATTAAGAAATACTTAACATCTAAGTCCTAATCAACCATATCAGAATCAAGAGGTATTTAATATTTGTGAAATTAAATATATGCATTGGTGTTTGGGGGACTGATGTCTTCTACAGTAAAGATCTGATATGTGTGCAACAGTTTGTTCCAGACTACCTAGTTGGGAGGGAGATTCCTGCCCTCAGCAGAGACTAACGTTTACCTTACTCTGATTGCTCATGGGAGTTTTAACAGCTAAGACTGAAGGAATTAAGCAGTTTTAACAGCTAAGACTGAATTGGACTACTAATTACCTTCAATCACTCTACCATGGACAAGGGCTGACTCTGAATGTCGAGTTCAAAAACTCTTCCCCTCTTCTCCATTTCTTTGTATGAGGTATCTGTGTCAGCTGTGAGGGGTCCAGAGAGCAGGTGCCTGGTGGAGACTTCTTATTTTCCAACCCCTGTTACAAAAGAAACATTTGAGTTAAGGTCTTGCAATGAGATCCATTTTGCCTGTAGAAGGTTACCGCAAGGTCAGCGTGTCCCTCTAAAAACTTCTCTTCATGAAGAAATTAGGCCCACATGCTTAAAGTCCCAAACTGAAAAAAAATCTATCACACCTGTCCTCAAACCACTGTGTGTCCATATGCCCATGTATGCACATGTGAGTGTGTATATGAATCTATACCTACACATACATACACACTGAGACAAAATGTAAATTATGTGGGTAGGGGCTCTAACGATTGTTTTAACTTGTTTATTCTGAACAGCTACATTATGCTCTACTGGACTTTTTTTCAGTGTTGGACTTTTGCCTTCGACTTCAAAGGAATCAGATTCAGGCCACTGAAAAAAAAGCAAATTTTGAAACCAATAAGATTTTAAAAGACTGGCTTTGAAAGTCATGATATGAAGCTCAGCGTTTACTCTCCCCTATGTAGAAATAACCTGTAGGGGGGAGAATGGGACCTTTAGATAATTAACCATTCAGTAAGTCTTCAGCAGCTCAATAGTGCTTTTTATCTTCAAAGTGCTTTTTAAACATTAACTAAGTAATCCTCTCAATCCTCTGAAGTAAATAATTTGGTATTTATTATCCTGTTGAAGAATTGCTATAAACTAAAAGGAAATGCTGAAAATAGTACTTTTCATGTATATTTTTTAAA
>WBMY01014985.1:118325-238749 GCA_013397315.1 Donacobius atricapilla | reverse complement strand
TGGAGAAGAAAAAAAAAAAAAGGAAAAAAGAGCAGAATCTCAGCTCTGCATCTGCATTCCCACGGTACTTACTCCATTTCAAGAGTTACTGCTCCAAAGTAAATATAAAATCGGAAGGACTGCCCATTGTCAGAGATGGAAAAGCTACTGCAGAGGGTAGCTGCCTCTGAACTTTACTACTCTCCCAGACAATTGTACTCCTAAGCAAACTTCTATAGCACATGCTTCAAATAGCTTTCACTATCATAAACTGCCCTGATTTGTGGAAGAATTATTTGACTGCAAATTGTCACAGTGGAAGAAATTTTCTATAGATAAATGTAAAATACTGTACCTGGGAAAAAACCGCCAAGAGATAACTAGAAGAAAAACATTATCAAAAAGGAGTAAGAACCCATGGTTGTGACACACAGTCCTATAAAAATATCAATTTGATAGCCAATAACTAAGAAAGTAAAGAAGATGCTAAGAAATCTTAGTAAATGTGCAGTGGGATTTCCTTTTTAAGCATATGTTTCATTGCATAATTTCACCATTGCTGTATATTTATACTTACATACACAAATGACTGGAGAATAAGCATTTTATGTAGGATTTCAGGTTTTGGTCTTATTTCTTAACAATGGAATTAACACATTTCCCACATTGTTTTCCAAGCAAATGGTGTTTCTCTAACAACTGGAGTATTGTGCATGCTTCACCCTTTCAGATTTGTATCAAAACGACTGAGAAAGAAGATAAGCTTAGTTTGAATCACCCAGCAAGTATGTTTGTATCGTTGAACTTTGAATATTTCAAACTTGTAAAATTTTTTCTATTTCTATGGCCACAATATATGTAAGGGTTTTCAGGGTCTACTCTCAAATATGAACTACCCCGCTGCCATCCCTTCACCCCTCCCCCAGTTAATTAAAACTGCCCATGTTTCCAGTATTTTCTGTTAGGTATACAGTTTTCCTTAATATTGTAATTTTTAATTCAACATTTATTTCTATTTCCACAAAAACATTTCTACCAAGACCTCTCTACCCCAACATTTTAGTGTATGACCTTATTTTGGTTAAATGTCAAAACCAGTAGACATTTTAGTAAAAATGAAAAGCACCCCACTATCTAAAATCCCGCAAAGTGAAAGCAGTTTCTATATTACAGGCAGGAAAATGATGTCTTCCTCCGCACTGATGTTCAAGCCTTAGCCATTGTACCTGATAACAAGCAAGATGCTAATGAAGTGTTAGCCATTAAAAGGAAACCACAATGGCTCCAACTCACATCTAAAGTTTATTTACAGTTTACTTTCTACTTGACAGTCAGTTTACAAGCTAAATTTTCCTTCAAATCCAAGTGTTCTAAAAGAAGGACCAGAATAAATAATTTCTTAGAAATGTTTTTTTCTCTCAGTCTGCTGATCCAAATTCTACCCCAAAGACAAGGTACCATGATGTTATAAGATTTTACTATTTGAAAGCCTTGGCTACTAAATTTTTCATCCCTAATACACATTTAGAAATTTTTGCCAATTGATAAAAATGTTTAAAGTACATATAACCAAAAACCTCAGAGAAACAAGGTTTTGAAATTATTTAGCAGTAAAGAAGAGAATAAGTAGAATTAAATCTGCTACAATTTTAAATAATTGAGTTTTTCAGTAATAAAAAAAATCAGTAAAAAATCATCAAAAATTCCTCATGTTGTATATAATAAATAGATACTGGGAGAGAGGTATACCTGCTTAACTGTTGCAGACAGGAAATACTTTAAATACTTTAAATATCGTTGGGTTTGGGATGTGCATGTCAGTTCACACCTTCTACATAAACTTCAAAACTGAATCCAATTAATGAAATATCCTTTTCTAAAATACATCAGGAAAAGTAAGAGAATGACCCAAAAATCAAAAAGAGAAATATTAATTTATAGATAGTAGATATGCTTCATGTTAAAAAGGAAATCATGCTGGACATTTTTTTTTTAAATTCCCTTTTGAACAACTGTTTCATTCTCCAATCAAACTTCTGACACTGCCTGCCATTAAAGTTGTAGTACTGAATTAAAAGAGCTCATTAGTTCAGTCACTCTTGGAAAATTCATAAATAGAAGTCCCACTGTACTTCATAAAGTTCAGATCCTAAGCAGAACAGTGACAAGACTCCCTTTTTTAGGTAAGTATCACAAAAAGAAAATGGGTGCACAATCACTAACGCTGTAGCATTGAGACTTGAGTCTTAGCATGAACAATAATACTTTAAAAGGACTTCCTTAACAATGGGACAACTGATTCATCATGTAACTAATCTATAAAAGACACTTTAGTATAATCTTCCATGAGCAGAGTTATAAAATATTCATGTGGTGCATCTATATCCAGTGTGTAACCAGGATACTGTTTCTGGAGATGTCATTACAGAAATATGATATTCAGAATGTGAACATCTGGTAATCAAATGCATGGCAGTGTAGTACTTACATGAGAAACAAGATTTACTCCCAAGAAAGAATATTAATTCTAAACACAGGGCTTCCAGACTTTCTGGAAGACAAAAACATGAAAGAGACTGGGGGGAAAGTAGAGCTGTGCATATCAGGAGAAAAATCAGACCTGAAAAATTGCTATCGTGAGCCTCAGAGAAATATAATGAATCAATTTGGGATTAAGCTACTAGATAGGAAAAAGAATACGGACAGAAGCACAAGGGATGTTGTAGAGACCTCCAGGGCAAGAAGAGAGGTGAGAATAAAATTCTGCTTAAAGATGAGGCCAGAAAGAGAAGGTAAAAAAAACCGGTAAGACTGTGAATTCGTAATTCCAACCCTCTAATTACCAAAGACCTCAGAGACATAGAGGAGGAGAAATATGGGAATGAAGATGTAGTGAATGATTAGATCTGAATTAATTAAAGAAACAAAAACATGTTGAGAGCAAAGACCCTACTGCCGAGCGTATTTGTTTGGCATTAGATAGTGATGAGGATGACATGAATACTTTCAGAAAATTGAAATATTCTTGAAAAATAAATTCAATGTGAGGAGTTGAGAGCTGTATCTGTTTCAGTACAGTAATACATGGAATAAAATCTTCAAAGGAAACCCATTTCTACAATCTACTTACATAGACCAGTTGAAAAAAATCGGAAAAAAAAGTGCCAAGAAATGGACACAAAGAGAGATTCTTCATCTCTGTAAAATGGTTCTGCTCCACTAACATTTTCATATAGTTCAAGACAGGAAGGATCCATTAGATCATCTATTCTGACCCTGTATGTCATAGGTCATTAGGTTTCATTTCAGTTCTCCTCAGCATAGTCGTTTATGTTAAAAATCTTAAAGAAAAACATCTACTCTTGGTTTGAAGGTAGAGAGATGGAGAGTTACATTGCCCTTGGCTTTTTGCTCTGAAGGTTAAATACTATTGCTGCAGCAAAACTGTGCCTTATTTCTCATTTGAATTTGTTTGGTTTCAGCTTCCAGCCAATAGTTTTGATTTTTTTTTCTGCTAGCTTAAATAGTCTTTTAACATTTAGCATATGGAGCTTTTGTACTTCTGCATCATAATTAAGTCCCTTCTTTGGAAAGCCATGCAGAAAAAGTTCATTTTTCCCATGCCTCTCTAAAAGTCAACTTTCTCCTGCTTTGATAAATTTCCCCCTTTCTTTAACCCTTCTGCTTTTAGCAATCCACACCCCCAGTTATTGCACTGGTCAAAGTAAAGTTAATCTCCCTACCCACATTCACTCACACTTTGGTATTAATAAAACACTGTAGGAGTAGAAGGTTATACAAAGTCAAATGAACTCTCTACAATGAACCTGTAATTTTATTATCTTTCCTTGCAAATTCTACAGCCAATAGGATGAAAAACTCTTCTAAACTCATTTCCAACTTCTCCTCTGGCTCCATCATTTCCTCTGTATTTGATAGAGGGCTGTCTGAAAATTCTGGGAAACAGGATCTCTGTGCTGTTTGAGAGGACCAAAAATTTACCAAAAATTACAAACAATTTGTTTTCTCCTCCTTGTCTATCTTTGCTTGTGTTAGTAGTAAGAGTTTCAGGAGAAAGAGTAAAATAGTGCAACACAACCCTTTGCTTACCTTCCCGTGCCTACTTGCTACTTACTTTGAAACCACTGTCAATACCACCCTTCAACCAAGGCACTAATGATGTTTCAGCACTTAATGTAAATTATTACAGTCCATCAATGAAAATTGGTGTTCCATAAGAGAACTTGTAGAGCAGACTGACTCTCTATATGCTGTTTATTTCTACTGATAATTTTTCCTAAGTCACTCCCCATTCTGTTTTGCTCAATCACACATGAGGTATGAGGTCATCTGTAACACACAGAAATAAGTGATACAGCAGGAGTTATCTTTTGGTAAAATGTTGTGTTAATATATTTAACTTGTATCCTTTGGATTTTTCTTGGAAGAGGATATACATTTGTTTAGGACATATCAACTCATAGTTCTTGTAGGGAATATTAAAGTAACAATAAGGTAAATGTTTCTACCACCAAACTTGACTGTGTAAATAAATATTGCACTCTTTTTTTTTTTCAACAGTAAACTCAAAAAAAAAAAGTGCATCAAGGAATCTCTCATTGATCTGGGAAAAATGGCTACCTTAGGCGTTTCCCCAGATGAAGTCTCTTTATTGTTTGAGGCTTACATCCCGATTTTGTCATCTAGCCTATTTCAATCCTTCTCAGAAAATTCATTTCTCTCCTGTGCTGAACTAAAAGGTAGTGGAAATGAATAAAGGAAAACTCAGAGCAGACTGTGATGTTTTTCTTCCTTTTTTGAATTCCTTGGCTAATCAGACATATTTATATTCTTTTTCTTAGAGACCTTACTAAATCTGTCAAAACTAATAAGATGCCATGTCATAAATTAAACAATTTGATGTTCACATGCCCTACAATGAGCCTTTGGTTCTATCCAGGCAAAAAAAAATTTCTAATAAATCAGTTACTGCTCTGAGACCAGATGGCTCAGCTCAAAACATTGAATGTGTTTGTCCTTTCTGATCTTGGTTAGTTTCTATAATCTCATGATTCAATTCAGGCAACCTTTGGGTGACCACAATTTCACAATGCCAATACAACACTGATAAGACTGATGAGAGGAAGAAGGACATGTAAGCACTGGGCCTCTCTATTGGGTGTAGCTAAACTTTTTCCCATTGCAGGATCCTTGTCCCCTGGCCAGCTCGCAATTCACAAGGGATGCACAGCAATGCAGGTATTGGCAAAATAACCTGTCAGAGTTGTAAAGTCCTTTTAGTGATAATGATTGACTTCCAAACCCCCAAAACGCCATCTATAAAACTCTATATAGTTGATCTAAACTGAGAGAGAGTGAAAGGAAAATAGAATGTTGCTGAGGTAACTCCTGTTCAAATCAGATTATACAAATACTATTTCTTTAAGAATATTCGCTGTAAATCTCTCCAGTGAAGATGAGAATAAGTAGTTTCATCCCCTTCATGAAAATAGAAATTTCTGGTTTTTTGATAAGGTGGTGTACTTTTCTAAGTGTTTTGGCCAGCTGTGGAATAAAACATCCAGAACAAGGATAAAGACTAAAATTGTAGTGAAAAATATAAAATGAAGGAATCTCTTCTTTAATTAGTGAAAAAATTGTAAATATTTTACAAAAAATAATATTTTTAAAATATTAAGAATAAAGTAATTTTATTACAAAGATTACATTGATTTATAAATTTTGTCATTTTAAAGTGGTGACATTATTTTTTTTAATTTTTTACAAACATGAAGTATTACTTAAAGACTGTCATTAATAATGGCACAGAGCAACATTATTGTAAAATTCTCACTTCAATCCCTTGTCCTTGTTCACACAGCTGATCTTTGAAATGTACTTAGACACTAATGATTCTTTTATACTGGAAAAAATCATGTTTTCTAAAACAACAAACCACTATTCCCTGGCATTCTACACCAAGCCGTTTAAGACTTGCAAGATGTAAACTAAGAGTTCTGATTAATTCTTTTTCTACTTTCTTGATCAACGTTGCCTAGAGCACTTAGTGAATTGTCTGCAGAACTCTGAATGCAAAGTACTAGAAACAAGAAGTTACCGAATTAGAAAATTGTCATTTTCGTACCACCATTATTCTTCCCAGTGAGCCCAGGGGAGGCCACAAAGACGATCAGAGGGCTGGAGCCCTGTCCTGTGAGAACAGCCTGGGAGAGCCAGGTCTGTTCAGCCTGGGAAAGAGAAGCCTGCAGGGAGACCTTGGAGCTCCTTCCAGTACCTTAAGGAGACCTACAAAAGACCTGGAGAAAAACTGTAGTATGTAGTCATCGGGCAAGGGGAAATGGCTTTAAACTGAGAGAGGGAGATTTAAGTTATATCTAAGGAAGAAACCTTTTACTGTGAAGATGGTGAGGCACTGGCACAGGGTACCCAGAAAAGCTGTGGGTGCCCCCACCTCTGGAAGTGTTCCAGGCCAGGTTGGATGGGGCTTTGAGCAGCATGATCTAGTGGAAGCTGTCCCTGCCCATGGCAGGAGCACTGGAACTAGATGATCTTTAAAGTCCCTTCCAAACCAAAAGTTCCATTATTCCTCTGGACAGCGGAATGGAGAATTGTAAACTCCTCATCTTTTGACAAAGAGTTTACATAGTGGCTCTGGATATAGAGGCTTTCTTTCATGGGGCAAAAGCCTATTTGTGCCCTGTATTTTTATAGCCAATTTTTATCACACTCTCTAACCTCTTTGCAAATGGAAAAGAAATTGTTCTTACAGGAATAACAGGAGGAAGAGTAGTCTGGGCTTACTGTTACCTGTTTATTTGTCTGGCATGTGAGGAATGTCAGCGGGTGAACTTGGTTTGAGGAGTACAAAGCAGATTATACTACACTTCAGCAATTCAAAACCATGCAAACTGTCTTGTTATCTATTCTGAGTTCTGTGGGTTGTTTCAGACCCTGGATAAACTGTAGGCAAAAGAGCAAGCTGTTGATTTTCAAAATTCATTCTTTGCTCCTTCTTTTTCTTTGCCCCTTCTTTTTCTTTGCCTTCCACTTTGACCCATGAAGAGCCAGAGAAAATACAATTTCATGTATCTTTTGAGGTTATCTCATCATACAGAACATAAAATTTCATGTTAATCAGAAGAAAAGTGCAAGCATTTTTTTTTTTATTTTTAAGCTTGAAAAGCACTATTTTTACTCTTAAAAATTTAGGTCAGATGTCACCTACATCTTTCCAGGTAATTAGCAATGAGAAATAGCACTGAAAAAATAAGTAAGTAGGAGGTATTTCAGAGCATGCCTCTAAGGGATAGCAATAATTTAATATGGGATAACTAGCATAGTATTGCACAGGGAAAATTCTACCCAACTAGCTTTGTGGATATTATAGTGGATTTTACAATTTTTAACAGCAGATGACATTACTGATTCATATTTTTAGAAAGCCTTTGATGAAGTTCATAATGACAAACTTCTACTAACTACAGAGTTCCACAGTCAGATAGTGAGAATCAGTTAATATCTAATTAAAGCAAATTTAAAAACCCAGCTCAGTGATGTAGCTCACTAGACACAGTTCTTGTTCCATTGAAGTCAATCTTCAAGACTTTTTTTTCTTATTTTAAACAAACATAGTTTAACACAGGAAGGGCATTACTTTCACCTAAATTTAGTCATCTTGAAACAGGTTGACTGAGCTTGTTGCCTATGATTCCTCTTCGGGTATTCAAGATGGAAGCACTGAGCCTTCTGGCAGCTCCTCTTTTGCTCCAATAGTTACCAAGGGAATTTTGGTGACTAACAGAGTGACAAATAAATTTTGCATGCCTGAATTAAATCTGCTAATGAATCCAGCCTTGAAAGCCCTTTAGCAGTCACTGAGTCCAGTGAGTATCAATAATAATTATTTTTCTGATTTTGTATTTAATCTACCTGTATAACTGTCTTCAAAGTGGAAGATACAGGTAATATAGTCATACAAAAGAGTTGGTGTACTGCAGAGTACAAATTAATTTGTGTTATTTAGGTCACCAAAGAGTATATTCTCCATCTGTTATTGGAGAACATATTCCACTAGTATTGGGGTAAATTTGAATATAAAGGAAGCAAGTGCATGAACACTTTTGTCACGCAAACAATTAAGTTTACTTTTTAAAGACTGGTGCTCCTGGGAAGAAAGTGTGCCATTTGTAGACGAGACTTAATTGATTACAAAAAAGGCTAAAGGCTGTCACTTATTGTGCTGGTTTCAGAGCAAAACCAGTGAGAGACTCCAAGTCAGAAATACAATTTAATAGGAGGGGGAAAAAAAGAAGTAAAAGAAAATAAGTTCAATAATACAACCTGTTAGTCAGGGCACTGGTAGCAGTCCGGATGAAGTGGTCTCGTTGAAGCAGTGATCCTGTAGAAAAGTCCAATAGCTCTTGTCCTCTGGGAATGCAGCGGGTTTTGGGCCCCTTGTGCTATCCCGGTTTATATCCAGGTGGGAATGCTTGGCTCCTCCCCGTGGGCAGAGCATCTCACAACGGAATGATGTAATTTTATGACTCATGCAATGGGTCCTTGATTGCCCATTTAACAGAGATAACTCCCGGATGGGAGTTACCCATCAGTCACACAGCAGAGCATGAATGGGCCCATTAACAGAACATAGTCCGGAGGGTGGGGACAAGGGAAACACTGCCCCACCTGGTTTCAACAGCTCATGGAGATGGTGATAGAATACATACCTTGGGGAGATCTTACATTGTAACTTGGGACACTTATTTATTTCAAATTTTTGAAAATCCAGACTGACCCAGAATCTGTAGGGAAATACCAGCAAAGGAAATTTCCAGATATATGAACGAATCTAATGTCAAACAGTGATTTTGCAAAACTGTCAGAACATTCTTATGCTGTTAATTTCTAACTAAAGTAGCCCTCCCATATGCGGTTAATAAATAATCAGAACTTTGTGAGATCTCCTCTATCACTGAGGGCAGTTTCAAAATATATTGAAAAGCACCTAATACCAGGATGCTGTTGACTAGTTTCCACTTTTTCCATCCACCATTTAATATTCAGATCCAGTCTATTTAATATGTGATCATACATGATCACATATGGAGTTACTCTGTAATTTCAATATAATAAAAAATACTACAAAAACCCCCAAACCACTTGTTTTCCATGAGATCACCAAATTGAGGGAAGATGAACCACTATTGCCCATTTTGAGGACATCCCAATGTTAGGCAGGTATAACATCTATTACTACTCAGTCTTAATATTCAGACACTCCGTGATTTGGGCATTTAAATTTCTACTGCTATCTGTCATCATGTGCTGAGCACCTTTCCACTCTCACTGAAGCCAATGAGAGATGAGGAAATCCTGTACCACACAAGGTCAATTCCCACTGAGCCATCAGCTGAGATCTGATATTTTACAAAGAGCAGATATTCAGGGACTTATAGGGGCCGATTTCATTTCTCTGATTTCATTCTAAGTTTTACCTGTGTCAAGCATAAACAGGCTGAGTTTCAGAGAACATCCTTTGAGATTCTGAGCACCTGTGTTTCCTTTTAAGCATGAGCCACACTGAAATACAAAAAAAAAAAAAAAAATAAAGAAATACTGCCAGTTATACCCTGAAACTGTCCTATTTTAACAAATATGCAGGACTGTGTTCTAATAAAGGAGTATTTGCATGAAAGTCCATGTGCACGCAGGTTTATGGAGACAGGAGAAGGTAACAGGAAATAATGGGGGAAAAAAAACCTGATTTTGACTGACCTTGTTAGCAAACTGCTCACATGCTGTTACTTGTATCAAAATACATCAGCAAGCTAATGAGATGCACCATGTTATTATACAGCACCCCAAGACTGCTTGCAGTTTGCAAAATAAATTGAGACAGAGGTTTTGCCCCCAAGGATCTACAGTGTAACTTTAGGTATGACAAAGCATAGCAAACGACAGGGAAGAATTGGGAATGAGAATGGTGTTACGTAGCATGGAGGTCTGCATGGTAGAATGATTGCTCCAGATATTTTAAATGCAATTGTTTCCTTTGTCCTCTATCTCTTTTAATGTTACCCATCTTTGACACTTGGCAGACAGACACGCCTGAATTGGAAAGGGTTTTTTCTGTACATGCTTAAACATGTGGAGCCAATCGTCTTCAGACTCTGGTTTTTGATATACAGTTGTTCCTCCTTCAGAATCTGTGCTCTAACAGAGCTGTTTCTGCTACTGTTATTGCAAGCCCATTCAGTTTATCATCAACAGAAAATGGAAATCCATATGAAAACTATACCTCCACTTAATTAAGTGCAAAAAATGGAATCGTTCCAGGAAAAACAACCAAGAAAATGTTCATAATATGGCATCTGCTTAATTTGAGACACTAGAATTTTCTATTTTCCTTTTACATATTTCCCTCTTTGAAAATATCTGTAACTTTTCCCTTACAGACTTGCTCTTTTTTTGCATAAAATGATATTTTTGCCTTTTAAACATTTAATATTCCAAATCGGCCTTTTTGGGTTTTTTTTGTTCAGTTGCTAAATCATGCATAAAACCATTGTGTTTAAAGTGTATTATTCAAAGATATGACAGAAGTTACAGTCAGAAATCTCTTTGTATTTATAGCTGTGTGTAGAAGGCTAAAGAGTACTCACCCTCATTCTATTTTTCTCTAGTCCAACTTCTATTTCTGTGTTTGAAATTGGTGTGATGACTGACAGATCAAATAAGCAATTACAACAAAAAAAGGCATCAATTGTGCTTATTTTGGAGAACAATTTTCTCATTGTTGTCTAACCAGTAAAAGAAAGGGATAGATATTCTTTGAGATAGCTTAAAAATGAAAGGCAGACAAAAAAGATGATAGATCAATAGAGAAATCAGAGACATTAACAGACATAGTATGAGACCTTTGAGTGCTGAAAAGCTTCCAAAAATCCATTTTCAGGCAATGTATATAAAGAGCTAGATAAGGTAAAAAGAAAAGGTCAAAAATATAAAATTGGAGGTATTGTTAATTATAAATGTATTTTGCTACACAAAGGGAAAGACACAAAAAATATTTCAAGCAAAATTCACAAACAAAAGATTGATCTAAGAAAGGGAAAAGGAAGGGAAGTGTCTAAGTGGAAATGCTTATTAATGAACTGGAGGTTATGGCTCCAGACTTCAGCCAGGATCACCACAAAATCTTTGTTCTTAAGAATTAACTTGCTGACCTTGACTGACCTGCAATCTGTTTGGAATCCAGAACAAACAGGTCAAGGACACAATGTCTTTTTCACTCCTCTTTTTCTTCACATTTTTTTTCTCCAAACACATAGATTCTGGATGAGCACGGACCTGTTCCTCAAACTGAGGAATAAAACAGGAGTGCACAGTGGGAGCGGGGACATGTGGCCTGGGAAGTGTGCTGGAGTATGGCTTGATGTCACTATTGTATTAGGGACAGCTGAATAACCACACAGAACCTAGGTCTTCTCAATGGCAAAATGCAATCTTTTATTAACCATCACATACTTTTATAGACTGTTCTGAGAGAGCTCGACCTGATTGCCTCTTAATCAACACCCCTCACATCATTGGTTAATTAAGAACAACACCCTCCTGGTAAACATCTTACAAGTCAACAAGAAGTTCAAAATAACAAGTGCAAAGATTAGAAATTGTTTGGAATGTCTTCTCACAGCTCCGCCTGAGCTGGGAAAGTCTGGGAAAGTCTATCTGACTTTGCCTTCTAAGCAGGCTTTCAGCATCCACAGTTTGTATGTGTAGGGATAGGAATAGGAGAGGTAAGGCAAAGATATAGTGGGACTTGGAAAGGGATGTGAAGTATAACAAGGGATTCTGTAAGAATCTAGGTCAGAAAAGACAAATAGACCCAACCTGCCAGTCATTCCAGGAAAATTGCCTGGGCTGTAACACAGCTGCTTCCTGGTGCTTTTATGCAGGGTAGGTTACCACAGAAAGTAGTGGGAAAATAGACAGTGTGCCCTGAACTTACCTAAACAAGCAGGTGAACTGTAAAGTGCGTCTGCATTGGCAGTGAAGTGCTGCTGAAACAGCAGTTTAAACGTTAACCTGGACACCTAGATGTATCACGTGTTATACACTCTGTTATGAAGAAAATATTTAGTCACAATGAATGATCCATTTTGGAGGAAACTTTTATATGGATTTAAAATTGTGGATGTGACTAACTTGTCTTCTTCAATAGATGATTAGACTTTAGCTGAAAAAGTGATGAACAAGTAATAACAATTGCCTACAGATTACTTTTAAAAGAGTGCAAGCCTCTATTTTTATGGTAAAAGTTCTTCCTCCAAAATGTTGATCCAGTACAACAACAGAGGTCTATTTAGGCATTGAACTATGAATAGCTGGTAGGTAATTTGCAGTGAAACTCAGGAAGTCAGGACACCCTTGGAATGAAATTACAGACAGAAGGTCACCATACAAAAACAAGTCTTTGCTATATTATTTAAGGCAGACTGTCATTTTAAAAATGCCTGGTTTAATTCACAGATGAAATTGGGAAAGAGTACTTGCAGAAAATAGATGATTTATGCATATCTGTGTACTCATGGACAAATAACTGCTAAAGATGTGCAACATTTTGTAGCATAAATTTATAAATCATGGAAACAAGTTTGGTTGCCACACAACAGGGAATACTGGTGATTTCACAGTTTCCAACTTCTACTGAATCAAGTGTTTCTTTTAAATATTGTATTGGTAAAAGTCTGAATCATGAGTGGCAGAACTAGTCCGATTTTGAGGCTTTTCTTTGCAGTAGTAGTCTGGATCCTTGACTAACAAGCTAATCTTTCAAAAGTTGTTGGGTGAAATCTGAAGACATGAAATATATGAGCACAAAATATTTGAATCCTACAGGACTTTCAGGGGGGAGCAGGAAAGTAGCAGTTCTATTGAACTTTGACAATTGAGACTATGATTTTGATTGAACAAAGGGATAACGAGGGAAGTCCAGAATAGCACATGCTGTTCCTTCCAATTTACTAGAACAAATTTTCCTGCTATAGAGTGGAAGCCACTCCGTAAGTATTACATGAAACACAGCACAGAATTAATTTAATATAGAAATAAAACCTGAATTATTTAATTATTGTTATAGTAGTCAGCGGAGCAGCAATACTGCCTACATGCTAAAACTCAATCAATAGAATTAAAAATTAGAGGTGGATGAGCTGGGAATATACCTCACATACAGCTCTCCTAACACTTCCTGTCATTTCAAGTTGAAAATAACCAAATGAATTTTCACAGGCAATTAGTTGCTAGAAATACCTGTGAAAGCAAGTATACTCCCAGTGTCTCCAAGTAATTTAGATCAGCAGGTGCTGAGGAAGTACTACATCTTCAAAACCACACAAAAAATTTTCATGGCACAGCTAGTAAGGCTAAAAGAAGTTAATTTCAGGAGGATAAAATAGCCTATTGTTTCTGTCTTATATTTAGCAAAGAAATAACCCAGTACAAAAACCTACGGACACAAAAGCCTTGCCACTCCTCAGAGACAAGCCCTTCTCAACAAGAAGAGATTTCATAATGCAGCCCTCAGTGTTAGTCACACCGTAAGAGTAACCCATTAACATACACAGCTTTATTGCAAGACACATAAGTCATTTAACTATTTGGTTAATGATTCTCAGTTCTAACTGATTCTTCTCTGTTTCCTTAAATGTAGAAAGTAAAAGACATAGAATTTTTTATCTGACAATAATAAGGTGGTAAGGATATGTAGGTTTGCGTATAGAAAACTTAGATAAGGACCATTGTGATCTTGAGGTGGGTGCAATATCAGATTCATGAAAACAAGTCAAGTTGCTTTCTTTTATATTATCTATTTAAAAAATATATAAAGGAACATTTCAACGTGCATCTACAAGATATCTGTAATTTGGGGGTGACCAAAGTCAACTGAAGTTCAGAACTTGCCCAGACATCTTTGCATATGTCATATTAAAGCACAGAGATTTTTTACAATCCGCATTACTTCCAGATATATTAATCTTGAATGTTTATCCTTAATTTCTTAAATTGACTTTTACTTTACAAGGAAAATAAATAAATAGCAAACAAAGTCTCATATTTCCGTCCCTTCATTCCCAAAGACAACACAAAGGCAAACTGTTGCGCTGTGCCATAATGTCATCAAGAACAGTAACCTGAGAATTCGTTTACTAAATACTTGTTCCTTTTAGCATTTATACAAACTGAAATGCATCAGAATGGAGGAAATTAGCTCTAAATAAAGGAATACAACAGGAAAGTACAGGAGTTTTATTCTGTGGAGAATGGATTGCTATGGCAACAGGATTTAATTGTGCTTAATAAAGCATGGTGCATTTACAAAATTAAACAAGAATTCAATTCAATCTTTAAATGAGGAATAGCTTCAGGTACTTTCTTCTAAACTTACTCCATTTACATTTTTAAGTAATTTTTCTCCAAACAGAAATTTATGATCGATTTCTGCAAAATAAATCTAACATGTAACAAATATCACTTGGTCTTTACTTAAGCTATATATTAAAATTCTGTTTCAAGAACCATAAATGAGATTTATTCCTACTAAGAACTGCTAAACATCTTCTGAAGTATAATCAGAAAATTCATATCAACATGCTGTTGAGGATTTCCCTCTGTACTGTAAGAGCAGTTAAGTATTTTATTTCTTGGGTCACAGATATGTAAATCCGAAAAAACATACTTGAGGGGGGAAAAAGCTGGAGAAAGGATCCTCTTAGGATTTAGTAATCCTGCTCTTATCCCCTCTGTGTTTCTGATGGTGAAACTTGGTCAGCTGAAACACACAGGAGGAACATGCTTCACAGAAGATAAGAGTTTATCCATCAAATGAGGAACATATTCAAGAAGTGCCTGGATGGGATCCTGTGCCATGTGCCCTAGGATAAGCCTGCTTGAGCAGGGGGGTTGGACCAGTTCACCCACAACGGTCCCTTCCAACCTGACCCATTCTGTGATTCTGTGAACAATAATTTAATCAGCTCAATAACCGTTAAAAAGATTTCTGATTTTTTTTTTTTTTGCAGTTGTGGGACTCATTTAAGGTTGCATTTTACATAGAAATAATTTCTTTAAATTCTGTATTTTGTTACATGAATCACCTCTTATTCAGCACTGCTACAGCACATGCTGGATTGGGTAGAAATTTCTTTATATCTGATATCTGTGGTTATTGGATTGGACCTCAAAAATGTATCTTTAAAGGACAAGATTAGTCAGGCTCTGGCATTGCTGTGAAGACAAATACAGTTTTACATGGTATGTTGCTGCCTATTCTGTGACACACAGACAGTAGCAAATTAGAGGGGACCAAACATAATGAAGTTGTAGCAAGCTTACTTTTCTGGCGTCAAAATCTGCCAGGCTCACCTTTTTTTCAAGCAGAAATGCTCTCTGAACTGATAACATCCTAAAAACCAACACTGATCCCTCACAATGTCATGATGGATATACTAGAACAGGCTAGGAATAAAAAGGTGAAAAGAACAAAGTTATGAGGTCCACCATTCTCAAATTTCCATTTAAAATTATAGTAAAAAGGCTCCAAGATATATTTTGGAACCTCAGTTATAGAAATACAAAGTTATAAGGTTTAGCTGCTTGGGTTTTTTGTATAATTACAGAATCCACAAAGCTATGAATATTAGCGAATTATTTTAGGGGACCTGGAGACATAGGCTAAGAACTTGATTTAAATTAAAACTTTGATTTTAATTTAAAACATTAGAATCCTATCTCTGTATAATTTAATATAATCACTTATCAGCTGCACAAAGATTCCCACATCAAAGTATGATAGATACAATTAATTAATTCAAGCATTAAACTATTATGAATAATTAAAATGATTAATTTCAATAAATATCTCATCACACGATCTGTATTATTTCCGCTATTATCCTTAATACCAAAAAGATATGCTGATAGAATACTTGATTTGTAATTCTTAGATTTAATCACAATTTATAATCTGTTTGAATTTTTGTATATGTACTATTCTAAGAGTATTGCTAAAAAGTTTTTAGAACTTTTTTTAACACATAAATTTTCTGTAATTCTTGAGGGAAACCCCCAGCATCTAGAGTATAATGTAAATAAATCCAGGAATGCTGAGCCAATATTTGCTGGAGGACAGAATATGGGATATGCAACCATTTTTTCTGAATATTATTGAGATTTACTGAAGTAATAAGTGTGGTTTTAAACAATTATTTCTCAAAATTAGAGGATTTTCATCCCCACCATTGTAGTAAGATTCATCCTTTACCACTGAAATAGAAGAGCAACTATGAAGGTTTTATCTAAACTAGTAAAATTGAAAAAATCCCTTTAATTTATTTAGCAATCTCCATTTTCAAGGCCTTGTAGCAGTATATGGAAATGTGTGGAATGCTAAAATTTAAAATTAGATGTTTAAAGGGAGTAATGAAATATATTTGGAAATAGAGCAAAAATTTTCTGATTTTTCCAGTTCTTCCTCACTGTTTAGAATTCATTTTGAACATTACATAAGGCTTGCCAACCTTTCTGCCTTGACTTTCCATCTACTCATAACACAGTGCTTTGAATATTTTCTGAATATGAAATAAGAGAATACTTTCTTCGTAAGTGTTGTAAACCTAATTGTTCCCACAGGTTATCCCATTCATCAAAATAAGATAAACTGTCTTGATATACTCTATCATGCAAGAGAGTCTAGGGACCAGTCAGTCAAATTAGGGAACCAATCTGGTTTTAAATTACAAAAATCTGGAGGAATTGCTGTTTTGGTATAATTACGTTTTCTATTCTGACTAGTTTTATCAAGTTCCTCTTAACTATAGAAGAATGTGCATGAAATGGAAGAATTGAAAAACTGTTTTTTAAAAATCTCCTAAAATATTTTTACAAATATTAACTGGTAATATTCCTACAGAGTTAGTATTATTATTGGACATCTGGAGCCTGTGACGTTGGTCATGTAGAAATCCTAGACAAGTGTGTAGGTCAGTGCACTGAAGACCAGCTGAAAGTTTACTGTGAGTATTCCATAAGACTATTTTACTTACTAAGCCTATTGGGATTAAGAAATGTATGTAGTGAAATCTCAGAGCTATGATTTTATGCTACTTGATTTATAGTAAAACTCCACTGCAATTTTCTAAAAAGACAGATCAATACTCCAATGCACTGAATGAGTAAGTTAATGTTAATAAGCAACATAGCATTGCTTAATAACATCAGGCATGCAGGTTAGGCTCGTGCAAAAATATTGGCCATTACTTGTCAGCTACTGAATAACTATGTTCATCATAAAGAATTTAATTCCATCCGAAATACTACTTTAGTGCTTTACCTTCTTTCCCTTGAGAAAGATAAACTAATTACAATGTGCTGTATTTGAGTATGAAGTTATATCTCTCTTAATTCATTTTTATGGGAAAGGAAAGCTTTCCTGACAATTTATTTTCTAAGCTCTCTATTTCAAGCATTTGGTTTTACTGTAATTTAGGAAATTAACTATCCATACCAGTAAATTCCATGGAATTATTTCAGGAAAATAAAGAAGTTTTCAGTAGTTATTACTGCTAGTACTTATTCTATTGAATTATCTGGCAGTTGACCAAAGGGCAGTAGAGGGTGATTAAAAGCAGAGAATAAATAACCACATAATGTATATAGTTGAACATTTACCTGGTAAATTTTAAATATCTCCAAGGATGGTGTTCTCACAGTCTCTCTTGGCAACACTCCAGATCTCAAACATTGTGATTTTATTTTTTTTTTTTTAATATTCAACTGGAATTTCCCTTGTAGTTTGCAATTGCTGCCTCTTGTCCTTTCAATCTGCAATTCTTAGAAGTGATAGAGGCTGGACAGTTGGCTTAGCACCTTTTGGTTTTTTGGGGCTTTTTTCTGCCTTCAAGGTCCTATGAATATATTTTTGTATTCTTTTTCTTCCTTGAACATCAAAATATTTTGTGAGACAAAAAGTAACCTTCATCCAGTTAAGTGGATTTGACTATTTCTACTATGCAAGTATGCAGTGGTAAGCCCATAACACATGTACTTGCATGAACCATGGATATACCCATACTTCTGGCAATTATTTCAGTCACCTATTGCTTTAGAATTCAAATGCTTATTTCACAGGCCAAAGTTTCGTTTAGGTTGCAGTTTCCCTTGGGTTCTCTGTTACCTGGGGCTTAAACCAAAAAATACTCTCCCCTCCTTCCTTGCAATTGCCGCAGAAAGGGAATAGAAGTTTCAGCTTTATCGCTGAGAATAACGATGAAATTCAGGTAGACAGAAGTGTGTTTGTATTAAAGAATGAAAAGATTCTCACTCTCCTTGTCAAGTACTATTGTATTTTCTGGAACTTCGCCAGACAACGTTTTGTTGCAGAAAAGTAATTCAAAATGTATGAAAAACTTTGCTCCCCATGCCTACCTTCACACTCAATCTCTATTTAAGTGCAGATGCAGAGCTACTAAAGGAAATCTAAATCTATTGCAAATCAAAGCAGCAAAGTTGCAAAACAAGTCTAAAAATACATCAGCTTTCAAGATGAGTGTGTAATTAAGTTCTTTATAAAAAGTATGCATACAGACAGATGTAAAAACAGCAGATATTTATCAATCACTTTGCCTGGTATTTATTATTATTTTGATCTTTCATGGTTTATTGATGCCTCATAGAAATGCTCTGCTATGTATGAAAGTAGAATGTACTATAACTATTTTCAACTACATAATGTAAATGTTCTCCAAATTCTAGATGTGATTGTCAAACAAATTTGATTTGTACTGGTAACAGTGTGAACTGGCAGGGGGAAAAAAAATAAAGTATTTCAAGAGAACAAGAAAAACCTGCAAAGTCTGTAAACATCTTGAACTAATCTGTGAATAATTCTTATAAAAGATGTGCCCAAACAAAATCGAATTTGCCTCTTTTCAGTCTTTCAGAACTGAATCAAAATAGGGCAAAACTTTACCAGGTCTGTTCAGTAGTCTGTGCCTTGTGTGTCATAGAAATACACTTCAATTCCAAAAAAAGAAATTTGCACACAAGGAGATGCAAAGAATTACATTCCATTCTTTTCTTTTCTATCTTCTAGCATTCTGTTATCTTAGAAGACAAATGAATTTTATGATTAATATTGTCAAAACTCTTTAAGGGTCTGACAGGCCCTTGTTATCATCCTAAACATTGTTAGATTTTTCTACCAGTAAAAGTTATAAAACCCCAGATGGCTGGACTGAAATAATTATATGGCATATATGTATCTCCCTAAAGACAAACAAAATGCACCTGAGGGTGTCGTTGAATGGAAACCTCTTGCACTGACAGGAAAATGGCAACCTAAAAGCAATCTAATGGCAACCTAATAAACCTCTACTTTACCTAAGTGTATCATGATCCTATTCTTCCATAATACAGAATACATTTTTGATTATCTGAATTAAAATTCCTTGGAAAACTAGTTCCATAACAAAGAAGTAGCATTTTCTATCATTACCTTGATGAGTATTTTTCTATCATTACCTTACACATTACCAATGTATTCAGAATTTACACTGCAAAAAGAAAAATTGGATAGTTACAATGGCTATAAAATGAACTATGAATCAAAGTTTGCCAAGTCTCTCTTTTTAAATCATGCACCTTTCATTTATTTTAAAACCACATATCTCTTACTGTGCCCTAAAAAATAAGAATGAACTTTCAGTTAAGGAACTGGACTGTGAAACCAGCATATATAACTGTTTCATTGGAAGAGTTTCAAAAAAAAAAAGTTGAAAAAAAGGCTATTTTCTTTTTAACAGGAATATCTGCAGATTTGATGATTTTGCGCAAACTCAATTTAGTGGGAAAAAAAAACCCAAAACAAAACCAAACATTTCTTCTATAACAGCAAAACATCAACCATTTTTTGAATAGGACTTCTCATTTGTTTGGGATTTTTTATGTACAAAACAAATTGAAAAACTCTCAAGGAAAAATAACAAACCATAATGTTTTTATCCACACAAAAATTTGTAATAAGTTTTAATAAAAATTTTCAATTGCTTTTGTTCTATATTCCACAAAGAAAAGTTTAAATTAATAGGATAAAAATTTGATTTTCTTTTGGCTCTAGTTAATGCCTACCTCGGTAGTAACATTTAGAATGACCTTGGGAAAACTTTTTAATCTCACTCATCTCTGTCTGGGAAAATAATAGTTCCTCTTGAGTGCTACAAATTGTAAATTAATTGAATTTCTGAGATGTTCTGATATAACAGCGGTATCAGCACAGCATACAAGAAATCATTGGAGAATAATTCTTCAAGAATCCTAGTCCCACCATTTTTTCAATAAAGCCACGTCATAACAGGTCTCAAGCACAATATAACTGGAGCACATTCTCTTTTCTGGCTTTCCGCCAGGAGTGGATTTCACCCTTGGTGAATTTTACTGCTTTTTTCATGTTAATAAATCCATAAGACAGCAGCACTTTAAAAGAAAGGAAAAGCCCACAATTTCTGCATCTTAATAGTGTATTCACTTGCAAATTACTGAAATTATATTTGAGGAAGGTAAGAAAGGAGGAACATTGTCATCAGTCATCACCTGACATCTGTGTCCTGTAACAGTTTCACATTAACATGCCCATAATCAATCCTGTAACTTTTAAAACTTCCTTTTCTAAAAACAAACAAAACTCAAACCAAAACATAAAAAACATCCCCCCCACATTTAAATTCTTGGAGTGAAAATGCACCCACTGTTTAGCATTCCCAAAGTTCTCAGGTAAAATCTGAATATTTCCACCTTTAGATTCTTATATATTTATCAGATAGATTAAAGAGCTCTTTGCCATCAGAAATTTTCTCTCCATGGAAATATCAATAAATATATTAAATTGCTTCTCAGGGTTTTATAGGGAATTTTTAAATAAAATAACTAGATAGAGCTTCTTGTCTTTCATTCCCTGTCAGGTTCTCTGACCTTAAGTCATTGTTGTGGCTCCTGCAGGAATGTTTTCCAATTTTTCAATGTCTGTTTTAAAGCATAGAGGGCATAGATATAATGATCTCATTAACGCAGTGTAATACAGCATCACTTAGTTCACTTATTTGCCTGCACTGAGGAACAAGGAACTGTGCTTGCTACAGCAGAACTTCGGCAGATCATATATTTCTGACTGTGTTCTACGATGCCGAAATTATTTTGGTTTCAGTACTTTCTCAGGAATTGGTCACAACCAGTAAGTAATTTACATTCTTCCTCATGTTGTTAAAATAAATTGTTGGGGGACACACTGGGCTGTGAGCAGATAATGCCTGGTGGGAAGAATGTCAGTCTGGAGATTCACATTTTTGCTCCCAAGTATCCTTGGATATGTATATTTAGGCTGAGATCCTCAACATTATTTAGGAGTTGAATTCTAGAGAAAACGTGTCAATGAGATTTTGTTACCTAAATACTTCTGAGAGGACGGTTCTGAATTTTAGGGTCACAATTCAAATCCAGTTATGAGTTTTGTCACCCAGGACCCCAAGAGTCCTGTCTCTGCTTTGAGAGACCATTCCGGTGTAACCTGGCCATCCATAGCCTGATTTGTCCTCTGAAAATGGCTGTTTTTCCACTAGCTACAGATTTCTAAATTCCTAGGACCACCACAGCATACACAAACCCTCACGTACTCCCAAATTAAATTCATAGAATGTATCAGTTTTTCAGATGTTATACAGGAGATTTATTGTTCCACTTCTGCACATTACCAAAGAATGGTTGCTGTGATAAGAGACTGTAGTAATAAATCAGAGTGATGCCATCAAGAATATACTGGAGACAGGTATTTTATATTTTATTTAGTCTAAATTAGAGCCTTTTAAAAAAGTTACTCTATGAAAACCTTTTAGACATTTTCAATACAATAACATAGTAAAATGAGGTTAAAAAATATTGGATCTCCAAGAATGTCTCATTCCTTAGGATTTTTCCATAACAAAACTTTTTGTTATAAAAACAATTAATAGTTCATACTTATTTAGTGGTAATTTTATTTCAATTTAGCAGTATTTATTGCAATCAGATATTTTGTTCCTTTGCACCACACAGACAGGAGGGTTTCCTTGAATTAATTCCATATAAAGCTTCAAAGTCCTTCATTTCCAATCTTACCACCACAGTTGTGGTTCTCCTTTGAGCTCTTCTAATATTATAACATATAATATTCTAGTATTATAACATATAATATTCTAATATTCTAACATTTTTTTCTCAAAGTATGAGTTCCAAAAGGGATTCTATTATTCCTATAACTCTGTTGTCCTGTTCGTACAAAAGTAGTATCCATCTTTCCACTGCATTTTGTTATTATTCTGCTTTTAGGCCTTAAGTCACATTGGTCCTTTTAATTTGCCATCAGTACAATGGTCAACTAGTTTTCTACCTGGCTCCAAAGAATTTTCAAAATCAGTGATTTCCAGCATGCCATCTTCCATGTCATAGGTGGAGCCAACATTCCTAGTTTCTAGATGGCTTAACATTTGGACATAAGGAAGTCGTGTTATTTCTTCTCTTGATGGACTAAGAAATACCATAGTTGTGGTTTTTATACCATAATAAAGATGTTTATTATAATTACTTAATGGAGACTCTTGATTTAAAACTAAGAACTATATAAGGAAATTTAAAATTACCTTGCTTACATGTTTTGTTTTCTGAAGCAAAATACACAATTAAACAGAATCAAAGATTTTGCCACAAAGAGCGCATTTTGTGCATATTACACAATGGTTGAACTAACGTCACAGCAACCTGCTGAGTGGTTCCATGGTTTTTTTCTTTTGTAACTCAGAATAAAGCCCAGTGACATTACATCCCTCAAAAGCCTGAGTAGTTTTAATATATTGTAATAGGAACACTAAATCAATTCAATTCAATTTATTTAAACAAGATGAAAATCCTGTGGAGACCTTCATGCATTCATTCAAATGACAACTTCCAATGTTAGGACCTAAAAATAAGCAGTAGAAAAAAAGCCCTGCACTCAAAACCAACAAAAAATGAAAGCCGTTTAAAAAATATATCCAGTATGTGCTTTATGTCCATTGTGGTATATCTAGGATTTTATAAAAATGATAAGACAAATGCAAGGCACTGAATACCAGTGAGTTACTAGTTAAATAAATAATAATGAGGACTATATTTCAGAAACTTGCAGTCTTACATGCAAGCCTGCAAACATGCGTGTTTCTGTAAATGAGTCTATGAGTAAATGTAAAGTAAGACAGGTAAAATCCTCATATCTGCATAATCAGTTCAATCTATTCATGAGTCCTTGTGGAAATCCCAAAGGTAAAAAACAAAATAAATCAAACAGAAATGTGGTACGTTGTTTGAATCTTAAGTAAAAAAAAACAGAAGTTACACTATGAACATGATCACTGAAATGAATTTGTGACAATGAAGAACAGGAAACTAACCCTAAATGTCTTTCACACAGACATCATCTCCTACTAATGTAGAGAAATAATCATGTCTTATTCAATAGTAATTGATAAAGTAATCAAATAAATGCATCAAAAGCTAAAAATTATGTCTATAAAAACAAATGAGCAAAACCCCCTAAATCCTTTAAAAAACCCAAACATGTAAAAGGCATATTTTGCAAAAAATATTTCAGAATTCAAACTCAAGATGAAATAGGAACAACTTGTTAAAATCCATTTTTTAGGCAAGCAATTGCACAAGGTTCAAAATACATTTTACCTCAACTGCAAGGTCTGTGGCAGATGGTCTACTAATGCAGATTGCAAAGTCATCTGTGTAAAAGCAACTCTGGAGTCTACAAGGAATCACAAGGGCCACTAATGTGTCTGTGGAAAAAAGAGTATCATAATACATGGAATCCTCTGTGGCACCTTGTTAATTATTACAGGGTCACATTTCTGTGTAATATTTTGTTCTTTACTCTAGAGCTAATTTACAGTCAGTCTGGTGTATGGTTCTGAAAGCCCAAGGCCAAAAAAGAAATTACACTAAAAACTTGTGAAGGATGATTTGAGAGTCGTCATTAATGGGAATTAGTTTGGCATAATTGGTGGATTACTAGAGACCAAGAGCTAGTTCCAATCAAGAAACAGCAGATCATGTGAACCTGAGGGCTACGTTCCAGCCTACAGAAAAAGGAAAATAAAATCCCATTCATTTTAAAAGCAATTGGACTATTCATTCCTAGCCTAAATTTGGTCTGTGATTGGAAATATGAAATTTAAACTACAGTACATCATTCAGACCTGTAATTTTTGGTCATGTGTTCCATGCTTTCAATCTGCAAATTATTTTTTATTTTATTTAAAACAAATGGCAGTTTGATCAACTGGACAATAGCTGCAGTTTTCCACTTTGAGAACAGGCAGTATCTGTTCATATCCTAATGATAAGAGGATGAGGAGGAATAACAAGATCCAAATATAGTCCAAACACTCTTCGGGAACATCAGAGGTGACTGTGTTGCTGATTTCACATTGTGTTGTAACCACTGAAGAACGTGTTCCTCTCCCAATAATGTGCACCCTTATGCTTTCAAACTGTGCCATAAAAAGTATATAGGACATCCTATATACAATAGAATAAAGAAAAAACATGTGAACGGGATGGAAGAAGGGGAATGTTTAGAATTTTCAGGGAAAGACCTAAAAGGGATAGGAAACAGTCATTAAAAACAAACACCAACTGCATATTAACCTAGGAGTTAGCAATAAAAGAAGTGTTTGTTATCTCTTCCTGAAGTCATGGGGAGTTGTAGACACTGAGGGCGCTTTGCCCCTGTGCACGGAGAGCTACATTTTTAGCACCCAGCTGGGCACTTGACTGAAGACACTTTCTTTTCCAGCCTCCTTGAGACAGGCAATAATTTTATCGTGAAAGTTCAGAGAAGCCATATCAAGACAGAATTTAATCACAATATGCAAATAAAATTGTTCTGAAAATCAAATAGACCAAACCTTCATTATTAAACTGAAATGAATAGAGCCTCATCACTTACTTTACCAGGAGCAGAATCAGTCATGTAAATCTGTTTCTACTAACAGGTAACCTAATTTTTCATCCAATTAGGTCACACAGTCCACTTTGTGAGACATCAAAAGATACATGTGGTCCTCTTTTAACCCCCTCCTACTCAATTTCCTGACTTTTAGCCCTGAATGATTTTTCAAAGACAAGGTTGCTGCATACCAGAGACAATACCCAACAGAGGGTTATTCTTGATTCACTGTTGTCTTTCACCAAGCTTGGATCATTTAGCCTGTTTCTTTTATCACCATATTGTCAAAATCAAACTGTACAAACATAGATTTTTGTAAAATAGAAAACAGAGAATTTGAATTTTGTTGTTAAATGATGATCATCACTCATACTCTTCACTGATACCCACTGAGCTTTCTTTCTCAGTTATTATTTCTGGATTACTATCTGCAAGACAGCACAATAATCTAACAGGAATCATTAATATAGATCTGAATGCAAAAGAGGGACCTTGAAATATTTTTCTTTTAATACATAAGCTGAGTTAGAAGTGATATTGTGTCAAGTTGCCTTGAACCAGTTGAATCTGACCCCCTCGGTTGTCAAGATGACATTTGAATTGATGGAACTGCACTTTAAAGTGGAATGGAAAGCCAAACTGGAAGGCTGTCAACTGAAAAGTATTAAGAATATTAGTTACTCATATTAAAGGTTAAATTAACCCTAAGTAATAAAATGAATTGGACTGTTCTTTTTACCATGATCAAGAACAACATTTAAGAGTATGCCTCTCTAGTCTTATTTTATTTCAGAAAACACTATAAAAATAGAAAGACAAAGGGAACAATTTATTCTTTACTGCTCTTCTCTGCCAAAAATAAAAAGCTGATGCCTTTTAGAAGCAACTTATTCTGTGCAACTTCTGAATTTTGAGGGCCGTTAATACAAGCTATTTCCTTCATTTTTCTCAAAGGTTTTGGCAAAACCTGGAGTTCCTGCATAGTAATACCATTTGCAGCTTATGGCTTGACAGGTTAAGAGCTTTGAAAAAGGCCAAAGTTATCTTTTATGTTATTTATAATATTATTAGGTGTATTTTTAGCCAGACATTTTTTGCTTAGGTTTTGGGTTTTTTGGTTGTTTTTTTTTTTTTTTGCAGGATTAGAAGCAGTGACTAAAATGTACTATGATGAGAACATTTAAAGGTCATTGTTAAACACAATCTACCCCATCTAAAAGGAAATTGTAACTGTCATGTTATGGATAATTTAAAAAGAGCATATAGTAAACTATAATAAAAGGAATCCTCTCCTATTATTTCTTTTAAAAGTGACTATCTGAACACTTTCAAGAGTTACCAGTTGTACTCTCTGATAAATGTTTTAATCAGGAAGATGAAAAGAGAAAATATTACATGATGCCTAAGTGTGGCCAATGCCATAATTCTCCATGTATATATAAAGCAGTTTGTTGCTTATACTGGAGAAAGGAAAATCATTTGATGCCTCTTCTACTTTTTGAATAATATGCATTGTGCATGTGTTGTGGAGGTGGAAAATAACAGGGTATTTCCCTTGACAGAAGTTTCCATTGAAAGACCGTATATGGTTTAGAAAGTGAGATGCTGTCCATATGAAAAAGTTATGCAAGGACTTCCAGGTAATAATAATAATAATCACTGTTAAAACATAAAAGATGGCTGCTAAGAATGAAGAAATACACAATTCTAATTGGCATCAGGGGGCAAAAAAGAAGTGCTTTTAAAAGGGTTAATCTGTTTTTGAAATAAATTAGCTGTCCCTTAAGAAATTGCTGAAAAATGAAGTTTGAAAAGCTTGTAGGTATATTTATAGACCTCAGAATAAACTCAGGATAGGGCTGACTTACATTGGAAAGCTTTTATGCCTACAAATTCTTGCTTATTAAAATAATAGCAGACATGAAGGGTTAAGCAGAAGGAAAATGATCTGCTGAAATACAGCAGGGATCTATTCTAGATGGAAAATATGTGTATTCCCTCTGGGCTCCTGCCATGCCCTTGGGATGCCAAGCTAATACTATCCCAAGACCAAAGATGCCATATCCCCAGAGGTGGAGCACAGTGAAAAACATATTCATATAGATCCAAATCTCAAAAACCTCTCTTCTTCCTTCTCTTTGATCCATGAACACTGAAAAGCCTCTATTGCACAACCTATGACCCCAAAACCTGTAAGGACTATTTCCTGGTACCCATTAGTGTTAGATCAACATTATTCTGCTGTGTTGCCTTATAAATCCATAAGACAGTCTGAGATTCAGTCCTTGCACAGTACTTACTCTTACTAAGCAAATTTTCTGCCCCTGTGAATACTGAGAGAACCTCAGACATTAACACAGTCATTAACTCCTTGCTATAAATCAGGAACCTCAGCAGCAAAGGTACCCCCACAAGTGAGGTGCGTGAGGTGAGAGCTCCATTTACACAAAAATTTTGCTGTACTATTTAACAAAGTAGCCATCAGCCAAAGTAAAAATCTTATTGAGAATGTATTAAAGCACATCTACCAATTTTTTAAGGTCAACTGATAAAAGTTACAAATGACATATAAGATATGGTAAGCCTATGACATAGGGCAGATTAATTTTGTAGCATCTAAAAAACTTGGATTTGTGTTTGAAATGTTTGTAGGTGTAACTGTTGACATATGTGATCCAGGCAATGAAGTATAATTTTTAAAAAGTGTGCAGAGCTCCTTCAACAGTACTGGAGTTTTGCTGATGCGTTTCAGGTAATTTTTCATAGTTTAAAAAAAAGAGAAATAGATAAATGACTGTATTGATGAATTTACAAAGAGAATCTGTTATTTACAAAGGTGTAGTACATAATCTTTGTGCTTCTCTCCAAAGGGTGTTCATGAAATAATTATAATAGAGGTAAATTTTAATGTTAAAATAATGCAGATGAACTTTTGTAAGTATTGAAAAACTCGGTGTATTTCAATGAGGTCCAAATTTTTTCATCTCAATTCATGATCACTGTATTGTCTTAATATCTCTATAACCAGAGATGCGTAGCCTTTGAAAGTTGTGTCTCTTCTAAAAATGAGTGAGAGCTTACAGGACCACCTTGTAACCTCAAGGATGTGCCTTCAAGTCACCAAAAGGAATTACACCAGGAATGATAACATCTTTCCTCTTTATGATAACCATTCCCTATTTTTCTGCCACTGCAGATCACAGGGATTTTTCTGCTAGCAGTAAGGGTGCACTACAGCCATTCCTACAGACACCACCCACCAGAATCACTTTTAATGATTGCATTAAGATCAAACCACTCTCCCACGACAAGTTCCTTACTGATTCCTGTCTGTCTGAAAGGCCGGGGGTGGGGTGGAATGTGGCCAGACAAAGGCCACGTGAACTCTTGCAGCTGAAGGTCCCTGTTCCTGACTGACATTTATCCCCACCAAGCCCTTACCGGCTCACACAGCAAAGGTCACTCATTTCTGATCTTTTCATTAATTTTACTGTTTTCTTCATAATCCCAACCCTTCTTTTTCCTTGCAGGAGAAATTTGTAACAGGTAAAGCATATGGAATTCTGGCCTCACTGAAAGTTTATCTAAACAGCACTAGATCAAAGGAAATCTCCTGAAAGAAACAGCATCTTGCAAGAAAAGCTGATGGCTGTCCAAAAGATGCCAGAGACCATAAAAAAGTACTAATCAACTAAAATGGGTCCAGTGTGCTACTGTTATATAAAAGCAAAATAAAAATGAATTCAAAACATTAATCAGTTATTCTGTGCCATTTGAGTACTATAAATTGTGATAAAAATAATTAAACTGACGTTACATCCTAGTTTCAGGTAGGTATCTCTTTAGTTAGTTCTTCCTATTCCATCTGCTTTAAAAGATGTTGAGATGCCCTAAAATTTTGTTAAAAGGCTATTAATCTCTAATGCAGAGGAAATGAGAAAAGCTTATAAGCAGTCTGAAATATAGTGAGCACTTGCACGTTGCAGAGAAAGGGTTTCAATGGAGGTTGTTAAATTCACTAACAATCTGAATGTTTTGGTAGTTTACTGAATAATTTTCTTCAAGTTCATTATACAAGCTCTCCATTTCCTTCTCTTATGTGCTTAGTATAAATTTTTAATAGTTCCAGTAAAATATCCAGAACACAATTAGGCAGCCTTCTGCTTCTCCATCTAATCTGACAATTTTCAGAGCAGCTCTTAACGCGGTATTATATTGACATGCCTGTAGTTATTCAGTGTGAATACACACTTTAGCATTTGCTTTTTCTGAGGTACATTGGAAGCAAGGATTGTAAATAAGCACTCAGAATGTGCTATTTGTTCTTAGTTGCCTCTTTATTAAAAAAAAAAAAAAAAAAAGACTTCATGGAGCAAAAAAAAGCGGCATGTGAGTCAAAATACACTATAAACATTCAAAGTTGCCACCCAACCAGTGTCCAAAACCTGTTCATCCCTTCTGCTCCTATTTGCTAAACAGATATTCTACCAGAATATCTGTTCACAGCCAATCACATAAACTACAATAAAAGAATACTTAATAGAGAAAAAAGAGTGCTTTTACAAGATTTATTACATTCAGAAATAATTTTTATTTGCCTCAGTTACTCTGACTGAGCAATGAGTATCTGGAGACAGTTTATGTTAACAAAGAAATAAAGTCATTTGCAAAAGGATTTTGCATTGCCTAGTTTCACGTGACGTATGAAATTAATTTTTTTGTGGTATAGGGAAATAATTATTTAGTACCTGTGTAACACAAAATAAAAAAAAATCCCTAAATACCATGCAATGATATACATCATTTACAGATGTAAAGTACCTTTAAAATGTAGTAGCACATAGAATATAGCAACATATGAAGAGTAAAAAATACAAATAAATCTGCCATACCAAGTACACCTCTATTAAAACATATTTCTCATTGAGGATGTTGAAATTATGAATTATTAAAAGCTACTCAAAAAACATTCACCAATTGCACAGTATGATTGAGTGATTACTCAAAGTCAAGGCACACAAAAATCTTAGAAATAAATACATTCAGACACTACACTTGAAGAAACCTACCCTACCTATGTAGATTGCTGGCATGAGTGAACCAACAACAAAATTTTAAAGAATTAAAAATAGTATTAAATTGCTTTTATCCAAACATGTTGTTAAAAGTACTATCGAATGAAAGAGTAAAACATAGGAATATAAAATCAAGAAACAGATTAGTTGGGACATTTGATGAATTACATCTTGCTTTTGGCCACATAAGTCTCTTGCACCACAATCAAAACTGATTTTCCCCCAAGCAGTCTGTGTCCAGGCCAAATAAAAGAGAAGACAGGAGTATCTGCTAAAGAAGGAAAGCACTATTTAAAAAGAAACCACACACCGCAAAAAACACTTTGACATTGTGGTGGAACAGGAGGGAAAACACTCAGTAAGCTCAGGAATATCTAATGCAACCATGAATAGAACAACAGGAAAAAACAGATGCCAACTGCTCTGTCAAGCTATGACTGTTTTTCTAGAGTAGTCAAATAGGTATCTTTAAATGAATGAATGAATGAATAAATAAATAAATAAATAAATAGTGAAAGCTCATGCAGTTCGCATCCCTTTGGATGGTTATTGTTTCTGTCAGGAAAATTCAGTAAAGCATCATTAACATCATTATCTGAACACTGTAAGTGAAAAAAAAGGTGTTTCTTCATTTAAAAAGAAAAAAAATAGAAATCTGTTGTGGTAGAGGAATGTTCTGATCTTCTGGGGTCCCAAGCAGACCTCTAGAAGTTTAGAATTGTCTATGCTAGATGGAACAATTTGCACAATACATAAGGTAAATGCAGTGCTTTTAAAAATAGTTTTATTATTTTAGTGTGCATTAGCTTCCTTTATCTCCTCCCCTTGAATAATTTTCCCATTTATGGATTATTTCCTAGATAGATTGAAATGAGATATTTTTAAGATTATTTTTCTTACTTCTCTGAAAATGTAGGACATTACATAAAGTTACTGTCAGAGAAACAGACACACATCTTTATGCGCACAGAATCATTCTCAAAAAATATTCTATTATCAATCCAGAACTCATTGAGAGTTAGGCACTTGGATGTAATTTGACTAACTACACCTTTAAATGTGTTTTTTTGCTCCTGAATGTCTACTGAATTGCTGACTAAAGCCTGTGAAGGGAAATAACCTCTCCAAGATTCAGCCCCATCTGCGGGTGTTGGCTCTGAACTGGAAACCAATAATGTCAAGCTTTACAGCAATGTGAAGTGGAAAATCACAAGTGAGAGGTATTATATTCTCCACCTTACAAACATCAAGGTTGTTAGAGCTATATAGAGTTCAGGTTTTCAGAAATAATACACGATTTTATGCTAGAGCTAAGAAGATAAACAATCCATTATTTTAGAAGATACCAAATAGCTTCAGAAAATATTTCATACATCCACCAGATGAGAAATACACCACTTGTATCCTAATAATACTGGTTTTCTTGAGTATGTTTCTATTGTGATTTTGGTAACTTATATAACTATTTAAAAGTCATTTCAGACCAAATATTTCTAGCTTAGAATAGTAGTATTCTGCAAAGATTTTTTTAATGTTTGAGGGTTGTTTGTTTGTTTGTTTGCTGGTGTTCTTATTTCTTGCAGTTTACAAGAAAAGAAGTTATTAGCTGTTAAAAAAAATTACTACAGTTCCTTCTGAAAGGTATGTGATACATTATCCCACTTTCATCTCAGGTTGCGGACCATTTATCTGCTATTTAGTCCTCATATTTGTGCTTTGTTGAACTGAATTTAAGGGTAATTTAGTCATTTTGATTTCTGATTGGCACTGGTGGAGAAAATGGTAGGTTTCAAGGCATAAGTAGAACAGTTACCCACACAGTTCTCTGCAAATTACTGCAGGAAATGATGGTGTTTCCATTTGCCTACTTTTTATAGAGGTTTCAGGAAAAAAAAAAATCTCCTAACACGAAGATTTGTTGATGTTGTTACATCTGTGCACATTTAATTACATAATTTCTTGGGTTTTCTAAATAAATGCCGATTTAGTAGTGTAGGAAAAAAAATATATGAAACCATAAGATGGTGAGAAAGCAATTAATAGAACTGCACAAATGTACCTAAATCCGTGCTTCAACTGGACAGGACTTGCCAAGATTCCTGCTGAGTAGCAGAATAAATTTTACAAGATAGAGAATTTGTTGTGTCCGGAAAAATCATAGAATTATTGCCATTTTATGAAAGAAACCACCATAAGGCGATAGACAAGCAGAAGCAGACTGTGAAACACTACTTAGCTGTGACCTTCATCCACATCTTCTCCAAGTTCCTGCACATTAATGACTCACAACTACGGGGTGGGAAATTAGAAAAAATATGTTTCTTTACAGTTAGAAATGAACATGACTGAAAAGTAGAATTAACATCAAAAATGGTTGGAGAATACCTGGTAAGGAACTGATGAGGTTTTTTTAGGGAGCCTTAATTCTCCTGTCATTCTTACCAGTGAAAACCTCCCCCTTCAAAACCCAACACCATGTAATAAAACCCCCAACTCTGGAAAAACCAAATAATAACAACAAACCAAACAAAACCACCCAATAAAAACAAGAGTAAACAAACAGAACCAAACAAAACACCCAAACCCTTGAACTCCTTGTGACTGAAATAATACATTTGTTCAAAAGTAATTGTCACTGTTGGACACGAAATCAAACACGACTCCAGAGTTTGTCAGAAGGCTGAAACTAAACTTTATTAACAATTGGACCTCTTTATATAGTAGGTTGCTAGAACTAAACTGATTGGTGTTAGACCCATTCAATCACATTGGTCAAGAGAGAGAGAGACATCAAATGGTCTCCACCTCCAGAATGGAATGAAAAAAGATATGATCAACAAAAACATCTCTCTGTTATTTACAGAAAGGCCCATGAGAACTGAGTTTTAGAAAGCAAAATATCTCAGGCTGAAAAACCAGGGCTACAAGTAATTATATAGACACATTCTGTTTTACAATATTTGTCCAAATCCAGTCAGAAAACCCTTACTAGTTGTTAGCTTTGCTTTTTGCAAAATCCTGCCAGAGCTTCTGAGGCACTGACTTTAGTAAAGTCATCTCAGAATATATGAAAATTTGGGGAGAAGTGGTTAAATTCGTGTAAGTTTCAGAAATCTATTTATTTCTGAGAGAACAAAAATCATCAAAAATGAAGACCAAGATATCTAAATAGACCTTGCAGTTTGCTAAAATGAACATTTCTCTAGAAGAAGAACCATACACATCAACAAAGCAACCAGGTATATCTGAGGTGGTATCTCTGTGTCTTGCAGACAATTAAGCACACAGATCATGAAATCAACACGCTACACACTGAAGAATGCTTACTTGCACAAATCTCCTTATTCATTACTTTTAACCCAAAGAAATGCTTTTGACCTATGAAAACAAACAAGGAAATGCCTTTTAATAGCAGAACAGTGATTGCCAAAGCTTTACCAAGCCAAAATGCAGACCATGAAATTAAGAAAACAGTAATCTTAAAGAGATGGCCTTGAACACACAGTATCAAGCAGTGTGTAGAAGACAGCCTTAGAAGAGGAAGTGTCACTGATCCAGTGAAAGTTCAGTTGCCTTTAGTCTCAGCCAGCTGTAGGTCTGCAGGGCATTGCAGGGGACGTGTGAGTGGGAAATGTACACACGGCATCAAGGACCTCACAGCAATATTCTCCACGACTGGACAGGCAACTTATTATACCTGACCTTCATCATCCAGGGCAAGGCATAGGGAAGAAATCAAAACTGATTTGTGTATATGCTCTGTTCTTGTTAACTTTAAGAGACTAATTAAGGTGCGGGTGAATATTTTGTAGCACCTTGGCATTGGCCAAGTTACATTTCGGGGGTTGAAATAAGCAAAGTAACACACTAGCACTTGCTGGTACAGTTCCCCTTGCTAATGAGAGGTTTCTTCTGATCTACTTTTTCCTTTCTGGTTTTTCCTTAAGTTTTACTTTAGGCAAAACCAAAGACGTTTAGGTAAAACCAATGATGGAATAACAAGGTAAGCATATCCTGCGAAGATGATAAAGTACAACTGATTAAGTCAGCTCTGAGGTAAACGCCTCAAATCAACATCACCATGTGAGATAACAGGGGACAGTAACCAGTGCCAAAGAACAAAATGTTTTGAGAGGCTTATGAATTTTGAAGACAGAATGTAAGCTATTCTAAGAATTTATTTTAGAGTTGCTCTTGGTTAGTGCAGTTTAACAAGACTGAGGATCAAAGCAATGCATGGAAAGTAGCAAATAAGCATAAAATAGGTCATAGCAGTCTACCACTGGTATGCAGTAATAAGTGTAGTGACTGCCTAACTATAACTTGGATTTCAGGTATTATCAACTTCCAAGGGTTTACTATGGCAGCTTGGCTCCTCTCTATCCAGAGTACATTCCATCCTCCATTTCCAGCCTTTCACCTTCACTGGAATTGTCCTTTTTCAAAAACTAACCTTTCCCATAAAACTCAGGTGTTTTAAAATAGATTTCTTCTAGATCAAGAATAAGTCTTCCATTTCACTATATCCTCTCCCTAATACTTGTCAAATGCTCAGCCACTTAAGGCTCTGTATCTGTCATCTAGTGCAAGAGACAGATGGTATGAAAATGAAAGCACAGTATAGGTGATCAGCCATACTAACACCAGTTAGCTGTGGCATAGCATAGCAAGTAGTTGAATTTTAACACTTCTAACCTCTGCTAAACCTTCCTCAGGAATTATAAATGGGGCTGTGTGTTGTACAGCATCTCCTATACAAGAAATCAGAACTTTTCTGTCTGGTGCTTGCTCCACTCTGGTAGAAAACACACCCTCTATTATAATTGCATTTGGCAGAAAATAAATGACACAATGTAATTTAATCTATAAATGTAATTTCTATAAGGCTTTTACATTTTTTTACCCTCTTTCCACCAAAATGTTTATGCTTATTTTGTATGTGTTACACTGCCCTTTGTTTTCTTTAAAAGCAGAAACCTGCTGCTATAGCAACAGTACTTTTGGTCAAAACCCGAAAGAGAGGAACAAATTTGCAACCAGGAACTAAAGGAAAAAGAGCCCTCAAATGTAAAAGATTTCATCCAAATTTCACTAGCAGTTTTTCCATTAACATTAGATTGTAAATTGCATTTTCTCAGCTTTAAGGTTCTACACAGGTAGGTGTGCAGCTCTCCTTAGCTGTGGGCAGGGACGCATTTGCAGTGAGCTGTACAGAAGGAAGGCATCCAGGTGAAGTGAACCACTGACCCCCTTTACTCTCAGAGTAACACGGGTACCTCTAAATGCATTTCACCTGAAAAGTGGGTGGGATGAGTTTTTCCTGGGATGCCTATCTTTGCCTCTGGTAAAGAAGCCTTAAGTATGTGATTTATAAAAACCACAGTAAGGCAATCTGAGCATGCCTCAGAATCCATCCTCAATCATCACTGTCATTCACAAAGGACTTTTGGTGCTGTCAGAAATAACATCTTTTTAAAGTTAAATATTTCTTCTGATCTCTCAGTATGCACAGTAGGTTTCCCCTTCATATTTCTAGTTAATCCTCCCTAAGTTATTTTCTCCAAGTGTTCTTAAAGCAGTTTTGTTTCTGCTTAGAGCAAATGAACTGAAATGCTAATTAAAAATTTCTGTTATGTATATCACAATTTGTCTTACTTGAAAAGAATCAAAATCTACATTAAACTGATTATCTTCATGCATTCTTCTGGTGAGTGATTAACACACATTTTAGACATTATTAAGCTGGGATCCATTAAGATTGACATTACAGAAGTATAAATTTCTATGAAAGATATTTTTTCCCTTCAGTATTCACAATCTACGACTTTTCATGATCATGGTCTTTTGAATTTCAAGAAAACAGACTGCAAAAAATTACATGAATAAGAATTAAAACAACAATCCAACAGAAAACTTTCTGGTGAGCAACCTACAGTGCATACACAAGAATCTGAGGGTAAGTGAGAGAGACAGGGCAAGGCCATCTGAGTTAACATAAAGTCGAATCTGATTTTAAAGTACCCATCATTCTTACAAAATAGCAATGAATATAGGGCACTTGCTGAGTACATGAAAAAAATTCTATGTAAAGACTGAAAAGTGTTTTAAACTGGTAAGCTGGTACTTTAACTAAAAGAGACAACATGAAATATGTCTAATAATGAAAATTTAGTATCAAATTGCTGTCGACTTTAAAGTAGAACAACTTTTAACACTAAATGAATTTTCTGAGTAACAGTGGCATATGATGCCTATGATGATACCTGTGTCAATTCATCTCCCCTCACTCAAGAGCAGTCTTGGCATTCTGTGTAACAATAAGACATTGTGGGTCTGTGTGTACACATACACATGCATATAGGGAGGAATAAGGGAGCAAACCACCTTTTTCCTCTAAACTCATGCCTTATAAATTGTAGAAGTATTCACTTTTAGGGTATTGTTCTCCTTTTACACACTATACTAAATACATTGGGCCACTACTGGATAGTGAGAGAATGAAAAAAAAAATCATTTAAACAAGTACAAACACAAAGTTCAAAACTGAAATTAAATTGGCCAAGTATTTTAGTTGAGTGCAAGGGTAAAAGTAGAAGCTTGCATGTAAGAATAAACCTGTAAATAGTGAATCCTAGAAACTATTTCATATTGAAACTATGAGACACTAAACACAACGAAGAAAAGAGCTCACATACATCACTTACCTGAAATTAAGACCAGGTGAGGTATCCCATCAAACAGCTAATACCAACTAAAATGTATGAAAATGTGGAAAAACATTCAGACAAACAGTGAGAAGGAAACCTCAAGGGAGCATACGGTGTCTAATATGATGGTACCTAGGTTCTTCATAATTTTTAGACTCTATGAAGACCAGCGACGCACAGCTATCATAATCATGTTTGGATTACAGACAGAGAATCATTCAGAAACTTCCTCAGGATTCTGAGGAAGAACCCTCAAACTGAAGAACCCTGAAAAGTAAGACAAAGTCAGCAATATTGAAAGAACTTGCTCACAGTTTGAAGAGCAACTATGAGAAAGTCTCACAGTTACTGTCTTTTTCTTTTCAACAAATTGTGCCCTTTCTTTCCTAAAAGCAGAAACACAGAGTACTCTGTCTGCCTCACAGCTAGCAGGGTAGAAGATGAGAGGTTTGTCACTTTACAGTTCCGAGACTCTTCAGCCCAGTATCCAAAAGTTAAAGTGACATCCTAGTTGCTCAATTTTAATGAAAAATCCCTGTTGCAAAATTTTTAAAAAAAAAAAAAAAATCCACCAAATGGGGTAACCTGGCATTAAAATTGACATTAAAACCTAGACTCATAGCTCATCTGTCGGAAAACTTCAGCCAGTAGCCCGAAGACTAGAGTTTATCCCCAGTTAGGTCATGAGTAATTTTAGAGCTTTCTCCCTCACATACACTCAGAATCAGAAAAAAACCCCATACAGCAGAGTTGCACAACCCTCATACTAGATCAAGCAAATATAGACTGATTCTGTTTCATTTTTCTGACTCCTCTTGATATGAGTGAATGCACAGAAGGAATTGAAAAGGGCTAGTGAGGAGAGCTTTGAAGAACTGAGGTTTTACAGTCTGAAGAGGAAAAGGCTGAAGGAGAGTACAGTTGTTGCCTTCCAATATGTTAGGGAGAGGTGCAGGTAAGAGGGAAACAAGCTCCCCTCAGAGATGGACAGTGAAAGGACAGGAGGCAATATCCATCTAGCTAGCTATCTTTAAGCATCGTAAAGTTCCCAAAAAACCTTGTAGAATTCCCAGTTCCTGGAAAGATTCTAAAGTCAACCAGGTAAGTGGCTGTGCAATGTAACCTGACTTGTAATTTAGGCCTGCTTTGTTCTGGGGTGGGTCTAGGTGACCTTCGTATATGTCACAAACCAAGTTTTTGCATAATTCTAAGTCACAGCAGATTTAGACTTCACTACTGCTATCATCAAGTGTGAAAATACTCTCTAAGGGCTGAAGGGGTGACAGCATGAAAACAGACTCTTAAATGAAAAACACATTTTGAATAGTTCTGCAAATTCACGCACTCCCACAACAAGTACCTTACTGTGAACTGTGTAATTTGTGGAATCTGTATCTAAATGATAGACTGCATTTTGAAGACTATCTCATGACTAATACAGGGAGCGCACTGTAGTTGTACTGTCTCCCAAAACGGTCAATTTGATTTCTGGTGTGGAGTGCTTCCACTTGATATTTATATCAGTGCATGCTTTAGATCAGCACCGTTTATAATATCTCAAAAAATTCCAGCCAGCACCAATCAGATACTTTTTATGTTTTCCTCCCTAGTGGTTTTGATAGAGGTAGAGTAAGCGCCAGTACAACGTAAGAGGAGAAAAGAACTGTAAAGTGAAAAGAGATTCTGAACCTGCTCCTTTTACCACTAGCACACAGAGTGGGAAAATAAATGAGCTGACTATAGCCCTGGGAAATGTGGAAAAAGTGGTGGACAATGGGCCTGCATAAAACTCTACAGTAAATGCAAGGCAACACTTGCTACCATAAGCTTGTAGACTGAATTCAGCAGGTCAGCCGTCAGCAGAAATTTTCTGCACAACTCTAAGCAATACTCTTGGACCATTAGATATGTTAGTCATCAGGTGAACAGGTAGCAGTGTCAGTTTATTTCTGGAACTAATATATAGTAAATATCAATAGAAGACAGAAAAAAAACCCCCAGAATAATAAAGACCACTGGTGGAGATGCATGACATGGATGAAACTATTGTATAAAACAAGCTGGCAGCAGCTCTTTTTGAATTTTAGAGAGTTGAAAGAAAGTTCATATTTATGAAAAGGTTGAGACACAGCTAAACAGAGCACTCAGATAAATACAAAATATTACAAAATCCAGACCTCTTTAAAAAAATAATAAAAATTGGGTCTGTCAGCTTTAAAGGGACATAAGGAACTTTGGAGCCCTCATTCACAACAGCAGGAAGCAAACCTATTCATCATGGCCCACTCCACCACTGCATCATAGCAAGCAATAAAGGCAATTCTCAAAGACAAGTGAGCTAGTGCTACTGGGTTAACACAATATTTGTTTGGAAAATGAGCTATCAACTCTGCACAGCATCCCTGCAAATCTTTGTGAAAAAATTTAGCAAGGTGCAGACAATTTTCTACAATTTTGGCAAATTAAAGTCTGACTTAATAGTAGCTCATAACTACGCAGGCTGTTTCTTTCCCATGTTCTTGAGTACCGTGGATGTAAATTTGTATTTATGTGGGTCTCTTAATTTATAAGCTTGTATACAAAGCAGTAGAATTCCAATACTTGGGCTGAACTTTTCAGCAGCATGCAATTCAAACGGGTTTTTAATATCTCTTATTTTATTTCTGCTTACAGAGATTTCAACTTTAAAGAGATTAGTAATAGTTTTAAAGAAACATTTTTCATCTATTTACAATTATACCCAATAAGATTTAAATTTTTAATGCTGCAAATGTTTATTTATGTATTACAAAATAACTTGGAAGCAGTTCTCACATCTCATCACAGCTCCTAATTATCTGCACAGAGGAGAAAGAAGTAACAAAATTCATTCCTTTCACTCCCCAGTCCTTGCTACAGGTGCTGCAGAGTGAATAACAAAAGTAGAAGGCTGAGATCATGCAGAGAAAAGTGCAATGAAATGCAACTACTGGAAGAACATGGATGGCTTATCTCATAGCAGCTGGAATGGAAGTATCCTGCCAGTCCCCCAGGTGATGCTCTCTGGCCCACTGTCATTGCCTTCAGGGAGGCAGAGGTGGCTGGTGTTTGAGGAGCACGAGCAAAGAACCACATGGTCTCAGCTGGTTCACAGCTCAGAATTTTGCACAGAAGGGTCTTTCAGCTCCTGTTCCTGAGTCAGTCGCTTAGACCAAAAGTGCTACTACAGGCATCACAAGATAACAGCTCTAAAAAATCTTGATTTCCTTCAGAGAAGAGACTAGACCAGCCTGGAACCCCCACCACATTGAGCAAAAGGCAACCTACAATGAAGCAGGGATTCCAAGAAAAGATTTATTTTGTACTCTGGTTTTGGAGCCATCCACCACATTCTGGCATTCAGAGCAATCCATAAAATAGAAATTACCATTGTATTTCAATGTGATCCTCGGACTCATCCTTCATATTTACAAATAAGTTTAAAGGTAGCAATCACACTGTGGCCAGTAGGACTAGAAACTCCAGAATTACTCTACTGTAGACTGATTCTAATGATGTAAGCAAATGATCTGTAGGAAATTTTGGCTACATCTTTGCCCCTTCTGGTTTTTCTCTACTGTCGTAATATTCTAGGGTTTGGATTAAAAAAAAAGTCAGATTTTAAAGGTTAATAATTTGGCTTTCTTCTCAAGTATCTGAAATATAGTATACCATATTTTTCTTAGTTTTTCTTTCTCAAGGCTGAATGTACATTTGGTACTTTAGACAGGGGGACAACACAGTTAAATAGGGATGCAAGTTCATTGTTTTCTCTACTATTATTTGAGGACATTCATTATAAAGGTATGTCACATTAATGAACAGTGGTTCATGCCACCTGCACAGAAACATTATCAGCAACAGCAGCCCTGCAGGTCTCAAAATTTCTTGTCACTTTGGAATGTAGAATCAAATTAGCAAAGCTGTGCTCAAAGGATGAGATTCTGTAAGCTCTTAAACATCTCAGACAGAAATTCGATTAAGATTAATTCAAGCCAAGCAAGCAATTTTAGAGGCGTTGGAAGCAATTTCCTTTCACATCATGGTTGTGTGCTGCTGACATGAATGCCTGGAGAAAAATGTGCCAAGTTACCAGAAACAAGATCTTACTATGGAGCAGTAACTATCTATGTCCTTGTAAGTTTAGCTTTAAAATATTGATACTAAGGTAACAAAACTTGTAAAGAAACACACAAAATATTCTTCATAAATCATAAATAAATTTACTCTAGTGACAGGGCATTTCAAATACCACAATCACATTTTCAAGCTGGTTTGTGTCATCAGCTTCTAAAGGTGAGACTCTTCAAAAGAATTTGCTGGATGAGTAAGATTTAATCTAATGCCATTTTAGAAAAATGATAGCAGTGCTCATCAAATTATTAGTGCACTGGTAAAGCATTTTGAATCTAAATCTGTCACCACTTCCATTTATTTTATGATGTTGAAAAGGTTATCCTTCAAAAATTGTCAACCAATTCATATAAAAGATTTAATGTTTTAAGGATAGATAAGATGAAAACATGTCATTATATCTTTGAAAGTAGATTGATTCTAACAATGGTAAAATTATCATTTTTCAGAAGATAGAAAAAGAATACATGGTTGTCACTTCAGTCTTGATTCAACATAGCCAGCCTAAAGCTGTGTAATTATTTCCAAGACATGACAAAATTCAAGGAAAAAGAGACTGATTTTTTTTCCTATTAAAATAATCTTGTGAATTTAAACTTAAGAATGTTTTTTAGCCATTTTCATTTTGTACACATGCACCCATCTCTTTGGGTTTTGTTTGGTTTTGGTTTTTTTTTCAATGAAGAGGCAGAGTTCCACATGTCTTACTTAAAGGTACTGACAAGTTGTTCCTTTTCTTAGTCACCATTCAAAGTGTTTTTAAAAGCAGTGGGTGAAGCAAAATAAAGGATGAATAACCAAATCCCAGCCTAACAGCCTGACAGTCGTTCCCACATACACATTCCCATTCTTATGCAAAAGGGAACTTGCTTTCAAGCAAGGATAGGTGACCCTGAAAAGAAGATATATATTGTTAGGAAGTAAATATACAAAACTGAAAGAATGGAATTAATAACAAATATGTACAAAATTCTAAGAAAATGTTGAAAGGCATAGTAGTAGTCTACAAGTTGGTTTCCATCTATCCTTGCATAAGGATTAGCAAACATATGAAACAGAGAAATGTTGTCTTTCACCTGCATACTGAAAGCATTCTAACAGTGTTTTCTAAGTGGCTACACAGACAGGTAATACAAGCTAAGTACACACTTCAAGGACAAGGTGGGTCTTAAGATTATTTGCTCGGGTTTGCAATGTTTAAAGAATTTAAACACAATTTCTTAGCAAACTCAAACCATTTACCATATTTGCCACAAACAAAGGGTTATTGAGATGATTTCTCCATTCTGGATGGAGTGATTACACTGAGCTTTCCACTTCTTTGACCAAAGTCTCTCAAACCGTGAGCAGTGGATTGTTTTCATCCTTAAATTCTTCTGCTGGCAATATTTTTATCTAGGCAGGATTACTGTAGTGGTAAAATACCATTCAAGCCATTGTTTTTATTTCTTAGGTCTTGTGTTAAGCTTTATCCCTCACCACTCTTCATATCAATCCACACAGCCCTCTATTAGCACTACCATAAAAAAAGTTCGTGGCACAAGAACTCAAACTGGACAACATACCTTTATAGACTTAAGACTTATAATTGTGGAAGAAATAAACTGGTCACCTCCTTTCCAATTTACTTTTTCTCACAAGGAAAACCAAGCTTTTGAAACATTCTAAATCTGATAATTTTCATTGACAGAAGGCAGGAGATCAGCATTCTATTATAGTTTGATGGAAAAGATACAATGACCTTTCTGTATCAAAAAGAGGAGTATTGGCCTCTTCATGTCACTAGTTCTGAGGGACATGGTCATAAGAGTCCAAAACTGGGCCATCTAGCTTCAAATATGTAGAACAATAGAAGCACAGAATCATTTCGGTTGTAAGGAAAAGGACTCTAATCATGAATCCAGCAGCTAACGTAGCACTGCCAAGTCCAACATCCAACAATAAACCATTGCTCTAAGTGCCACATCTACATTTATTTTAAATATAATCCTCTCCAGGGAAGACTCAACCACTTCTCTGGACATAGTATTCAAGTATTTGACAATCCTTTTGGCGAAGAAATCTTTTCTAACATCCAATCTAAATTTCCTCTGGCACAACTTGAAGTTGTTTCCTCTTGCCCTATCTCTGGTTAATTGGGGAAAGAGACTGATTCCCACCTCACTACAGCCTCCTTTCAGACAGTTGTAGAGGGCAATAAGATCTTCCCTGAGCCTCCTTTTTGCCAGGTTAAACACCCCCAACTCCTTCAACTGCTCCAGAACGTTCACCATCTTCATTGTCTTTGATGAACTATGATGAGAAAAAGGAGCTGTATTAAAAAATGTGAATGACTACTCATACTGTGATCATAAGTTCACAAAGACTGTCAGTGCTGTCTAAAAAGCAGCCCAGTGCTTTACAACTTCATTTTATTAATAAATTTTTCCCATTACTGTATATTGTCTACAATCCTTTGTCAGCATTTAGGAAATCAAATGCATTTTGCATGATCAGAGTTAACAGACAAATGTTCAAATGGCAGCCTCATTCTTGATGACGTGTAATTCAGGTCCATTATTCCTGCAATTAATGCTTTTCATTATATACACATTATTCCTGCAGTTAATGCTTTTTTTGACCATGGGTATAGAACAATTTAGTTTTCAAAACACAGAAAACAATTAGTTCAAATTATGAGGTTTAAAATAAGTGGATAAAATGAAATGGTTTTGTGCTATATTGCACTAAATTACTGAATGAGTCCTCCTGGCTTCCATGGCATTATGACAAAATTGTAGGAAAAATTACCCCAAGCAGAAAACAACAGTGTTTAGACAGAGCTTGGATCATAGATTTACACACACACAAAATTGAACAGCTTCCTTCTATCAGGAGAGAAAAATAGAGAAGACGAGAGTAACAAGCTTTGTGTGTGAACATAGTCGAAACAAGAGGACATGAGTTCTTGATTCATTTGAAGGACAAGTTCAGGCAGTGGCCAAAATAGCCATTGTTACATACTGGTGACCAACAAATTTATGGGCACAAGGAAAGCAGAGGCAGAGGGATTGAGAACCAGGAAAAATGGCAAGTTAAAAAATAACTTGAGTGAGTCAATTCATTGTATGCATTCCCCTGAATTCACCTCCATCTTTATTTGATAAATGCTATTTTGTTGAAGCCATTTTTCTTTCTAATTTATGGAGGTTTTTCACACTGATTCAGCATTCTTCAGTTCCACAATGTTACGTCTTCTTAAGCTGTGTTAGAAGTGGTTGCCAACCAGGTTCCAAACTCTCTCCTATGAGTTTTTTTCTTTCATTTCTACAGAACAAAGTAAAACAATAAGAAAAAATATAAGCAGGAGAAACAGGGAATGGAAGTAAAACCATTAAGTACACAGTCCTAACTAAATAAGAGCAAGAATGAATTATGTCCTTCCTCAAACACTTAAAGGTTGTGAACACCTAACAATGAAATCCAATGGTGAGAGAAATAGTATTCCTGAGAAAGCTCTGATAACTTCTTGTGGTAATACTAATCAATACTATAGGAAATACATTTGCCTTATACTAAGGAGAACAAGCAAAGTGTCAAGGAAAGTAAGAAGAGGATTTCCTGGTTCCAGATTTCTATGTGTACTCTTTCTAAATTCTCTACATTTCCTTGTGTGGAAGGTATTCCATAATTTTGGTCTTCTTGCCTGTCTCTCTCAGAAGCTTTTCCAGGTCAACCAGATTGCTTTTGAAATAGGAGCAGAACAGTCACATAATTAGCAAGGTAAAAAATGGATGTAGAGTCTAGGACTTTTATGTTCTTTGTTTTGTACCCTACTTCTTCATTGGCCTGACATATTTATATATAATCCCCAGTTCTCCTGTGTAGCAATGGACTGTTACAGCCCATTATTTTGAATGTGGTATTAGGACTTTTCACTTTCTTGCATAATTTTGTGTTTACCTGAGTTGGATTTCATCATTTTACTTTTTAGTCTTGTGTCTTGCTGTAATCTTCTGAAATTTCTTAATAGATCACCTTTCTTCTTTAATACCATGAATAATCAGTAATCAGAAAAAAGCCAACAAAATCTTTTCATAAAGCAATTTATGAACACTTTAGAAGCAAACAAACAAACTGTTGAAAAATTCTGCTGGTGTCCTGCCTCTACTGTTAAAACATTTCACATGAAAAAACTTCCATAATTTCTACCCTGCAGGTGAATTTTCAGATGGACACAGACTGAAGTCCAAGCTAAAACTTAAATGGAAAATAAACTTTTAGGTCACCATATCTCTGTAACTCAAGTCAGCTTTTTCTTCAAAGGTTGACTCACACTTTTACTTTCATTTTTATTTTCAACAGAAAACACAGACGAGCTCAGTAAAATTTATCTGAATACATAGGTTATGGAAAGGGGAAAAGATAAAATCCTCTACTCACTTGGCATCTAGACCAAGGTGGAGAAAATGTTAGAGAGACAAGTCCTTGACTAAAATTTACTCACAGAACAAGACTAGATGAGCCCCAAACCTCATATACTCTATAGTATAATGTTTTCATCAAATGTATTGAGAACAGTATAAAAAAGGCAAAAAAAATGGGGATAGTTTTTATTTATAATATACCACATTAAACTTATCATACCACATTAAACTTTGTGAATCATGAGATTTCATAACAGTGCTTTGTAAGAAAGTAAAGATACAAAAAAATAATCAGACTGTCTCAACCAATTTCCTTTCAGTAAAAGTGTCTAGGACCAGAAGCAGCCCTATAACCTTAAATTAACTTGCACGAACTGGAAATTAAGGATTCAAAATTAGATAAGCATTTAAATAAATATACATGTTTAGTTCAACATGAAGATCTTCTCTAAGGAGTCTATTTTTGCATAAATTTCAGATTTGATGTAAACAAAAACCTTAAAAAATTTAATATTTTCTGGTTTAATTTTTCCAAGGTCTTCATATAGATTCAGTGGTGTGGAAAAGTGACTAATATAAGATTTTGATGTGTGTTTGCCTGTCAAAACAGCAGAACAGTTCCATGTGTAGAAGAGCTGAAACTGTTGATTGAAACTGAGATGCAGAGTCATCTATGAAAAAAAAATGGTCTGTGATGTGTGGCAGAAATCTGTTTCTATTTGGAAACATGATGAGAAATCAACATGAACATCACTTTTCTAATCATACAAAATTGCCAGGTTGATTTTCAAGTCGTTATCCCTGTAATCAGATAAAAAGTTTTCAACACCAAATTGTTTCCATTTGTGGTCCCTTGATCATAGCTTGTCTAGACTATTCTAACAATACATTCTGTTTAGAATAAATGCTTGTACCATCTGTACTGTAAATGAATAGGAAAAGATGGTTTTAGAACACTACCCTTCACAAGATTCATCTGACTGACTATATTCCTCCAAGAACTCGGCTTTGCTATGAGCACAAGGGAGCATTCCTCAGAAGTCAGTTTACTCACTCATTTGTATTTGAGGCACAGACTTTTCTCACTACTGAGATAAGCAGTTTCTACTTTAATACAGGTAAAAGATGCTCTCCAGCATAAAATGATTCAGACAAAATGCAAAGAGAGGATTGCTTCATATATCTTGAACTTGAAAATAAAATCTCCCAATTGCTCATGCTCCTGAATACTTTTGTTAAACAATGCCACTAGTAGATTCTAATCCTAGCTTGGTTGAACCAAATATTTCTTCAGTGCCCTGTGAAAACTGTTCGCTTTTATGCAAAAAATTATAAAAGAGATAGTAAGAAAGCATGTAGGAAAGATCAGGTTTGTTTATAAATCATATTTGAAACTGTCAGTGAATATATTAATGATTACGGGGAGGGGAAAACAAAGCAAAAATATCACAACAAAACCCAATTCCCATTTTACTCTTGTTTCAGAGGCAGGAAGGAATGGCTATTTAACACACACAAATAAATTTAAGCCCTGTGCAAGCATAAACCTCTCTATCCATAGTGGCTTTCATTGTAGTAACTGCCCTGAGTGAATAATACAGGTGGAAGGGGTTACTGAGCACAAGAAAAAAAATAAATGTATCTTACATCTAAATACATAAAAATCAGATATAAAATTTATTAAATTATAAGTATGTGTTTAAAAGTCGTTTTAAGAAGTGAAGCATATTTATATACATTGCAGACTTACACAGTCAACTGCTCATCTCAGTTACAAGAACAAGCTAGAGATGGTGGTAGTGGTGGTAACTGGTGATCAAGTAACAAAAACATAGACTGGCCTAAGGAGCAAACTGTTTGGAAACTGTTTCAAATACTTCTTTTTTTTCCTGCCTCAGGTCAGCCAGAAAGCCATAGGGTTTGGCTAACATGCCATTTTTATCTCAGCCTTATTCCCAGGTGCAAATAATCTCTTATCCCTGGCCTTTAGAATTTTCCAGGTCTATTTAGGACAATGAACTTCCTCCTGTAGTTTCTCTGTTCTAGAAACCATACTTGTTAGGCCCCCCTGGTTGTGGCCAATCAACCAATAACCAGTCTTGCAGCAAATAAGCAGTTCCCTACCACATCAAAGTACCAGAAGCCCTAATGCTTATGTCAGAACTGTTCTTGCTTGCTTGCTTCATAACAGTCTGTAAACACAGACAAACTAAAAAAGAGGATGTGTAGGTGAGAGAAATGTATGCTGAACTGCAGAGATCATGAAACAGAGATATGTAAGAATTCCATTCTGCAGATCAAAGCTCACTCCTATCATTTGTTCTTTACAAGTCAGAAATAAAAATCTAACATTCAGCTTTATTTTGAGCACAGCCTAAAATTAGATGACAACTTATTTCTGCCATTAGAAATGAAACCTCATGAAAGCAAAAGATCTCCCAGCAGTCAGGATGCTCAAATACTGTTCTGAATTCAAATGTGGTTTAACATTAGGTATTAGGGGATGGGGGACTGTGAAGTATTATCACACTTACATTGCCAACCTTGCTGTTCTAACTTTTTTAGAAGAGCCATGGAATTATACAGAAAAAAGTTCAGAACCATATTTAGCAGATAATTTAATATACTGTGGTTCAGAATGATATACTATATTCAGAATATTCAATGAAAGGCAGAATATGAAATATTCTGTGTAGCTATGCTCTTATATGTAGAGACACAACTATGGCTGTTTAGGATTATCCTGCTTATGTTAAACTTAGAATATGGAACACTAAAAAAATATGTTGGAGGCGCATGTGAAGCACTTACAAAAACCGTAATGTGTGAAAATCTCTAGCCACATACAAACCATAAATGTGGTACTGAAAATTGCAACATTTGTCTTTCCAGCTTTCGTTATCAAAGCTGTGATTTTCTCAGCATGTTCACTGGCAAACTGCACTGCTTTGAAACTAATAAAGTCAGTAACACTCTGCTATCCCTGGTATTACAGGAAGAATACTAAAAATACTAACAGAGTAAACTCAGACACATCCATCCATGAGCAAGGGATTCCTGCCATTATATTTGCCATTCAAGGGAGACAGCTTAATCTTTAGTAGCTATGAACAGTATAGATTTTATACCTGCAAATTTCAGAAACCAGATATTTAGAAATGTTCCCATCTACTTTAGCTGATGGTAGAAATATTTACAGATTTTTAATATTAGATATTTACCAAGAATATAGAATTTGTCACGTGTTCAGAAAATGAATAGACTTTACTATACCACAACCAATTTATAGCTACACATCTAACTGCAAAGGAGATTATTTGCAACTACTTTTCACATGCAGTATTTCCAGATATTGAGAGTACCTGCTGATAAAACTTTTTGTGTGCTTTTACTTTAAGAATAAAATTTCTGTTTATGAATAAAGCTTTATTTGAGTATTCAAAGTTACAGACAAATATTTGTTATTACCCAAGCATTTCAGAAACAAGCATGCATAAATCATGTCATACCACTTCCAAGATGCAACAAGTTTCTCCTAGCTCTTGAAAGGGATAATAGTATGTGTATGCCATATTAAATATTCTCTTTACAACAGCAATGGACTTCTCTTCCCCCATAAAATAATACTTTTATTTATAACAGGACATGCAAGTTGTACCAGTGCACACATTAACTAATTCATCCAGCCTCTGTAGAATCCAGCTTAACCTCCAAACAGGAAAGAGAGTTGGACTAAAACTTTACAAGAAAATATTGAAATATTTCCAGAGTTTGACAAACTCCACTACTTAAATGAATGTTTTGTGCAAACTTTCCTATCTCATTTCCTTTAATCTGACAAAAAAACATTATAATGCTTCAAAATAGTGTTCTAATGCGCAAACTAATTCTAATAGAATTAGCACTTTAATTCTAATATCACATTTATAATGGATTAGAGAAAAGTGACTGAAGAATTTGATCCATTAGACCATAAATCTTTGTTGAAATCTTTACTGAATTTCTATATAAACACCTACAGAAACATTTCCTGAAATATTTTTTAGATTGCTTGAAACTAGAACGTTTTAGGCAAATGCATAGGAGCGGGTGAGCAAGCTGATGAGGGGTTTCTATAGAGAACTAAATTCACTCAGAGTTATATAATTGGGAAGTTCATCTCCTTACCCACCTGAAGCGATTGCGGCTCTTTTATGTCTGGAAGCTTCCAGTGGAGTGATTCTTTTAGCCAAACAGCTGTAGTTTGTGGCTGTTGCCACCTGCCTTCCCTTCAGTCTCCTAGGCCTCCCCTTGCCCAGAGCTTGCAGAGGGTCAGCCCTTCTGGAAGCACCCGGCGGTGTGTGGAACATTTGCCCTTTACCCCAACACACAGACAGGGCTCCTGCCCCCTCCCCTCCTTCTGGCCTCAGCGGAATTGCTCCAGCCTGACACAGAGCACCGCCTTCACAGCCGCGACCTCTCATGCTGTGCAGACATTCTCAAGCATGAATACAAATGCCATTGCTACACAAATATAAATCACCTTTAAAATTACTGTTGTTTGTAAGCCTTAAACCCACCAGATTTGCCTAAGATCTGTGCTTTTTGCAAGAGCACAATACACTGCACTGGCCCAGCTGTACTCATGATTGCAAGGATATAATTGTAAACTGGTTAGTTAAATTGAATACCTAAACATCTTCCCTTCTCTTTGTTAAGCAAAATACAGACAAAAGAATGAATTCTGCTACGAATAAAGTGAAGTATATTCTACAACAAACAGAAATTTCAAATTAAGTTTGGTAGAGTGACTCATCAACCCCTAAACCAGAAAGATTTTCTAAATATGTCTAGAGTCTTAAACTGAGGAACAGATGAAAATAGAGACCCTGTTTTTTTTTAAGTTGTGAAAGCCAGCTTTTAATGTATCTTAATGCAGGTGTATTTTTACAAAATATCTTCCTTTGTGCTAAAATGTCGTAATAAAAAGAAAGCGGTGGTCCTAATAGACTGGCATATGTAAAAAAACAGAATACACAAAAACATAACATTTCCAGCTTAAAATATTCCAAGTCTGAACACACAAATTTTTTTGAAAGCATATTAATCTAATGCAATAAAGAATGTTATTATGTCCTCTTTGTTCTTTTTCCTGACAATTTTATTGATGTTTTATTCAATCTGCATTTATAAATAAGGGTTATGATTCTTTTAAATGGTATTATTTGACTAATACTTTTACATTGTCATGATAAGAAATTGTTATTATTCTTTGTTATAGAAGAATTACAATGTATTGTTCATTAGCATTATAATTCTCCTTAAAAAGGAACCTTACAATAGAAATTAACCTGTGGAAATACAGAGACGATCTTCAAGACTGCATGTCTACACAGACTTCTCTAAATCTAATTTTTTCTTTGAAAAAAGAAACAATGCCTTTATAAGAATTGTAAAAAAAAGAATAGTATGTAAATAGGTGCAGAAAAAACACCTTCTCCAAGCATCCTAACAACTCAAGCCAGAAAATCTTTTAAATTTTAAAAGAAAGCAGATCTTTCAGATTCATGTTTCTGATCCAGTTGGAGTTTCACGACCTAAATATGAAATAAAGTGCTGAAAATTTTAATGTCATCAATTTGTCAAGAAGAAAAACTTTAAAAAGCAAAATGAAATAGATTCTTACTAATGTATCTGTTTAATCTTTTAGACTCTTAACAGTTGAATACTGTAATTATTTATCTATTTTTATCATTCCAATTTCTGCTGAAGTTATCTTCACTGTAGGAATTGCTGCACACCCAGGTTTGCAGATTTCTATATGTCTTTTTCCCTTTGAGTGTTTATGTGAACCTTCTTCCTTTAATTCAATTACAGACACTGCCAAAATGTGTCTACTTACATGCAAAAAGTCAAAATACTCATCACATAGTTTCTATTCTCTAAAGCTTAGTATTTTTCACACACCAAATTTCAAACAGTGGTATGTGAGCCAGAGCTGTCTGCAGAAGGCAGGGAAACAACTGTATAACTGAAACAATTTGCCAAAAAAAGGCCAAGTACTGTCAGCTTGCCAAATTCATTGTTTTTGTGTAACCTGAATGCTTCAACAGAAGGCTATGGGAAAATCTGCAGCCAGTCGCAACCGTAAAAAGTTGAAATCACCATTTATTTTGTAATTTGTTTCCTGCATGCAACTTGAACTACAAAAGAATTGTTCTGCAATCATAACTATTCATTGTAACAACAATTTAATTTCCTTTCTATTTACATGGGAGCAAAACCAATCCTCTAAACACTGTCCTCTTTAAAGTACGACTCCACAGATCCCAACTGTAAAGGACTCCAACCCCCCTCTTCAGGGAGTTGATAAGTATCATTTCCATGAGAAGAGAATATTTCTTAGTTTCTTTTGTTCGTTCTAAACATTTAGTGGTGATATTCAGCTCTCCTGCAATGATTATGCTCTCCCCTATCATCAGAAATATGCTTCAGAACCTCTAGAACTAAAACTTTCATTTATTGAGCTTCAAATAGAAGATGACAATGCACCTAAAGGTGTGAAACATCTTTCAGACTAGTTCTTGTAGAGATTACAGCCAAGAAATCAGACACCTGTCCTACCCTAAAGGTTTTCTCCATTTGATTCTCCAGAATTACTTTAAATCAGTTTTTCAAATGACACTTTGCCCAGAAATTACCTTTTTCAGTTCCAACTGGTATGACATGATTCCTTGTCAAATTTTCAGTAAAAATAATTGGGTTTACAGCTTCTCCTTCTGCCCCTGCTTTAACAACGATTCATTTTTCCTTTTCAGCCAAAGAAGAACTGTTTAAAAGTTCCTTGTGGGTTTTGGTTTTTAATAGACTCTGTTACTTTATACTGAATTTTCTTTATCTGCACAACAGTGATAACAACAGCTACTCAAAAGTTACTCCCTTACTAAGAAGCTTTCAAGGCAATGAAGTTCTGCTGGCCGTGGATGTTGCTGATTCTACCACTCTTGGTAAGGGGAGGAACTTCTGGCCTATCCTACAAGGAAATGTAACAACTCCCAATTTAGAGAACCAGTGAGAGCTGGAAATAGTAACTATGGAGAAAGCAAGATGAATTTTCCAATATAAACTGTTTCCTCCTTATGGATAACCAGTAGTAAAGAAATAAACACATACAAGAATGAAATCTGGCCTGTCTTTAACAGAATGAGAAAACACCCACTGAATTCATTGAAGTTGACATTTCACTCGGGACATGATTAGACACTGATGACTAAGAAATCAAAGTAGTGTGAAGTTGTACAAGATAAATGTACAATGCACCTTCAAAGCTACCCAAAGCCCAGGTTTGAACCTGCTCAATCATTTCAGCTATGCAAAATGAAACCATCAACATAATTTTTACCACGAGAACATACGGTTTTTTCTTCTACCTTCCTTTGACCATCAGGTTTCCCTCATGCTAATTTTCTAACTTTTTATTTCCCTACCCCATACACATTCCAAACTATTTTTTTCTGCTCTTTATTATGTTTCATGTGTTCCAGACATTATTTTTTTTACAGAATAGTATGTATAAGTACACACAAGTAACAAAATTCCACAGGTGTATACAATTCTGAATTACAAAAACATGTCTTTTTCTTCACATGTGAACTCTTTATACATAAGACTCATCTAAGCTGATTGATCTCAGCTCTGTTTACAGAATTAACTCTAGATGCCCAGATAGAGGAGGAAGTATAACCCCAAACAGTAAGATGCTGGAGAAGGAAACAACAGCTCCTTGAGCAGAAGTAACCCGGGTGAAGAACGAAGAAATAATTTCTTGATAAGGTCCCAATTATGTCTTTAATTTCAAAAGCTTTTTACACAACTTTTCAAATATTTTTTAGTTTATTTTCAGAGTTTTTCACCCAGCACCTCTGTAAATAATTTTTTTTCATAAAGGAAGCCAGAAACAGAAGAGGAAATGCATTACAAATGCCTTAAAATAAATGAAACAGATTTCATAAAATCTGCAGTAAAAATCAGATCTAAGTAAGTTCTACATCATTGTGTGGCATCACATGCAGTTGCTTTTGCCATTTGCTGGGTGCAACTGGCAATTCACATCTCTTCTGGTAATTATATGCCATATAAATATTTCATGCCACAATAATTATGCAAACCGTATTTGATAGAGGCTGCCATGTATAGAAGTACATTTTCCTGCTCTCTGTAGGGTAGTTTGAACAACCCGGCATGACTCCATGAGCATAGGAAATACATGCGTTTTGTATGTATCCATGACATAATTCCTCTCAAAAATTATGGATTTTAATTATTACATCTTCTCATAGTCAGGCTTCTGAACAAAGAAGAAATTCATGCTGTTATTTTATAGAAATGGACACTGTGAGCATTCAAACACTGCTCTTGAAAGTATATATTTGAATATTTTACAAGTTTTGCAGTTGATACATCACATGTGAAGTCAATGAATTCCCATGGAAAGACTTCATTATTTTCTTAATTTCTACTGGGAGTCACAGAGTGCCCTTTTCTTTGTCTTTCACAAACAATTAACCTTTTGCCTTGTATGCAATTGGCTGAGAGCAGTCCTAAGTGGCTCAGAAAATAATTTACAGCAGAAACTGAACAAAGTTAATTATCAACCCAAGAAAATGGTCATCATGACCCTCATGGAACTTTAAGCAACAGCTGAGTCTTCTCATCATCAGCTGCAGAGCATAAATACTAATCAGGTTCCAGTATAGACACAGGTCCTTTAACCATGGTGATTTTAAGTCTGAACGTTAAAAGTTCTGAAAGAACAGGTATATACGAGCGCGCAAAGTAGATATCTCTATGTTAATATTATTTCTTATGTTACACAAAACAGAAACCAACAAACAACTAAAACCAGAAGTACGATCTTTTAATTTTACCAGAGAATGTTTTTCCTTGTTCCCATTTTTGGAGATCAGTTCATTCAGTTTTTACAGATTGTTTCTGCCTAAAAATTACGCCCTTTTAGAATTAATTAGGAACATGATTACTTCTGAAGACAGAATCAAGGCATAGAGAACACAGTCTCAATTTTAATTTTTGTGAAACAGAAAGAGACCTCTCAGTGTGTTTCTTATACTACTTGAAGTGCACATTATTTGATTTCCAAATATCTGCACTGCTAGCCATGTATGTGAGAGACTGGAGTGTTATGGTTTAGTGACTCAAAGCATTCCCCAGTTGGAAAAGTACCAGAGGGCTTTATTGGAGATGGGTTTGGAAATGGAGGAGCTGAGATTTTGGGGTCCACACTTCCTTTTGGAACTTATGTGTGTCCACCTGCAGCCAGTCTATTATATGGAATCACTTTCTACCATTGTATGCCTTAGGTACTTAGTTAAATTTAACTGATAGTCTCACTTACAAAGTAGATTTACATTCCCTATTTGAGGACATAACTGTGCAGGTTGCTGACTAATTAAAGGTCACTCAGAAATCCTAAAATACAGTTACAATGGTCTGGGCTCCACCCAGACCACAATGTCCCCACACAGGTATTTAATGGGAGCTCTGTTTCGTTGGCTCCTGCATATGGGCAAAGTTTTGCTGCTGAGTACAGACAGCAGATGGTCTCCAAAGAAGAGCCATGGCCAGGCCAGGTCCAGCCAGGGATTCAGTCCCGGCCATGTCAACACCACCCACGCTGCTAATGTTGTAAAGGCACCAGCTTTGCCCTGGCACTGCAGGGCAGGAAGGACAATACTAAAATCCTCATTTCTAAGGGCAGGGAGGAGCAGGGGAAGAAGAAAACCACATTCTGCATAGACTGCTCCTGTCATGGCACGCAGGAATGTGTGGCAGCAGACCGTCAGGCAGCCCCTGGAGCCCAGTGAGCCATTTCCTCATGGTGCCAAACACCAGGGGCCAGTCTGGCAGCCCACACTGCTCAGCCAGCAGCGCCTGCCATTGCCGTCGGGCCAGCACAGCCCGCAGAGACATGGCCACAGCACAGGTCTGACCAGAGCCCTGGCAGCAGAGTAAGTTTAGGGACTGGTTTTAGCTGGTATAAGGCTTCAGATAAGGAAGGCTTTCGAACAGGGTAGTTATGAAACTGCCTGGTCAATGGTACCTTGGGTGCGAGTCATCACGAGAGTTGAACAGCAACAGTGGATAACTGAAAAGACTTTTGTCCTTGGAATAGTGATTTATTCAGAAAAAGTCTCCAGCCCATCCTGGAGGTCAGCGGGAATGAACGAAATAGTCCCTTTTGGTTCATAATCAACCAGTCTGCAAAATCTAGTTAAATTTTAGCATGTGAAGAAATGTATTGGGTAACTGGTCATAAGAGTTCCACTTTGCAGATAGCTTACAGTTATCTTGTGGAAAATTTCTCATTGCTGATCTGAAAGCCTCTTAGATTCTTTCTGTAACTCATTTCATATCTCAGAACCATATTACAGCTTAAATAACGTCTACTAAAAACATTGTCAAGCTGAGTCAGTATCTCTGTGGTTGCTCGAAAGTAAAAAAGCCTGATCCCTGATTAAAGAAAAACTCAAAAGATCTGCCATATTAAATCATTGCTTTAGAGAAGGATTAATCTCTTTTTAAAAACAGTGAACACTCAGATATTTCCTTCTTGATTCTCCTGTATTTTTAAAGATTAAGTATAATAAGGATTTTTGTACTTTTCCCAGTTTTAAACTTCAGAAGAAAATGTGATTTTGAAAGTTGATCTCAGATTCTAGTATAAAGAATTACAGTCCACTAAAGTTCAAAAACTAAATTAACAAAAAAGACAATATAAAGGAATGAAAATCAAATAAAAAATAAATCCTTAGAAAAATTGAGAGAAACACAGTAGGTCAGCAGAATACAGAGCATGTGAAAGGAGAATGGTGGTTTGGAAAGTTGGAAAAAGAAGATAAAATTAAATCTTGCTTCCACTTGTATAGACTGGAGATACTTGCATCTGGAATAATTGGGGTTTTTCTTTCTTTTTTTTTTTTTTTCCTAGACAACTTCTTTTTTGTTATTGACTTCTAGAAGAATATGAACATTTTTAACAACAAATGTGAACAGTTTAATGATTTGACTCAGTTTAATGAAAACCCCAATATAGCAACCTGCTCTGAACTTGGTAAAATTAGTTATTTTTCTAGTTTCAGACAGTAGCTTCTTTTGTGAAGCTGGGTAAGGGAAAATGTGAAAAGGTGCTGGTATACCAATGGCAGAGGACTGGCCAGTTGCAAAAGTTACATTCATAAGCAACAGGATGAACTAAAGAATATCTATTCAGGTTTCAGAATAAATAATTCAGGAAACAGTTAACAGTCCACTGTAAGTAAGCATAATAAGTCCCACTGATGAGGGTGGTTTTGGCTCCAGTCCTACAGCTTTAATCCTGCCATTTACAGTCTCTGCTTGGGCCTCCAATCCCCTTGAATGTGCTGTAGCTCAGCTCTGTGGAAGAAATGAGATTTTGCATATGGCCATACATTCTAAGATGAAGTACCATCCATAGTTTATGGAGTTTCTTGATTTATATAGATGCCAAATTTGATACCTCCCTGTTTTGTCTGTTCTTCTGAGTAATACATCATTGCAGATTATAGGTAACTGTGCTATTATCCATCTAGAAATTTGGTGGGGTTTTAAGGCTCCCTAAATTTTCATGTTTGCTTTTAACACTCCATCAAACATTTATTTTACCTCCGAGCAAACATATGTTAAGCATAAATGTCTACTTTACATAGTAGTACAAGGGGAAAGCATTATTTATTGATAGTAAAAAAAAATCTCTTGAGGAAATAACCACATATTATTTTCTGGCAAAATCATGGTAGAGCTCTGTCCGGATTACACTGCTGATACTCAGGAAATCTTTGTGAAGTCAATACAAATATTTTAAAATATTTATTAAAATACTCAAACACACTGCAGATTGCTTTGTTCCACCACGTTCCATCTTTCAATCCATCCATATGCAGTTGAATCAGATGAAAGGAAGTTATGTGGTAGGCTTTCTAAATTACCTATCAGAATGACGTAAGAAGATGTTAGAGAAAGAGCAGAAAACATGACAAGACATGGCTGGGGAGTTTACCATAGTCCATGGAAGAAGACTGAGGCCGAACTGCTAAAATAACAAACTGGATTAAATATCTCTTAATGTCACAAAAACTCTTTCTCCTTATTTGCTTAAGTCAGGGGACAAAGACAACAGAGAAGAGCTTTTTGGGAGGAAGTCAGCCAAAACATAGTGGGAATCACAGAATCTACAGCATAAATGGAGATACTGCTAAATGGATAAAATGTTAGAAGCAACGTAAGAATAAAATCTTCTTTTGCTTAATTTTAAGCATCTTCCAAAATAGATTTCATAATTAGTATTTTCTTTCATCAAAGCAAATGCATTCTTGTGCAATGTGGTTTATGTACGCACTTAGGGGACACCATGTGTAGCAAAATGTACATAAAGTAGATTACTGTAGAAAAGTTAGTGCAGAAACACTGAAAATGAAATGGAAGTGCAGATGGTACTAAGCACATCTTCAGACAGTTGACTCTGAAGGGAATCTATAGTTTTTCTAGAGTTTTGGAGAAGGAACTTGAAATTCTACTTCAACTTGCCTAAGGAAACCTTCATTAAAATAGACCTTCTGCTGTCAGTTCCCAGCCAGAGTTTTCTATGGATTCATTAAAATCTGCTACTTTTAAAAATTCTAAAGTGGTAACTAAATTAATTATTTTAAAGAGTACACTATTATTTAGGTTTTAATATTATTTGAAATCTATGAACTCATAAATTTCCTACTTGTGGCAGCAAATTACAGCTAATTTTTCTTTCCTTTTGTGTAGCTCTTTCTTTTTTTTCCTATCTGCTTTAATGTACAGGCATTTTTTTACTCCCTAAGACCCTAGGCATGTAATTAAATTTAGCAAGCAATAGAAATGAAATGCATTGTAACATTTTTGAAAGTAATATAAGCACCTGGACGACTAAGCAAAACAAAGCTCTGAGGTTTCCATTCATAACAATGCACGCATCTAGGAGCATCATGCAAAAAGTTATACACAGAATGTCAGGAGCCATTCAAGCAAGAAATTTCTTCCTGGCTCTTTATTTAATATAAGACAGTTGCCAAGGAGGTCCCCATTTTCTGAAGTAGTGTAGGGGAGCAAGCACATTGGTCCAACTCCGTCAAAGAACTGGAGCATGAATACTTGATGTTTGACAGTATTTGTACCTCTCTGGCCTTCTCTTTCCATCCATCATTATCATCAGTTCATTGCCTCCCCTCAAATGTGAGAGAGTACATCCTTGTCTGTCTGCCAAGAAAAAGTCACTCTACCATGTATTCAAAGTGATTTATGAGCTGAAAGCAAAACAGAGGCACTGAATAACCAAACACAGATACATGCAGCAGTATCATTTAATCAATTACATTACCCACTTTTATCATACACTTGTGAATTATGTTCTTTTTGCATGTATAATTAGAAGGCAGAACAGATGGTGAAAGCTTAGTTTAAAGGCCTTAGATAAAGTTTTAAAATAACCATTGCTGCCAAGTGATCATTCACTGTAACAGGATATATTTTTCTTCAAACTATGATTTTGCCACGGTCTAATACACTAGATGGTAATGAGACTGCAAAAACATTACTCTCCAGGGTCTTACTCTACCAGAGTCCATTGTAATGGAATGTGAACATGAAGTGGAAGATTGGGGGTGGCTCTAAGGTACGTTGTCATCGCTCATTTAAGTGTACTCTAAGGAATTCCTTACTTAAGTGTAATACTTACACTTAATATGTATTTAGGCATGTTCCAAGCTCATATACAGACATTTATTAGCAATGTTCATTAAGATCCCAGGTTGTTCATTATGAGCCCAGGAGCTTCATAGGTTATAATGAAGCAGGATCTTCCCAGCTGGTAACCTTTCCTGTCCCTCTTATACAACCCACCTGGTGATCAAAGTCTAGCAGATATCTTTGTGCTGTGCCTTCAACATGCTTCTCACAGTATTTCTCGTTTTATAACAATGCTGAAATTACAGAGGTACCAGGTGTTCTTGAAAAATAATACGCTTTTTATAAGGTTTTTAATAATAACAATCATTAAGTAGAAGGAAACAGAGAGAGTTGGCATGTAGAAATCTTCTGGCAGCTTCTGAGTCCATGGGTACTTTACACTACTGTTGCAGTCCAGCTCTGGAATGACTTTTTGGAGCGGACTTCCTCATTATTCCTACTCAGCATATTTCAGCCTGCAGGGATGTACTCCAAAAAGATGCCTAATAAATCCTACCTATTAGTGCATATTGAGTCTGAGGGAGCCAAGCAGGCACAGGAATAATTTTCAAGTATATAAAATATGGAAGAAAAGAAACAAAAAACAACTGGAAGGTGCCTGGGGACTCCAACTGAAAATGATAGTTTACCATACTGAGACATCTCTCTGTGTTAGAAATACAATCTATTTATTTCTTAAAGCCAGAAGCCGTGGTAGTTCCTGTGACATCTAGAATGCCAAATACCTCTTAATAATTTAAATTTAACTACTGGTTATAAAAAACACAACGTTTGTATATGTATGTAATTCTCTCACCATAATAGCACAGTTTCCCCAAAATATCTTGGTAAACAGGAATTGATGTTCTGAGGTAACTGCTGTTCTGCTTCTTCACCAGCTGGAAATTATATACTATATTATTGATGTTACATTCTTAGCTTTAAAAGTTGTACAAACAAAAAGTACTCAACCTGTCATCTTTCACATTTAAAATATCCAACACTTTATTAGTATCATGATCTTCTGAAAAAAAATAATACAAATTTTAAATAAAAATCAAGGGAGGTAGCAAGCACTCATGACTTTACTGTTTGCTGTTGGTATGATACCAAGGAGCAGAAACTGCTGCCACTTCTTTTTAATAAAAAACCCTTTACAGATTTTAGAGAACAAAATTTTATGCATACAATAAATAATGCAGCATTTTCAAGTGCAGAATGTAACTAATACGAAAGCTACAGAAAATCCTCCATAACTAGAGATAAATTGCACAAAGCTTATCAATTCCTTTGATCCCATTATAACTGCTGCATTTGTCTCTGCAATGGAGGGTTCTTAGGAGTCTTAGATCTGCTTTGACTTTGCAATGTGACATTTTTATCTTGAAACAGATTGAGAAAGTAGAAGGTCTTTTGTGATCACATCAGAGAAGACATTGCAATCTGCACCATACCTAAATCTCATCCTACACTGGAAGAGAACTCCCACACTACTCTGCCTGTTGAAGCATTGCAAAATAGACAGGTTGACTGCTTGGTGATTTGAGATCTGGAGAATCACAGCCGTTGCTTTTGATTTTTTATAAGCCTAACTTCACAGTTTTATTTGTATTTAGATTTATAGCAACTTGACCTCTTCAGGCCTTATTTATTAAAGCATTATTTTAGAACCTTTTATTTCTCCAGCTCTTCTATGTCCATTTCCCACTGTTGTCGAACATAAAGACAGCCCTTCATCTTGGCCTGTCAACTGTCAGCATCTCCACCCTCTCCCCAGAAGGAGCAACTTATGAATTCTATTATTGCCTCACTGCTCATATCCCTGTTGCTCCTTGAATTTGACTCCCTTGTTTGTTTTCTCATATTTTTCTCCTTCATTTGAAGGATTGTCAAACAAAATGTCTGACATCCTCGGCAGATTCCCAGTGACCGAGCTGTATCTGGCATCTCCACAGCATCACCAACACCTATGACTCAGCACACACTTCCACATTTCCTGCCAAGGGTAAAAACATGTCTAAGGAGGTCCTAGGTCTACAGAGTGCAACTTACATTAAGTAATATTAAAAAAAAACCCTGGTCATATAGCTACACTCTTATTTTGTTTTCTCAGGATGAAGTGTTGCCTTAATAATTTATAAAATTTACTGGTGATAATGTTTTTATACCATTTAAATTTTTGTCAAATGTGGTGAGTGACATTTTGCTTTTATTTGCTGTTAGGACAATCACTCAATAAAAAATTCTCCTATTTTTTATAAACTTTCAATTAGTTGTCTTTTGTACCCAAAGGCTTTACTTCTTTTATATATACCTACAGTTATTTCAGAATTATATGACTGAGCAAACATAAACATTTCAAAATATTTTCAATTCTTTATGCATTTCTTTGTGCTCTTTCAGTTGTCCCTGCACCATGGGATTCTAATGAGGAGATTTAAAGTATTGGTTTTTTCCTACACTGCCTATATTAGTCTCATCTAGCTGTAATTTGGAGATCAGTGGTCAGTTTTTGATCTTAGGCTGTTCAGGGATTTTAAATTTTTTACAAAGCATAAAGCTTAGCTCTGCCATCTCTCAGAGCGTTCCATTCTTGGCCCAGTACTGCTTCCAATCTTTATGCTGGCACTTAGAGGACAAAGTCTTTGGTAGTATTTACGTGTCCCTGCATGGATGCTGATACTCCACTTATCTTTCTTCAACATCTTCTATCCATCCCTCAGACATTTTTATTGTTCTCAGAAAATTTGTCCAATCCCTACTACCAGATGTGTTGTAATATTTTCCATCTAAATTCAACCAAAAAAATGAAAGGTTATTTTTTACTGGCAAAGGTTGTTAAGCTGTTATTCTCTTTAGTACATAAGCAATCCTATAGCTAACATTCAGTATAAATATGAAAAGGAGAGAGCTGCCAGTCTGGTTATTAGTATTTAAAGCTTAGGTCCATTCTGTTAATTGATGTTTATTTCTGCTATGATAGACTGCTCTTTTATTACCTTGACATTGATATTTTGGGCTCTGCTTTTATTTCTTGCAGCAGGATAGCTGTGAACCTGTCCTGATGGCTTGGGAAGGCTGACCTGAAACAGAGACTGGACAGAGCTAGAGAATAAAGTAGGTATTTATTGAAAGACCTCCAGGGCCTTGGGCAAGACAGGAGCCTGACCAAGGCTGCACCCAGGGTGGACTAAGAATGGTCACAAAATGGCTGGCCAGTCATGAGACCTTATATTTTTATAACTTTTGTTCCATTTGCATATTGGGGCTTAATTGTCCAATTACAGCTTCAGGCTGTGAGGTCCTGTCCTTCTTGTTCCTCCCTTCATGTCCGTCATTGTTTATGTTGTTGGGCTGAAAGCTGTCCTTGGTCCCCAGCAGGAAAAGGATTTGTTTTATCTACCTACTCTGTGAAGAGAGCTTACTAGCACTTAATATGAGGCTCAGAACTACACCCCTAGGCAGCACAGAATCTGAAAATACGAACGCTAAAGCTTAAGGCATCACATTCAGTTAACTGATCTTTATTTCTGCTATGTTAGACTGCTCTTTTATTATCTTGATATTGATATCTCGGGCTGTGCTTTTATTTCTTGCAGTAAGATAGCTGTGAACCTGTCCATATTTCGAAATCTACTTTTTTTGACAAATTGGAACTTATAAAAAAGTATTGTTGCCTGTGTATTCTCTGGAACACTTTAAACTGTTCATATTCAACAGTCAGGTTCATCTCTAGTTGTACAGAGGAGACCTAAAAAAATACCTGCACCCCAGTTTCTAGAAACAGGGTACAGAATAGACCACAAGTTCTAAGAGAGATCGACAAAAACAAAACTTAAAGCTAGGTCTACAAAAAGAAAATATATGGATCACTTATGTTGCACAGAATGGGTTAAAATACCTCTTGCATAGGTAGTACAGATGGAGAGACCATATGCAGCTGTTCAGTCACTGCACTGATCCCTTTTAGTGCTTTAAATATCAATACATAGGATATTTTTATTGCAATTTTGCACCAAGAGCTGCTACATCTACCTCTTTTAGTGCTTATTTTTGCAAAGGTTTTCACTCTGCGTTGGGTCATTCAGTTCTGTTGCAGATGACTAAACATGTTAACATGAATGAAAAGATTTGTGCGGCTTCTGTCAGTTACCATTCCTAGGGATAAAAAGCTCCCTGACAACGGATACATGGAGTGAAGGGTACCACAGGTGTTAGCAGTACCACAAAGAGCAGTAGACTGATGAGTTTGATCCAAAGAGTTAAAATGTGTTTTGTCTGCAGCATTCTTCCATTGCTGTCTGCAGCCTGAAAATGGATGACAGCATGCTGGAAAACTGAAGAAAAGAAACAATGGCATGCAAGGACAGCGCAGAGTAAAAAAGCTAAAGAGATGTTCTAAAGCAATGCAGAGACCAGCAATTAATGTTCTTGCAGAGAAGAATTACAGAAGCCCAAATCTTCTTGAGCAAGGGTTCCCTTTACTTTGGATTACTCCACAATGGAGCAACATCAGCGCTGTGGCAACCACAGGAGCACTTATATTCCCTTGCAAATAAACACTGCATTTTAAGATGCTTAAACAAACAGAACCTGCAAGCTATCACTAGTACAAATGGTATTTTGACTTGTTTAACAATATATTATGGTCATTTTCTTCTCACAATGTGGAGGAAAAGAAAAGGTTTAAACTGAAGTAGAAATCCCTACATTTTGAACAAGTTTTCTGACTTTTTAGATATATGGTCAAACATGCATGTCTGTATATTTAACACTTTGTTAAATATGTGAAAACCTCTGAGCTTTCCATGGGCTGACAAGGAATGAAAGGAGAATTGTCAAGGAAATTTCTGCTGTACAGTACATTACATATGGATGCATTTCCCAGTGCCATTCCCAGACTCCTACCTCTGTCTCAGCTGTCACATTCAGTTGCAGATGAAAAAAAAAAAAATTGCTTTGTCTAATTGCTTAAAATATATTGAGCAAATAAATGTGAAAACAGGATACTCAAAATCCGGTAAAAAAAATTAGATTGTACAAGGGCTTGATTTTATAAGTTTAGATTTGATCTTATAAGGGTTATCACGGCGCTTAGAACTCAAAAACTAGGGCCTGTTTTCCATTTTTATATCAGTGCAGCACATTAAAAATTAAAAATACCATCAACACAAGATTATAACTATATTTTTTAAAATGCAAAATTCTTCTTTATCATTCATACATGTGAGTATACATTTTTCATGTGCATGATTTTCATTTCACAAGCCAGAAAATACAGCCAATTCCAACAGTCACAAATTGCAATGTCATCACCATCATGAAAATTCAAGCACAGAAACCTCTACTGTAGAGAAGTTTATTCATCTATGGTCATGCTGGTTTAAAGCATCTCATAACTGTTGATGATGATTGCAGCAGCCTGTCAGTGACTGGCTTCAGCAAAAGCCATCTGGATGGGACATGGCACGATAATTTCCTCCACCATCTCAAAGCATACTTGCAGCTGAGTTATTCCTCTTTTCAAGATAAGAAAGTAGTTGAATGCTTATAACATAATAGATTGTCAAAGTCCAATTTATTTATTCCATACAGTATCTGAACATATTGCATACCACATAAGCTCCACAGTTTACATTTACCAACAGATGTTTTTCTTTCTGGAGCAGATGGTATATTGAGTGTACTGTGATATAATTCACATTTGCATTATCAGTCATGAATGCTAATGCATTCCATAAAATGAGTTTTGTGTTTTGATAAGGTATTTTTAATAACCATGGCATCTCTGTATAAACCAATTTATTTGATAATACAATCAAAAAAAAACAAGTTTCTTTTCTCAGTTGCACAAAAAGGTAAGATTTTTCTTATTCAAAGATAAGATTTAGAAAAAAAAAAGAAGAATAAAAGAAAGGGGCTAGGAAGGTAAGAATTTTTTATTACCAGATTTTTATTATTGTCTGATCTGTGCATACTTATTCTAGTTTTGGTTGTTAAATATTAAATTTCACTCAAATAATTGTTACTTTTGCAAGAATTCCAAATTCTCTAAGCTGTGAGCTAATATTGAGCAATATATTCTTATGAACAAAACTAGATAAACTTAGTTTATGAAATCGTCACAGGCATTAATAAAGTGAAAGAACTGTGAGTTGAACAACATGTTGCCAGATAATATTAGTAACTTCATTATTCTTGGGCATGATGATGGTCCTGCTAAATTAAAAAAAATAAATCCAAATTATTTTGGATTGTATTCTCAACTTACAATGCTTTCCCCATTATTTTCTAGAATGTCACTAACAAGTGTCTGGAATGCTCTGCTAAGTAACTTCCTAAAAGGAATAGAACAGATAACATGTGCAGGTCCCAACCGTATCCTCTTTTTACAGTATCCAAGGTATATTTTCACATAATTGAATTTTCTGTTTACTTTCTGACTATAATTAGAGGTTTTTCTTGATTCAAATAAACATCCTAATGTCAGATTACTTTTTTCTTCCATAAGTTTCATCCCACACAGACATTGCAGGCACGAAGCAGTTCTTTCACTAGCACAAACAATCCCAGCCTTATTTAAGGGCAAGAGTTCTCATCAGTTTAAAATCAGCCCAGTGTGGCTGAAATGGGTCTCCTGATCCAGAAGCCCAAAGTCTGGTTTGCGCTGGGTGAGAGCAAACACCTCCTCATAAATGTAAATAAATCATTGCCAAACATTGTGCTGCTTTTGGGTGACTTAATATTTCTTTGTGCACAGTTGGCTCAGTTTTGCACAGAAATGCCTAAAATGTTTAATTGAACACTTAGGGGCTGAGGAAGTGTTGTCCAAATTATGAAAAAACACCCAGATCAAAGAAGGGACATAGCAGTGGAAAGACCTCTGGTTGGATGAGGCACTGCAATGCCTAAGAATGCTTTCTTAATTAGCTTTGTACGAGGATCAAACGCTAAAATATGACCAGTCTGTTTTACAACCAGAAATCCATACAACAGCAAGAAAATGAATCACATATACAAAAAGCTAAGAATGTTAGGCTTAAAACTCTGTCCCCTTAGAGAACCCTGTGGCATACTATGATTGATATATCAGCATAATTTGAGATTGTTGTCTCTGTCTGCTTTTAGATGAATTATTTGCAGTAAAATTCAACTAGCACTCAACATCATATTGCTGCTTCTGTGATCTTTTTGAAGAGCTAAAAAGGGAAAATGAACAGTTGTCCTGTTGCAATAGGAGTAGCTGTCAATCCTCTTCACTTCTTTTAAAAGGAATTGCTGCGATTACAGATTCTGCAAGCTGGATACTTTTGAAGATACTGTTCCCCTTTCCCAACAGCAAGAAATCATTACCCATAATAGTGGTTTTTCACAACAAGACCATTGAGAGAGATGTTTCTCATACTACAAGTCATTTGTTTTTCTTGAGCTCTATTCATTTAATGTAATATACTTCAGCTCCCAGGAGAATTCAAACAACAATCCATTATTGTTTTACAAATATTATGACCTTATCTTAAAACTTGTAACTCATAAGAGTTCATCGTTATCCATTTTTGTTATTCTGTCCCACTTGTCTGTGGTTAATTTGTTCTACCTTGTGCATAAAATTTGTTTTTCAGGGATTTTTAGGTACCCACCTTATTTGGCACGAGAAATATTTACTTCTAGGGGGATTTAATAAAGTTCACTGATGTTCTTCCTTTGAGTCCTCAGGGACTGGAATAATTGTAATACTAAGTTAATCACTGATGGCTCTGATAATCTTCATATCTGTTCATCCCTCCCTTACATTAGAAGAATGTTTATTCTCTGCTTAGCTCTTCTTTTTAAAATCTTGCAATTCTTGATTTGCTGGTAATTTCATATGATCTAAAACTTCAGTTCAAATGTTTCTTGGAGGGTTTTTTTTTTTTTGTCTTTTGAAAGTTTTAATGTATAGTCATTTGTTATCTAGTGTAGATTGCCTTAGCAACCATCTGTCACTAAATTTCAAAGTGGAGTGGTCTACCCATCTACATTTTATTTCTTGCTGGGGTGGTTTTGAAAATCTTTCCCTGTATACACTCACATATCAGTGGGGCTTGCAGCACATTTCAAAAATACATATTTCATTAGGCCCCTTTATTTGCATCTGATAGAAATTTGCTTAAAGCTGTTCAGTGTCTAATTTCCTGGTCATATGTGGTCAAAGGGAAACTCTGGGTCCTTCAGATGTGTAAAAAAAGGGGTTGTGGGCCTCTTCAACAGGGAGGAGGGCAGGACTTGTTCTGTGGTTGACAGTGGAGCCCTTCAGATATGTGTCCCCTCATGAAATCAAATCTAACTGGGGGTAAGGGGTGAGATTAATGGGAGAAAAACATCCATATTCCTTCTGTGATTGTGATATCGTGTCTGAAAGGACACTGATATTTATGGTATTTGGCTTCTTTTTTAGTGTTGGTATTGTGAAGGATTCAAATTAAATCATCAATCATTTGTCAAGAGCCCTACAACAGCTACAGCCCTGCAACCAGTCTGCCAGGGTTTCCAAAACCACTTCCTACTCATATAACGCCAACACAAACTACATGTTCTAGCAGTCTTGAATACATTCAAAAACATACTGTAAAAGGAAAAAAAAGCAGAAAATTATGTCTCTGATATCTTAGTTTAGTTTAAAACACAGAATCCCAATTCATACATCATAATATAGTTTAAAGCAGAACCAAAGGACTTCAGGATCACTAGAAGCAGTAGATCCCAGCTATCCTCTCAACATATTTTGATCTTTTGCTTGTGAGAGGAGTGCAAAGGCAAAATTTCCCTACCATTACATGTTGCAGTGTGGGATTTATAGAGTACAGTATTGGAAGCCACAGGCCCAAGTGGTCTTTCAACCCATCCTTAGTCTACTAAAAATGGAACAGTTTGAGACTTGTATCATCAGCAACAGTTTCCTACTGCAGCAACACTGCAACTTAGTCACACAATTACATAACCTCCTCAAGCTCCATTTTTGAAGTTACATCTAAGCAGCTGTGAAAAAAATTCCAAATAATATCTCTTTTAGTGGTTAGAAAAATACAAAGATCATTATTTTATTTTCAAAGTGCTGGGATATGATTTTTTTTATTATTTGCTTTTTTTTTCCCTACATGTTGCAACCACAAGTTTCTGGAATACAATCTGCACTTCCCCAGCAGAGAAATCATCAATTTTTAAAAAATGGAGACCTTTCTTGCTATTTTCTATTGTATCTTAATGCATAGCCTCCTTAAAGGGAAAAGACACTGAAGTTGACAGAAGACTTCAAAGAATTTGGACATAGTATGTGTATATATAGCAACAAACACATGAAATTATGCCACTCCTGCTGGAAAGGTTTTATTTATTTAATAAAAATGCATCTGAGTTGGTTTCATATAAATATTGTTTCCTTAAAACCTCATAATGGTGGGAAAGGGTCTGGGGAGCTTTGCCATTTCCAAAAATCCCTTTGAATGAGCATGCTGATTTTGGTAAGAATGAAACACAAAAGGAAGCATGCAAGGAAGTATACCATTTAGTATCACTTTCTGCTGCACAGTCATGAAGGAACTGGAATCAAATGCCTGCAACCATAAAAATAAGTAGCTTTGTTTTCAGTAAGTGTGTTCATGTACTAAAACAGAAAACTGGGAGACTTTGTACTTACCAAACACGTGTTCTCTCTCCTTCTCCCTCCATGCTCAGTCACCATATGCAGAGAGGATTGATTCTCATCAGCCAAGTGATTTCCCTGAGGCATCTGGGCTTCTGGGGTGTGTAAACCAGCATCACCCCCCCAACACACACATGTGGAGTTTCAGTATCACCAGTAGTATTTGAGAATAGTATTTGTTTGGAAGCACACACTGAAAAATAGTGTTAGATTTTGTGTGTTGCCTATAATACACATTTATTGACAGAGACATTGAACAGCTTTCTAAGATAAGTATTCTGAAGGGGGTTGAACAGCATTCATGAGGAAAAGCCTTTTCCAGTTATTGTTTGGCATTGTGCAAGGGGATGCCTCTGGTTGTCTTTAGCAGAGGGCCTTAGCTCAGGGTGACACAGCATACATTTCCACAGTATTCTACATAATAGCTACTGCTATCAAGGATGTCCTATAGTACACCTAAGGAGCCTCTTCAACTAAAACAAATTACATTTGATGCATCCTGATTAAAGTAAAAGACATTTTGTTCATCTGCACAGCAGGGCTAAAAGGCTGCTTGGTCCTCCTCTTAAGGAAGGTTTCCAGAGCCCTCTGTCTTCATTTGCTTATGTGACTTCAATTAACCTGCTAGACCCAGGACCTGGTTATTTTAACTACTATTGCCAAAGAAAACTGTATAGAGTAATAGCTGTTCAAAAAGCAAAAGAATATATTTCATACCAAGGAATAAGATGGTCTCACCTGTGAAAGCCAAAGAATTCTGCCCATAAACTGTAGAAAAGACATTTCATTTGGGGATTATAACATTTACAAATCTTTGGGTTTGGTTTTTTTAGCATTCTGGAGTTATTTATGCAAAGTAGCAGCAGTTCTCAGGTTTCCAGTTATTTGCAGAAAGTTCATGTGGCCTATGAGTATTTAGGTTGCCCAGATTTGCAATTTCATAGAGCTGTGTAGACAAAATTAGCTTTTCCTTCAGTACATTAGTTCGTTAGACATTAACTACATTATTACCCACCAAACTAAATACATCTCATTGCCTTTGCCTTAAGAGGTTATTTGACAAATCATATATTACTTCAAACCATGAAAAAAAAAAAACAAAGTGGCTTTCCCTTTACTTTTCCCTTTTTTTCCCCGGAAGTAGAATTGCTTATTAATTCTTATAGAGTTACTAGGTAGATGCTTATTAAACCAGTGATCCTTCTCTACTCACTACTTGCCAAATTGCCTTGGGGTAGAAGCAGGGGAGGAGGGATAGACATTTTTAAAAAACAACCTCCAGGGATTTACAACTGAATTAGTTTGACATGATTTCTTTCTGATTAACAAGTTACCAATAACTTATAACTTTATTTTCCTCTAGGTGCATTGAAAATACAGTCTATTAATCATTCTAGCAATTTAGGAGCTATTAAGTGCACTGATCTGAGATTCTCTCTTCCCTTCCTCCTATTACAAAGGTTGGCCTGTTCTTGTTACAAGTGTTTGCCCTTTCCAGGCCCTGAGGCCTCACCTGTCCTTCATGAGTTCAGAAGCTTCACTACCACTGACTCCAACAGTTCCACCACACTGGAGGTGCTTTTCACAAGCACGCGGATCCAGACATGCTCAGCTGAGAAAGGCTTTATTTCCTTTAATTTGTCCCATCCCATCTCTCCTGTATGACTTTTATCTTTTTCTATTATGGTCTCAGCTGAGTGGTTTGGCTGGCGCTGTCAGGGATGTGAGGGTATGCACAGAAGACATCTTCTTCATGTAAAACCATCCTGGTCATCTAAGCTGTTCTTCTCTTTAACAAAGCCCCTCATTTATCAGGTCTATATTTTTTTATAATAGTTGATGCAATGAGGAATCTGTAAGATGTATTCTAAATAAAGTTCAGAAATATTGAGGGAAATAAAAAGATTAAGTGATATGCTGATTTCTTTAGTCTTGGAGGAGATGACAGAACTTGTGTTGGTATCTTTTCCCTTACAGGTGGAATAATTATAAGTGATGCATAGGCACCCAAGGTGAGAGTTATTTATTTATGTAGAATTCAGAATGTTTGATATTTCGTGTGTGTCTTGAAGTTTGCAGAAACAGCACAACTGGAATGTGTAATTTCTGATAAATGTTGGCCAAGTAGAAAGAATATTCAGAAAAAGTACCATAGCTTTTGTTTTCTTCCATTAAGACTGAAAAATGTCACTGGTACTTACGTGTCAGCATCCTGATGCAAAACACAGAGAAGATACTTCATACATCAGCACAATAAAGCAGGAAGCAATGCCAGTGCTTTATAGTTAGAGCAGTTTAGGAAGTAGCATTGTATTTTCAGCTCAGTTAGCAAAACTGCACTTAAATAAGCTGGTTTTATTGACACAGGCAAAAAGCAAATTCCTGCCATTAACACATTTTTCTACAACCCTGACTGAGGTTCTGGAATAGTTTGCAACGCAGTCCTCAAAAAGTCTATTCCCCAGTTGAAAGTAATGAGCAACAGATGAAGCATACCTTTTTTTAGTAATAGAAATACTGTTCGGATAATGGAAGTCTTTACTGTCAGTAATAACTCTTGTGCACAGCCCTGTCATTGCCATTCTTTCCTCATCATGTCAAGAGGTGTAGTCAGCCTCAACAGAGGAAAGAATTCCAGACTTTTAAGGAAGAAAATCATTTGACCAATCCTGGTGTTCCTAATCACCTTTATTCTCAAATGATGAATGATCACTAAATAGCTTCATTTCCTAAAGCACTGAATGTCCCTGTTTATTAAAGGATAAATGTATTACAAATCCTTTATTGTCATTATGGTCACAAGAGCTACCTGGATATTTTCTGAAACCAAAATATCTTGTAGGGCTTTTATCAGAAAGTCTCTTACATCCTGGATGAATTTCTGACTAAAGAGAAGGAATACCTTTCTAGAGCAACCAATAGCCCAGCAGCTCAAGTAAAATCCCATTCCAATGCATGGGATAATGCACTTACTAATAAATAAATTTCTATGTGTCTAAATTGAGCACAGATAATTAAAATCTTTTGTCTTGGAGGAGTCTCCAGCCTGACAGTTAGAACTACTGTTTCCATGCAGGTTATGATTCAAGTTCCTGATTGAGAACCATTACTCCACATAACCTGAATCCTCTTTAGCCCAAATCAGTATTCTAAATTTATAGTATTTTTCTACACAATTGAAGATTGCTACTGTGGAATCCCTTCCTGTGAAATGTTTTTTAACTCTCACTGAATTATCAGCTTGTTTATAGTTTTCGTAGAATGGTGCCCTACCTGGGAAAATATTACAAGTGAAGCCTCAAGTTGCTGAGACTGCAAAGTAGTTACTGCTTAGGTCATTAAGCCCTATATACAGAGCAATTTTATACATGGATTCAGCAAAATACGTAAGAAATTCAGTTAAAGACCAGCATACATTTCAGTAATGTTTTGACTCAGCTCAAATGTTTTGAATTATTTATGCATTGTTGTAGCTGACTGTTTTAAAAAACAAGTATTGTTCATACTACTGTTAAATTCCTATCATAAGCAAAAATCTCACCAATTCCAAGTTTTCCCCCTAAAACAAGCTCTGTCTTATCATCCCCACATAGAAACTTCAAAACCAGAAAAGACAGAAAAATATTATGAAAAACTTAAACTCTTATCTTCTAGGAACATTAGCATGTGCAAATGGCTTCTAACACTTATTTAAATTTTTTTGTTGTCATAGAAACACTTATTATATATGTATATATAACTAAACCAGACTGCAAGGAGGGCAGAAAGACCATTGCAGTCAACTGATGAAAGTACACTGGCAAATAATTTAAGCATTCCTTTCCCATGGCTCGACATAATCCAAGCCAAGATGTGCAAAGATTTCTTCCTCACTTCCAGCTTTGAGAAAGATCCTCTGTGAAAAAAAAATTAAAAAGAATGTCAATAAGGGTGTTAGAAAGAAATTTCAATTGATGTTTTTTGCTGTTGAAAATGAGTTAATTTTTGACAGTTCTACTCATTGTATCCTCTATAGGATATACTGTCTTCATCAGCGTGCCTACCCTGAAATGCAAAAGCAAGTTAAAAAAGAATTTTAATGCTGCTTGATATTTTCACTTTTAATGACCAGCTTACAAATTTGTTTTGATTTGCTTTTTCAAGACCCTCAAATCCAACCTACACTTCCCTTCCATGAGGGTCAATAGTAGGACTTTCTTCATAAAATCATAAATGTTTTTAAATTAATCTAGTAATGTTCTCTATAAGTGCGTTCAAACTGATTTTATGGTGACACTAATTATGCATAGCCAAGCATTAAAAGCATCAATTAAAATCCAAGGTTTTTTTTTTTTCACACTTCTTCTGAATGTTATAGAGTAAAATGCAGTTTTGTTTTTTCATACCTGCACTTCTGATAATACAGGAGATTATTTTTACACAGGAATACTCACAAGCCTATTCCCCATATGATGGTTGAGACAATAAAGTACATAGCCTTATGCATTCCTTTCATCACTGAAGTACAATAATAATTGAAAAAGCTGCTAAGGCAGGTGAATATTAAAACAGTGATAACCTCATAATTTAGACTCTGGAAGCAAGAAGGAATAGTTAATATTTCAGCAATTCATTAATCATTTGAGATATAAATCTGTGTTCAGATCTGAATAATCGAACTCTAGTGCTGTGAAAACTTCACGGATCTAGATTTACCCCCCACTGTGAAAGAGGAGATGCTGTCTAGAGAACCCACTGATAAATTCCTTTGAGTGAGGATCTCTGACTACCACAACGTTTCAGGAACATGTGTGCCCACAGCTCTGCTCCCTCAGCTGCCAAGCAGAGCCTCCAGGAGGGCTGTGGTGTCCAGCACACCCATGGGAATGGGTCAGGAAGAGGAGTCCATAATTAGATCAGAGAAAACCCATGGTATGCTTGAACTTCTGGCAGCAGAGGTTCACAGCTGAGAACTGAGTGACTGAAGTTGTCTCTGCAAAAGCAAAGATTGCTTATAAAGCATAAAAATAATATCCCTTTTTTTCCTAAGAAGTTCTAATGTCAGATTCTGGAATGAAAGGAACCTACAAGTAACACCGAACAGCAGAAATACTGAACTTTTTCCCATAGATGGGAGAAGAAAAAAAGGGTAGGAAATATAAATTTAACAGAATAAAAGGAAAGAAGACATCAGCAACCGCCCATTGAATAAAAATATTGGGGATATTTTGTTCCTCAAGTGTCTCCTGGTATGACAGGATTTTAAGGATTTTTTTGTTGTATCTTTTTTCTTTATTTTTTCTTTTAGTCTTACTAAGAAAAAGAGGGCAATCTATATACCTACATTACTCCAAAAAAAAAAGAATACAAGTAAAACAAGAAAAAAAAAAACAACTTGTAGACAGATGTTACAGACACTCTTTAATAGAAGCCCTTCATATCTCTGGGACCCCAAATTGCATTCCATTTCTTTTGTTCTGTCACTTTATGTTTTCCTGCAAGCTAAACTCATTTCATTTGCTTGACAGGGAAAATTTCTAATACCAAGTATTTGATGCTGAATACCATTCTCAGTAGCTACAAGCAATGTTTCTAAATGAATCTCTGGCTGATATCTGCCAGCTGCTTTAGCAATGTAAGTGTTATTAATGTTAATCATAACCTATGATTTTCCTTCTATGTCAATCTATGCAGAGCTTATACAGTGGTGCAAATTTAATTATTGCATTCACTACCATTCTTTCTTGCTTTTTTCTTTTTGCTCAAGAGAAGTAATGAACTGCTTGCCTAGTCATGATTTTATTTCATCTTCTTACTAATATTCTGCAGATCCAAAACATGCCCCTTCAACATCAATCAAATTTACAAAAAACAATGCTCTGGAGCTTCTGGTACACATATCTCTTATCCCATTTAATCAATTCAGTCATTTCAATGGATGTAAATATTACATTTGTGGTTGTAAACATGGCCATTAACTACACATAATGTAGAACAATTGCCATCCAAATGTTCTCCTATATGAATTGCTGCCTCTTATTTTTCATTTTGGCATTAATGATCAATAATATTTTTGATGAAAGAGATGCAGAGAGTGAAGGCACAGAGCTAGCACAGCTTTATGATATCCTATCTACCATGGCCAAAGTTCATGTATGTTCTGCTTCTACTGTCACTTGGTTTCATATCATATTTTAATACAATGAATCCAGCAAATGAAACCATTACTTAATAAAGCAGAATTCTAGTTTTAGTTATATAAATCAGCATTAGCCAACATCACAGCCTTCTTGAATGGCACACATTTAATTGTATTCCAAGCAGACTGATAGCCTACTGTTCATTACCAAATTTCTTGGCAATAACAGTGTGTTGCCCAATACCAAAATAAATAATCTATTACACTTGAGTAATCCATGAATGACTTCGCCTGTCACTATAGCATTTCATTATTATTTAATCCATCTCAAGATGAACTTAGAAAATTAGCTTGAAGTACCCAAAAATAGAAGTCAGTACCACATATTATCATTGATGAACTGGGATTTGATGGTTCTGAACCAGCAGAATCTGCTGCAGAGTGAAGTACTCCAGGTTTGCATGTACATGTTCTGAAGATGAGACACATAATGAAAAACTGATTAATTTCTTTATTTAAATCCCTATAATCCTTGGTATTAGCTGAAGAACAAAAATTAAGTATGAATGTTCCTAATTGATTACTGGCATAACTCTGCTTTATAGACTATTTGAACACATCTTGAATAAATCACAGGCAAATTGTGCCCTTAAAGACCAAATAATTTCCTTCCATATCCCATTTTTCCTTTACTCTTTTCAGAACCTTGACTTTCATATGCTTTACAGCTGTAATTCAGAAAGAATGCAGTCATATTCTAGCAGATTTCATTATCCTTTTGAAAATTATAACATTGTGTATGAGGCACATCCCTCCCTCAAAAGACCCTGAAGGATCATAAACACTAAGGTCTGTCTGGACTCCTGACCTACTATTACGTGAAATAGACAGGGAAGGAAAGGCATGGAGATTATTGTCAACAGTATTTTGTTAACAATTTATAAAATAGTCTTTGACACCACTTTGCTTCTAGACAAGCACCTGGAATGTCATTAACATACACATTTATTCTAACCTTTTCTTTGTGTCCAGGATTGCATGCTTTAAAGTGGGAACATCTTACACAAGATGTTTCGGGATTTTAAATTTAATTTTTGTCTTCTATCACTGATTCTCATATTGTTTAACATGTGACACATATTCACATCAGTTTAATTACCTTAATATTTCCCTTTCTTTTTAAAATTATTAAAGCAGAGATATAATGACAATATGATCATACCTAACTTCGTAGTTCTACCAGTACACTGAATGATAAATACCAAGCAGTCTAAATCCCGATCACTTTACATCTCAAATTATCACAGTGGCTGTAAGCGAGACAATGATAAATGAACAACAGAAAAGAAGAGGACAGACTGTCATTTGCAAACTTGGAACTTAATTGTTCATTGTGCTTGGACAGAGTCCATTCTAAAAATAAGATTTATGGGTTAAGTCAGTTGTAGATGAATGATGATAGCAACAGGGCTTGCTTAATCAGCCATGATCAAAGATACCACAATGCACCTTAAATTTCTTACACATGTATTTGTCACTTGAGTGACATCTTCACAAGTCATCACTTATGTCAAGTCAATTGAAGAGTTTTATTTAAAGATATTTGGGACAAATGAAAAGATGATGCTGCTTACATTCTTTGCAACAGCTTCTTTAGATATGAAAGGCCATGGCATTCAGTGAAGCAGTGCACCATAATGTCAGACCCACGATTGATAGAATACACCTCAGTGGCTTATCAGACTAAAAGTACAAAGCTATTAAATTGGTCACACACTCTTTTTGTCTCATCCCATTTACTCAAACTGCATTTGTATCCTTGAAAAAATAATTAACAAAAGGAGCTTACAGAAAAAATTGTGAAGGCAGACACATAAGTAATCCATCATATCTTCCACATGATTGCCAGTGGGAATGTTCTGTGTGTTTACCTGACCTGAGTGTTACCCCACCTGGTCCCTGCCCCTGGGCCAGTTCTCCAGCACAGGTGTTGATGCACCACCAGGGCACACAGGTCACACCAGCACTGTAGAAATGTTAGGAAGAACCTGTGTTTACTAAATCAGCCTTTTATAATGTATAGCTGACAGTATGGGTATACATTTCATTATTGTGTGACTTTTGGATTATTTTGACCTAAACTCCTGCATACCAAGCTGAAAATATTCAGTAAATTAGTAAATTAGTCTGAGCACTGCATCAAGGAAGTCTGTACAATCTCATATCCACAAAACAATGCATCAAAGTATTTTTGTTTCAACATTTCCTGCAATTCTTACATTGACTATCTTCTGTACTCAGTGGCCCTATTTTATTGAGTTGAGTACAAGGTTCAGACAATAAATGGCTAGAGCATTAAATTAATTCTCATCTGTGAAAATGTTGAAAAAACCACATACTAAAATTAAACCAACAAGTTAGAATAGGTGCAAACAACCAACACTTTTATAGCAGAATTTCTGTGAATGCTACAGCAACCATTGTTAAAATATTTTTAAACAAGTAGATGTAGTACATACAATTTTTTCTTGACACATGAATACCAAATGTAATACGTGACAATAGCCCCAAGCAACTTTTTCTAATCCAAAAAATACTGACGAGAAAAGAAATAAGAAGACATTTGGAAGCTTGAAGTAGTCACATTTTCATTTATTCTATGATCAGAATTGCAAGAAACTTTTGGGGCTTGCTCTAATTTTTCTTTAAAAATGGAAATAAGGCCTGCCTGAAAGGTAAGAAAAGAAAGAAAGAACAAAGGGACCAGAAAGTAAAAAATATGTTGTTCCATCAACTGTTCAAATTTTGCAAAGCTAAAAATGTGTAGGCACCCACCTAGTGCTTTACACCTATATAATTGCATTTGCTTGCTGTTTTTGAGAGTTAAAGATGCCTGTGACTGACAGTACACAAATCCAGTGAGAAGAGAAGGAAGATCTCCGTGCAAAATAAAAGACATCCCAAAAGCTTTTCCATTTGACTACAGTGAGCTGCACAGATTTTTGGTGAACCTTAGCAAACAACTCTTAGGAAATCATACAAGTTCAATGCTGTTTTCCACTGGGAAGCCTGAGCTGCCTCACGAGCCTGAATTAGCTCACAATAAAAAGTAAACTTGAAAACAGAGAGGTCATTAAAAAGTCATCCCCTAGAAAGGGAAGTATAATTTTCAAACAAAAAATTAAATTCCAAAGCCAACCATGAGTGCAGATGTCTAAGAATCCTTGGATTTGACAAGTACAAGGACCACTGTCAAAGCAACTGAGTCAGGAAAGCCCAGGAGAAGACAAGACAGACAGGCAGAGCATATGTTTGCTTTACTTCACACTTACATCTTCTCCCAGAAAGGTCAATCAGAGAGAGGTAATCAGATTAAATAGACTGATTGATGAAAAATTATCCAAATTCACTCCATGGCACATTCTATTTATTGACAATTAAGTTACTGCTAGTCCCAGAATAAACACTAAGTTGTATATATTCTTGATCCCTATCAAATTCAATTAGGTTTATCCTGGAATCATAAATATGTAGATGCTACTAGCATTTTCTAAAAATAAGTTTAAAAGATTAAAAAAAAAGGCAGGACAGAAGGACAGAAAGGAGGATGTCAGTAATAGGGTAGAAAACGGCTAAAGCCAAACCTGGATGGACAAGTTATTGAATAATTGACTTGACGTGACCTCCTCATGGGCCTCCTATGCTAGCAGTTCCTACCATACTGAACATGCTGATGAGCTTCTGCAGGTCAGCACTTCCATACGGAGAATGAATCCAGCACATAACAAGACAGGGAGGTAAAATGTAAGAAAGTAGGGAAGAGAAAATTTCAGTGGAATTTGAATTCAGACATTTCTGAATTTTTTTTTTTTCAGGTAGATGCAAACTCAGACTAAAATATCTAATATAATGACTATTTTACTCAAGCCAAAATTTACAGAACCACGCAAATTTACTCAACCACCAGCCAGTGAAAAAGCAAACAATGGCACCTGGAATAGAGCAATAGTCTAGATAAACTTATTAGGGTCTTAGTTATGACTTGTAGAAGGTTCAATAAAGAGCTTAAACTGTTTCTGTTTCATCTGGATGGATATGTGGGTTAGTGGATTTCTGAGAGGAAGGTGCAAGCAGTGCCTGGAAAGTGACTCAGCAAAATGAGCAGCTGCAAGGAAGGGAGAAAAAGGATGTCACAAACTTTGATAGTTTCAATTACTCCCTGGTCAAAAGTTGTTTACTTGCAAAAAGATAATCCCACCTTCCTCATTATCAAAAAGCAATCACTTTCTGGAGTGATTTTTTGCAGACCAAATTTGTTGATTAATGGTGCAGATAGGAGCTCTAAAAGGTATAAGCCACAAGGTCTGAGGAAACCTATCAGAAAATGCATAAAAACTCTTCATAACAATAGCTAGGAACTGATTTCAATAAAAATAAGCATTTTGCTGACATAATTATCATGTGTTTTTGTCTATATTTGAGTTTACTAGCCTAAAGGCAAGCATCATTATTTGGCTTATATTGATTTATTTGATTATTATAAGACTTACAGTAATACAAGAAATGTGAATGAAAGCTAGCCCCTCCCAAGCTTATTTCTTTAAAATCCTCCCTAAATACCTAGCTCCATGCTGTTTTTACCCTTACTATGTGAAACTTGAGTCACTGAGCATCACCTTAACAGGAGAGTGGGCAGTGTTTTATACGCTGTATGTCAAAAAGGACATACATACAGTAACAGAGAGAGATTTTTACCAAAATTACTAAGAGGAGCCCAGAGCCACCATCAACACTTAAATATTATTAACATCAGTATCAGAATTTAGTGATATCAATGTTAAGCCACAGGGACTATAATTCCATTTCTTTTTAACTGATGAAGATGCATCTCCTTTATCTATCCATAACCTGGTGCAGCCCATGCACCAGGAATTCCATCTGTCATTCAGGTCTGTCATGCTGTGCCAGGCAGTCTTACCTTCAGCATCACAACCAGCTCCATCCCCTCTCTGATGGAAAGGGCGACCAGCATCTCTCTCCCATCCCCTGCCACGACCAGGGTGAAAGCAGGCTCTGCAAGCACTGAGCAGGAAGCCACCAATTTTCTCTTCTTTCTCTATACTTCTGTTAACTTTACAAGAATGAATGTTGTACATCTTTGACGGAAAACATAAATCTGCCCTGAGCTTCAGCTTAACAAATAGCTTTGCAATTTTACACCACTTACAGATGCAGAATTTTGTAAAGTAACTGTAGAGAAAGCTTTATGGAAGATCCATAAATTCCTGCAGTGCACTGGTTGATAGGAGGTTGAGTGCTTCCAATGGACAATGAAAGTATGGGAATACAACATAACACTGATCTGTAAAATAGTGGCTACTTCTCTGAAATCTCCAGCTCATCATCAGGTAGACAAAGTGCTAACAAGAGTCACTGTGTTCAGTAACCTTCGCAGCAAGCAAAATTATTTTATGGACAGGGTAGGGAGGAAACAGAGGAAGAAAAAAAGGCGAAGTAAAGCAATTTCCATATAAAAAATCATACAAACCTGTCATTAAGAGCTTTCAAATAATTGTACTCAGTGATTGCCTTACATGGTATGAACACTGCCAGAATGTACCATGAAAAAATGAAACGTCCTGATATTCATACTGCCATCCAGCCTGAGAGGGACAGCAGCTCATTCCACCAGTACTCTGTCAGACAGCATTCTGAACATGAAACGTTGCTTGATGAAAAAAACATTACATAATCAAGGAACTGTGTAGTAATTACCCATCAGAATTCAGCTTCATTAAGGTCAACACACTTTGTTTACTATGTGTATTACTTTGTGGACAGTTATAACATCTGACAATCTGTCTTCTAGTACTTTCCTAAACAACATGACTTTCAGGTGTTTTCCCTTCTGTGCTTTTCCCAGTCTTTTCCATCTGATTTTTTTTTTTTAAGAGGTTTGTTTTTAAGACTGGCTATTGGTGATTTTGCTTTGGTTGTAATTAGACATTTTACTAAATATTTAAGCTATGTTTATGAATGAGACTATCAACAGCGCAAACAAATTTATAATTATAGAACATAAATTCTGAAGTACTAATTGTGCTAGAAATGTGAACAATGTCAACAAATTCAATAATAATATCCCACATTTGCAGAAACTGTGCATTTTTCATTTGACAGTATCATAGCAGTTTTCAGTAGCAATAACCTGAAGTTTCTGTGACAATATATCATCTCCAGATGTAATTTTAATGTTTAACTGGAATTTTCTGCAGTAATATTCACATCAGCATGCCCGTCTCTAAAATAAAAACTAATCTGTTCCTAAGCCAGCTATAAACAAGATGATAAATCAGAGAGAAAAAAATTACTTTTTCAAATGACAGTATAACAAACCTTGATTGAAAAAGCAGTATTGCAAGCATTACCCATTGGCTTGATACCCTCAGGCAAAATCATGTGTAATGGTACTGATGCAAAATAATGCAGTGGAATTTATTCTAATAATTCGGGGCATGAATAATTTTTGAATGTAATAGAAGTCATAATCATAAATTCTCATTTCATTTTTACCACTGGACATGTCTTGTGCTTTTAATCAGAAATACCAGACTGGAATGCTTCTTTTAAATTCATCTCTGCCCCTCGTTACAGGTTTATTGAGATTAAATTCTGATCAGTAACAAGTAAATTAATCAAGTAAAATAGAATAATCAGGCTAATATTAGAATATTCTAGGCACTTACCCAACTATATCATAACATAGTGGAACAAAATATCTTAACGTTTTCTACATGCCATCTACTTACTCCAAGTAGTTTTGATGAAGGGGAAAGAAAAAGACCAGTGCAGAAATATTGACAGTTTGAAAAATAAAATATTAAAAAACATTATCTATTGACTTAACAGAACTTGCTAAAATTTCGTTTGTAAACAAGACCATGTTGCACATAAAATGAAACTATTGTCTGTTTAAAATGACAGACCTGTGGTTAATTTGTTGCAAAACTACATTGTTATGCATCCAATCTCCCATTGCAATTTTAAAAATTAAAAACATTCCACACTACATTGCCATCCAGACTAAAATGTTTTCAGTTCAGGGCACACAAAGTGAAAGGAAACTTGGAACTTCCTATCTGACAACAGAGGCAAAAATTTTAACGTATTAAGTAGCACACTGTTGTAAACAAAAGCAGATCAAAAACTTATTGTCCCTGCACTCCTCTGACAACTTCTGTACTACCACGAAGGTCCTAAAAATATTCCTTTTTCATTTAGCTATACTCATGTTTCACTTTAAGTCTGTGCTATTTACAGCAGCTTTGTCAAATACTGTTGGATTTTTTGTATTTTACCTTATAAAGATTTGTAAGAGTGAATGAAATGAGAAAAATGCAGAATACTGGATTTTATGAAACTCAGTTGTGAGTAATTCATATGGGATTACTATAAACAAACCACTTCAGAACTTTATTTGGATTGCAAAATCAAAGACCTGCAATTTAAGAAATCCCAGAATGGGGTGGATTGAATTTTGACCTTAATTCAATTTTCCTATGTTTATGCATACAGACTTCATTTCTTCAAAGAAATACTGCTTACTTCAAATCCTGTAAGATACTTAGGCTTTGTTCACTAGGCAGGAAATGTACTGTGCTACGGGGCTAACAAATATTTGCTGACAGCACTGACACAATCTTGAGTTGCAGACCAACATGGGATCAGTCAGTCTTAGGAAACTGAGCTTTTATAATCTGTATCTGTTCTAGCTCCCTGTCTTTGCTGCTCCCCTATGCTAAGTTGTTCATGTCTGCTCTCAGATTTCTAATGTAACTCTAGGCTCCTCTCACACCATCTCCAGAGTTAAGTGAGATTTGGATGGTTTACACGGTTATTTGGGGCACCAGAACATTTACCTACTTCTTGTTGCCAGCTTAGAGCATTAGCTTGATGAATTTAATTTATTTTTCAGTCCATCAAACTTCCACTTAGATCTCTTCCCTGTCACTCTATTTTTGTGCCCCTTTTCAGTTGTCTCTTCAGCCAACCTAGATTTGTTTCCACAATGGAGCTGCTAATTAAATCTAACCTTTCCAGCCACTCTGCATTTACATATCAAATTTCTACATCCACCATCTCCTTCTGACTCCCACTTTCTATGCCATTTTCTTCTTTGGTCCTCAGCTGCTTCCTTTTCCAGCTTCCCCTTTACCTAGCCTCTTCTCAAATTAATACTTCCTTCCTTTTGACAGAAAATATGAGACCCGGTAACCCCCCATTCAATAACTTATCTCAACATACTGATTGAATAATTGAATTTAAACAACAGAAAAATATTGGTTCTGTACTGTCCTAGAAATTAAAATGAGTAAAAAGTATAGTCAAAATACTCAGGATCTGCCCCTACTTATACATTTTGGGAGATGCCTTTTCATTAGCAACACAGGTTTCACTGAACTGCTCAAAAAATACTCTGAGCATAAGAAATGACAATTAGGTACTTTTATCTTTGTGTTGGATGTACAGCTTGGTACTGCAAAGAGATTAGGTTTAGCTAAATATACATAATAATTACATGCAAATTTTGTAAAAATGGCCAATCATATGCCGTATGAGAAAAATTTAAAATGCTAAGAGAACACTGAGGAGAAGCGCACCTTGTAAGAAAATGCATAATCATTTTTTAACTTACCAAGAGGTAAGAAAAGTAGATTATTTTAATTCATAATTTTTAAAAACAGACTAGGTGCAAGAAGAAAAAAATCACCCAAATCACATGTGCAATTTCCATTTTCCTGAGTGAGAAAAATTGAAACATAAATGAAAGTATGTGCATTTGTTTATGGTGGCTCAGTGTTTAATTGTAGTAATCTTAGAATCATGGAATCAGTTAGGTTGGAAAAGACCTCTGAGGCCATCAAATCCAATCTGTGACCCAACACCACCTTGTCAACCACACCATGGCACCGAGTGCCACATCCAGTCTTTCCTTTCCCATCTAAACCTCCTCTGATGTAGCTTGAGAGGCTGTCCTCTTGTCCGGTCACTGTTGCCTGGGAGAAGAGACCAAGCCCCTCATGGCTACAACTTCCTTTCAGGTAGTTGTAGAGAGCACAGTGGAAATCAATATTATGAATTTTGGATCTTTATGTTTACTGTAGTTTTAATCCAGTCATTGTTGCAGATGTCTAAAGCAAACTCTGCAGCTGCAGCATGTTTAATTCATCAAGATGTTCTCATGGCTGATTATACCACCATTATAACTTTATAATTTTAGAGCAGCATCTGCCAAAATAAGACTATAACTTTCAATTTTTACAAAATCAAAAAATGTCTCTAACTGTGCAAGTAAACTTATGCAAGCATCTTTTTCAATGGCTGGTAGTGTGGAGTAGATTTTCTCAGATAATACCAAGGAACTGACTTAAAGACTGTAACTACTGAATACACAAATGCTGTGAATATTACACAACTTTATGTAATAAAATGAGATTATAAAATCATAGACAGGTCTTACTGGCAATACAGGTTTTTGAGAAGTAATGAGTTGGGCAGTGAAAGGAGAGAATACCCATTGAAAAACAAAGCTGGTTTTTTATTGGGAGACATATTTACAGGTAACCGCCCTGCCACCTGCAATAAGTCTGGTTTCAGAGCAGTTTCTGTACTCTGAGCCAAGCTACCACAGAAACATAGGAACGTGACTTTTTGCACCAACATGGTCACTGTCAAATCAGCCATGTCTCAAAATAAAAGTCACAACACAGATGCAGACTCAGTCAGAAAAAAAATCTGAATACTATATGGGAGGCTAGAAGCTCAAGGGTGGTGCCAGGCATGGCTGGATGGGCTGCCTGCTGCAAACACGGAGGTTGTCTGTGAAGCAGCTACTTGGGCAAAAGATGAGCAGTAGCAGAACTAAGACATTCTGAAGCCAGCTCACCAGAGCATTACTGCCATAAAATAGTCATTTATGGGGCAGTAATCACACCTTCATTTGGCTTTACAGGTACGTGCTAAGGCAGGCAGGACAAGCCCTGCCTGAAGAGTCAGTCAGGTTTTTGTAGATAGAAATTCACTCTGCAGGCAAATGGTAAAAGAATGTGAATACTGATGGTGACAATTGAGTGCATGTGAGCTTCACAGTCTGAAAGAAATCCCAGGATAAATTTCCCCTTTCATGCTTATTATGATTCCCCAAGGAAAAGTAAACTTTCTCTTAAAAAATTCATCTGAGATGGGGGATCAGAGAATATTACTATATCCAGTGTAACTGCACAGCACTAAATGGCTTGCAAATCTGGGTCCCATTATGAAGTTTTCAGAGCATCTTGTGAGTTTGTTATTCAGAACAGTTATATAAACCACCTCTCTTGTTATTCAACAACTAAATAACATTTCCTGTCATCCGAATTCATACAAGGTTTTTAAATGCAAAATTGTCATCAATCATCAATCAGTCGTCTGTATAGAGTCATATTTTTTCCAATATTTCTCTAATAGAAAACATTAAGGGACCTATTTCCCATCTTAAATTTACATAGGACATAAAATTAATAACTGCTTTCTGCCTCAAAAACTCTTCAAAATAACACTGAGCTCATGATCCTTCTCTCACAAAAAAAGCAACCTACAATGTCAGTGCAAGAACATTCATATGCTAATAATTCAAATTAATCTATTATACCATAAGAACGCCATCTATTCTTTCACCTAAAAAAGCAATGCTAATTATTTACATCACTTCATTTTGCTGCCATGAGCTGCATAAAGTGATAATTGGACTTGAAAAGGATTTTCTGGAATATTGTGAAAATATATGGGTTTATGGAAATTATAAATCAGAATTTACAAGACAAATTCAATCCTCTGATCTCACACCTAGTTGAGGATTTCCATTGGTGAGTGGTGTATAAAATGCAGGAAAGAGACACTTTCTACATGGCCACAATCCAGCCATGAAACTGTTCCACATGCCATCCTTAGAAATCTCCTGACATGAAACAGGAATAGAGAAAAGTACCTGCAGCAGTTTAAGACATCCAGCCCACCCCATCCCTCTGCTCATTCAGCTCAACTCTCCCATGTCCAAAAGATAACAATCTGAGGAAATACATCACTCAGAATTTCTAAAATGGAACCATTGAAGTAAGTTCCTGTTTTATGCAGAGCTGGTTCTGAGTAGCTGCTGAACAGCAAACAGCATCAAGAAAAATAAACATACTCTGAATGAAAGGAAAGAGCAGTAGGGAACCCCACTGCAGCTGAAACTGTGTGACATACAATGAGGGAGTTTTAAACCTCATTCTTTACTGTAACCTGAAGGAATAGTTTCCAAATAGTTACCAAAATGTAAAAACAAACAAAAAGATATTTATTTTCCTATGGATTCTGAAGTATTTGGAAATGGTTCTAATTTTTAGTAATTCAGATAAGGAAGTTTAGTTAGGAAGCAATAGTGAAAAAGGTTGATACATCCTGCATTTTAAGAAGTCATACTCATCCATAATGTAGGTAGGGCTGGGTTTTACACAGAACAGTAGATCTTTCAGAAGCATCTTCTGTAGTTAAGTTTGGGATATCCTCACAGCAAGCTGTACTGAGAAAGATGATACAGGGATTTGGCTGGCTGAGAATCACTAGAATGCAACTTCCCAGGATTCCCAGAGAAGAAAGAGTTCTAGGGAACAGTATTTCTACCTAAGACATGTATAGTCACAAAAAAATAATATCACATTGCCTTTTGAACAGCTCTACTCAGCGAAACACTAATGAATTTTCTTCATAGGAATTTTCCTCCTCACTTATCCTGGGTGTTCCATAAAAATGATGTAATCATCAAAATATTGTCCTGAAAAAAGTCACAATCCAATAGAACCTAGCTTACCAGGCAATTAAAAAAAAAAAATCAAGGCCTATTTGAGCTCCTTCCAGCTTGCACATCTTCTCAATAACCTGCCTGACAGGCTACTGGGAGCCTGAGTTCAAATAAGTCATTTTAAGTACTTCAGAGCCAGGGTCCCCAGAGCTCATTGGCTCCATGGGCCTGGAGCAGCATGCCAAGCAAATGGTTCAGAGCTCATAGCCCCAAGAACTGTCTGAGCTTTGGAGGTTTGGATCCAGGATTGTTTCCAAAGCCGAGATTCAGAGAGAAATTCCTTTAGCAGAAAGTGCCAATATTTTGACTTTCCCTCTGACTAAGAGATGAAGCAAATTTTGAATAATCAAAATTCTCCATTAAACCTTTGTTCTCTCTTCTAGTTACAGAGAAAGACAAAACACTGGGTGATAAAAATTCTTCATTAAACTGAAATAGCTTTTTCTTCAATGGCTTACTACTTACCATTAGTGCACATTTCCATGATGGGAACTAGGTTTTACTGTTGGGAAGTGAGACCAAGGAAGGGTAAATGACCTGCTTAAAACTACAGAGAAAATCTGGCTGCAGAGTGACACAAGCTGCAAGCTAAAAGTCAAACCTCTGGACCATCCTCCTTCCTTAGTCCGTATTACAGCATGTAGACAGTTAAGCTCACACCGTCATTCCTTCATGCTAAATGCCACAACTGCTTCTCGTGCTGCCTTTTCACAAGCCAAATTGGGATTACAAGGGGGATCGGAAAATATTCAGAGAGGAGAAAACATGACAGCCTGAACGTTTTTTGACTGTGCTCTCTGACGTCGCACCTCTGACCTGGTACGTGACCCCTTGGCTGCCTGCAATCTTGTCATTCTACCAGCCAGTGCAAAAATCCAGTAACAGGGAGTCCAGCTTCAGATCCTCTCCACAGGGCCATTCTCCATGAAAAGATACTCTACTCCAACTAACAGCACCAGAGTTGGTAAAGACACCAACAAACTCTGTAGTTCCTGAATCTTATTACGGGTTGCTGATAGGAAAAAAGGGCATAAATACTACAAAGACAGCTCCCTTAAGAATAGAAATCCTGTGGTTCGCCAGCCACTTTAAAAATCACTTTCAAGATAATAAAATATTAAGAGAAAGTAAATCACACATTCTTTGCATTTTCCTATAAACGTATGATAATTACTAATCTAAAAGACAGATATTTAAAAATAAAACAGGCTTTGGAACTACATCCTCTTTAGTTAGATCTCTCTATTTCACCCAGGTAAAAAGCTGTCAGGATGTTGCCAAAACTTGCCAATGCACACCACTAGTCCAGAGACAATGCACATTGTACCCCAAAAAATTTTTGTTGCAAGTTAAGGGATAATTGTCTCCTAATCCAACACAGAGGAGTGTCAAAACAGTTGTTGATGTCCTGGTTTACAGACTAAGGATCTTAATTTTTCTAAGGAAGAGCCTACTTTTCGGCTGATCTGACTTACGCTTCGCACAGAAAGATGAACTTTTTAATTTTTTTTTTTTTTTTTTTTTTTTTTTTTTTTTTTTGCAAAACCATTTCTATTTTTTTTAGAGAGCATATTGTTCATCCATGAATAGGGAAAGTTTTACAATGAGAGTTTTATTCACCCATTCATAAAAATGTCATGCCATTTGTAGCAGCAATAATACCACAAGACATGGGGAATGTACAACTTCTCTTTCTTCCTTGTGACTGATCAATGAACTCCCTTCTGTAAGAGTGGGGATCATGGTAAGGTTTGACCTCCAGCTGGTGTAAATCACAGGAACTACATACCTTAGGTTGCTACAGACACACAGATTTGGACATACACTCATCTTTTTATGTAAAAGAGGCTGACAGATATTTGGTAGCAAATTTTCTTCTTTTTTTTGCACAATTTTCCTATGAAAGGCAGATCTACAAAATGCCCTTTTATTACAGAACTGAAAAAATCATTAGTTTGATAATTGCACACTGTCTTCCAAAACCAGCAAATATATGAAAAAAAAATCACACTAGAAAGAAAAAATAATAAATCAAGGCTGAGGAAAAAATTCACAGTGTAACTTTGTAACGAGTCCCTGGAGAAAATTTCTCTTCCTTTTGTTCCCAGCTGCAAAGCTGTGTAATTGATTCCTAACTGCTGTGTTAATGCTCCCGATTCCTGGCAGAATCCCTTTGGAAATACATTAAAGTAAGCAGGACTCTCTCCTGCTGCAACCCTTTGAACGCTGGAATCTGGGATTCTGCGACATGCGTCATGTTTCAAGCAGTGGGCCACAGTGCAAGCATCTGTGCCAAAGGACTGATAAATATTAATATAGAACAATAAAGTATACTGAATTATATATTGAAATATAGACCAAATCAGGAAATTGTTTTCTTTTGTAATGAACGACATTCTCTTACAAGTACAGTTACATACCACCAAACAGAAATTTAAAAAGAGCAAATAATATTTGCTATAGCATGGTTTATTAACTTCTTATGATGACTTGAATAATTGTAAATGATGACAGGCAAGTGTTTTTTGAGGAAAAGTGTTGGTCTTCTGCAGGATCAAAAAATAATTTGACTCTTTATGATCTCCCTATCCCTTTTGCTGTGCACACACACAGACTAATAAAAGAAAAGGAATGAAGCAAAAAGGATTTGGTCCAACTTCCAAATTCTAGCCCAGTCAGTAGCTCAGTGAATGTTAGAGTTGTGCATGAAGGTTTACCTGCCTGGACAGAGCCAGTGACATAAAATAACCTCTCTTCAGCAGACAAGGAAAGAAATATGGAAAAGATGTGTTTCAGTTTTCACATATGGTGCCTCATTAACCTTAATTAAGGTTGTGTTGAGGGATCTTGAGCAGCTTGCACAAGGGATATCTGTTCCCTGATTTTTTTTAGCTTTAAGAAAGGAAGATTTCCTCTCATAAAGAGAAATATACTTACGAAATACTAATGTTCATGTTCCAATCCAATTTTATGAGACAGTACAGATAAAATACCCATGTTTTTATTGTTCCCTATGAGTGAAGTAATTTTAAAAGAAAAACACTAGGATTACAATAATGGAGATCCTCTGCTCTGTGGGAGAATGGATTGTAAAAGAAGAGACAGTGCTGCAGTCAATCTCACCCCTGATAAGGTAAGACAGGTGAACAGCACTAAGGGAAAAGGAGCAGGGAATGCTGATTTATATTGACCAATCACAAAAGAGTAAAAGAGCATACAGGTATTATGCATAAGGTAAAAGGGTAGAAAAGGTTGTACTGGGGAAAAATAAAGTACTGATACTTGAAACCATTCTTGGTGTCAGTTGTGTGTCCTCCACCACTTTTCATAGTTTAGTGTAAAAAAGAACCAACAAACCAACCCTAAACATTTTACAATTTGGGCATATGTTCCCTCGTGTAAAATTACAAATTATTTTTATCACTTATTTTAAGCTTACAACTCTGATAACCCTAAAAATGAATCAACTTTGGCAGCCACACAATTTACTGCGAACTTGTCCTCTTCCACTATGGGCCATCAAATTTCACAGGCAGACAGCATTGCTACATTCTGCACATTTCTGATCTTGTTTCACACTGGATGGCAGTATGGAAGGTTTTTGTTTGAACTATCATTTGTGGGAATAACTTAATACAAAATTGTACTGTTAAAAATAATTTTTAAATATATTTGAATTTAACACATTAGATTATAAATATTAGTGTACTTGCCAGAGTAATCTCCCTGCTTCTTAGAATAACACTACTTGAAAAAAAAACCTTATCTTAAGCAGATTATAAATTCAGTGCTGCCTGGTCTGAAATTTTTCATATTGCATATCTGCCTTAGAAGTTTCTTTCTTTCTGGAAAAAGTCAGCTAATGTAATTTAGCTATTTCTGAGACTGCAGCAGAAACAAGAGCAGTATTCTGCTGTGTCAACATATTAACACAACTTCTTGTGTTTGAAATCTGCAGTGCATCTGTGGTTTACAGCAAAAAAACAAAATTCGGAAGCAAACTAGCTGTGTTTGGGATGAAATGAGAAATGGCAGACCTAGATATTGGGGGGTAAGGGAGGTGATGACAGACATTTGAAAGCAAAGTCCCTCCCTGAAAGGGACAGCTGACCCAATCATGTGCCTCACCTGACATATGGAAATCATAGATTAAGGACATCGTGGTCAAGACAGTTGAAATTTTCCATGAAGATTTGGTCTGGGTTTTTTGGGTTTCATCCAGTTTGGTTTTTGGTTTGCTGTTTTTTCTTCTTTGCCTTTGTCAAGAACTTCTGCCTTATGATAAGGAATAAGGAATATTTTCTGAGTTTTGCTTCTCATCGCTGTCTTTAGGTTAATTTCTTCAGTTTTGGGCAGTACAATTGAGTTGAGACTCAGACATGTAGAAGGTCTGGAGATTAAGTTAAAGTTAGAGCTGATGGTTTGGGGAACCACAACATGAGTATACACATTTCTTTTTATTTTTCAAATTTCACATATACTAAACAGGAGAAACTCAAGGCCAGACACTGCAAATGCATGGCCCTTGAAATCAATGGATGTTTAAGTTCTTAAATCTTTCTCTGCCTCGGCTCTTTACTTGAAAATTTGGGATGACAAGAGCATCTTTCTTCCCAGAGGATGCTGTGAAGATAAACTTATTTATCTGTGAATCATCCTGATTGATCCAGTCAAAAACACATGGAAACTTTTTTTTTTTTCCCCCAGAAAGATTTTAATGCTAGGTTGGTTATAAAGCCTAAACATAATCAAGAAAAAATAACACTGACGGATGTTGTTCATGAAAGAACAGTGTCCATTTTGCATCCCTGAAAGCCCCAGGACTCTGAGTAAAAGCAGCAGATATAATGACACTTACTCATATACCAAGAAGACAAATTTTGATGCATACAAAAAATAACACTGACATTCCTCAAATTCTTTGATTTTCCCTAGTGTCATTTTCTGTTACACCCAAAGAGCTATTGAGCAGAGCACATATTAACATGCAGATAATAACAACAACCATACTATTTTGAGGAAAACAGTTCATATTTTGAATATTTTCAAAACATAAAAGGCAGAAATACACTGGCATCATTCCTGAGTTTGTGAAGGAACATCCTCTAGACACATGATAGCATATTTATCTACTATTGGTTTTATGTTTTCTTCTGAAGCATCTAGTATTGACAATTGCTGGAGACAGGATATCTGACTAAAGGGATAATTAGCCCAATAATTTCCCCAGGTTTCCATGTGAACTGAGGATGCTATAGCAGCATCTGGACTTGACAAGCACATATGGAGACAGCTGAAATGGAATGATGGCTTAGATCACTCCTGCATCTTAGAAAGAAGCAATGAGACAATACTGCATGTAAGTAGGGGTGCAGAAAGCAGTCTCCATTCTATAAGGAATATATAGAAAAGATTAATGTAAAATCTTGTCATGGTACTTCTGCCTTTCTCTGTAATGACATCAATAAGCACTATTGATTTTTGTTAATTATTTAAATAGCCTAATACAAACATGAAGCCATATAAATGCAGAGATCTGTATAACTGCAGCTAAGAGCCTTTATACCAGAAATTATACCAATTACTCCCCAGAGTGCCAAGCTTGCCTTAACAGAATTCCACACAGACTTCTGAATGCAGGGCTTTAGATGCAGGATGATCCCTAATCCCTACTTAGTGTCATACCCTGCAAAAACTTCCTCAAGCCTTCTAACTGAGCTTGTACCACTCAATATCCCCTCTTCCTTTGCAACGTCAGACCAATACGGGTTGAAAGAGTGCCAGGGACACAGAAATGATCTCTCCTTCTGAAACGGTACAGTGAAGTATCTTTTTCAAATATTCTCAGATGGGTTGTTCTCAGTTTTGTGAAGGCTGCACAGTTCCTATCAAACACAAATGTTTAATTCATGCTTCTTATTACATTTCTGGATTTACCTCACAATCGTCAAAAAAAAAAAAAAATTAAGTTATTACCAGACTTACTTGTTCAGATTTAATCAAGTTGTTCCAGTGCAACTAAATCATGTAAAGGTGGAACTGTTTTACCACCAAACAGATAATCAACCTAAAATATTCTACACACTTGAATATAAAAAATTAACTGGAAACACATGCTCGGAAATAAAAACACATAAGCTTTATTTCTGAGAATGAACAGTACCTTTCTCCTGTCATATAATGCATGGTTATCCAATATCATCTTCCTCTCATGCGCAGCAAACCTCCGCAAATCACGTCCAAATTGCTGTCAACGATATAGCAAATATCAAACATATGTACAAACCAAAATTGTTACCCTTTGCACCCTCTAACACCAAAGCAAATAATAAACCAAGGAGTAAAAATTACCTCTATTAAAGGAATACAGTCTGATAAAATCAATCATCTGAAAGGAAATGTTTTGATAGGGAATCATCCATCATTTCAGTTGGTTTCTCTGAGAGGAGTTGGGCACTGTATAAGAAGGTAAACCTGCGAAGGGCTCCCACAGTCAGTAGGTGAATTAGCTCAACAGGGAGTAGGAGCTCAGTGAAGCAGAGAAAAATAAAGTCATTGCTTACTCATCCAAAGGGTCTCACACTGTGTGTTTTTAGTGTAGACACATATCTACAGAGTTGAGAGAAGGGCTTTTAAGCTGCCAAACACTTCCAGGATAAGAAAGGATGCCAAAGTCTGCAGAACTTAATCCAAAGTCCAAATAAATACATTTTGTTATCTCAAAAAAAGTGACTGAAGTAACTCAAGCTCAGCAGGAGAACACATCAATTTCAACATTTTACCTGGTCTAAGCCATCCTGCTTCCAATTAACCTGAGTAGAGCAGAGTGGCAAAGCACCAGTACTGCTTCCAGCACATCAAAAATATAACTCAGAGCAGGCTCAGGAGCTCTCCATTGTACCATGTAAACACTCCCCCAAAAAATGAACATCAGAAGGCAAGCATGTAGAACAGATTGAAAAATAATTCTGTCTGGAGAGAGATTAATCATTTGAGTTTTGAGTTTGCATTAGGTAGAATTTTTTGTTTTGAAAATAGTGTACCAATTTATATTATGCCAGGTAACTAGTATCTATTGTAAAAGTAGCTATCATTTCAAGTTTTGTTATTAAAACATAAATCAAAATACATTTTAATCTAGTTCAAAACTAATGTCTAATTTTAATTATTTTCCATTTTTTTACAATTTAAGAGTCAATTAAAATGCAACTGAAACAAAACATTTGATCTAATCCAAAAAGAAAGATGACATATTGTTCTCAATGTCCTACAAAACAAATTAAGTTCCAACTCAGAACATCTCTTCCTCAAATGTTTAATTTCCTGTAAAATTATGTGACGCTTTCCAAATCATCTCTCAGTACTCAGTAACCATTTAAATTGCTTGTTAACAGTATCATGATGTAGAAAGACAACACAACTGACAAAAAACCTAGCTCTCCAGTTCATAAACCTAAACAGTAAGCTTCAAGGAAAATAGATCTTAACTCTCCTAGAGAGATAGCCATAAATGTTAGTGATCAATTCATCAGCTCCAACCCATGATCAGGGGTGGATGACAGCATGAAATGTGATGTGTGGACATCAGGAATATTTTTTTTTAAATCCATGAACCCTGAATAGACCTGCAACAGCAAAAACGTGTTTGCAGTGCTAAGAAAACATACTGTGGTGGTTACTTACCCTGGAGCCTGTCCAGCCCAACAGAGCAAATGCATATTGCTCAAAGGGAGTGATGACCAGATCAACACGGATTGCCTTCCAGTCTTTGACTTCTGCCATTTCCAATTTTTTTGATGTGTCGCAAGTGCTGTTGTCTACTCTGGGCTGATATAATTTTAAAATTGCAAAACACTTCTGAAAATTATCCATGGCATCAACTTTCCTGCTTGGCAGCTGTTCCTTTACAAATGTTGATTCAATGATATCACAATAAAGGAGTAAGCCCTAAAGAGAAGATATTGTTCGCATTGAATTGCTGAAGTGGTTACACTGTCACTCCAGAGTTTCTAAACAGTTGTCCAAAAAATTCATGTGAAAGGTAATTTCAGTAACAAGGAACAGTGCCAGGCCAAATCTGGGCTAAGGAGAGACTGCTTCAGATTCTGGAAAAATATTTGAGGAAAATCTGCACTGGTTGATATCTGACAGTAGTGAGGTCCTGCCCTGTACTAAAAAGATAGTATTTGCAATTCTTCCCCTCCCTCCTTTTCTCCTAAACCTTTTTCTAGTTAATGTCAACTTTCTGAGCAAGGATTGTGTGTTCCCATGTGGCAAACATCTAGAAAAAATTATTAGTCCAGTGCACAGTCTTGCTGACAGATTCCAAAGTGGAAGATTCCATTTGGACTGCATCTGTTGCTTGAGATTTCATTATTACAAGGTCTGGAGTCTCCAGAGAGATGGAAGATCCCTTCCCATGTCTTTTGCTCAGGGAGAATGCCCATTTCTTTAGGTCCTTGGATCACTTTTTTGTTTCTGCTTTGAAATCACTCAAATGTTTACACGTTCTCCTTCCTCTGGACTAGGAGCTTTTTTAAATTTTGATGTTGAACTGAGTACATCTAGAAGTGGTTTTATTTGATGTCTGTCAGTTGTTAACTACAATGGTGTTGTAGTTTAGGAATAGTATTCTCCCATTTAGTAGCCCAGCTAAAACCACTCCTCTTGCCTCCCCCTACCCCCCCCCCCCCACCATCNNNNCCCCCCCCCCCCCCCTAGCCGAAAACACAAAAGGCAGAGATCATGGGCTGAGATAAGAACAATTTCCTGGAAACAGCAATGAGGCAAGAAAACAAACAGTAACACAGCAATAGTAATAATAAAAGGAATAAGACAAAGAAACGATTTACATGTAAAATACCAGACCATTTCAACTACCACACTTCCTCCCATTGGAAGGAACATCCTTCTTCTAGGAAGAGAGAAAGTCCCTTTCCCCCATCCCTGGCAATGATAGAAAGTGGTATTGGATAACATTAGGGTCTGGCCACACCTCTTCCCTCTGATCTGAGCCAAAACCAGGGCAAAAGGTCTCCAGATAAGACCCCCTTAATGTCCCAGGTAACAATGAACTGATTTTTGGAAGAATACCTCAGTATTAAAAAAACAGATTTTGATTATTTCTTTTATTTAATGCAGGCGTGGGAGCTTGAGATGACAAGATCTTAAATGCCTTAGAAAATACTTTACAGTAATAAAATTACTTTCATCACCTAGAGCTATAATTCTGGCCCAAATAAAAAAGCATAACAAAAACACTTAACAAGATATGATTTCCATGAAGAGATACTGATATGTTTTATTACATTTTTAGCCTCCAGCTTTTTGTTGATGATATTTCCAAATTAACAATCCCATTATTTTACTTGAAATCAGTTGCAGGGGTTTTTATGGGTCAATGAGCCAGCCTTATTAATGATAACTGTTTTATTTGACTTGGTATTATTTCACTTGTTTGGAATTTTCCCTGATTATGAAGATTTATTACAAACTGATATGAGAAAACTCCTTATGTAGCTTCTTCTCCTGGGTAACTAGTTTCCAAGTCTGCTGATTTGAAAATGCTTAAATTTAGCAGGTGCTCTGTAACATCTGTCTTTAAAACAGCTTTTTTTTTTTTAATTTTATCCCAATGTCACGAGGCACTGATGCTTGCTCTTTCCAAATATAGACTCAAAACAGCTGTTGAATGTTAATGCATAACTGCTTATTTTCCTGCTCTTTTTTGATGAAACTATCCTCCCTTCAGGTTAATTTTGTTGTTTTTAATGCTAATAAATTCTTTTTAATATCATTAATCATTGACCATTAATTGATGACTTCACACTCTGATTATGCACCAATATTCTTCCCATTTTCTATGAAAATCTGTTAGCACTTAGCAGTACTTTCTCATGTTTTGCTTCTTTTTTTTTTTGCTCTTGGAGATTTGGGACACTACATATTATGTACCAGAAGCCAGGGTATCACCCTTAAATAAAAGCCAAAGCCTAGGTCGCATGCATTGGGATAGTGCTTCCAGTTAACCTAGTACAATTAGACAGTGGACATCACCATCACCCCATAAAGTAAAGGTGAAAAAGCCCTTAGGTACATTTGGAAAAAGCATTGCCTGAAGGGGCAGTCAGCTATTAAGACTGTGTGAAGTTCTGGCAACTGCTAGCTGCAGAGCTGCAGCTTTCTCATTACTCTCTGCCAGGGAATCTGCAGTTCTTTGCACATTTCAGATTGATCCATACACCATAAAGTGCTGTTGGTCTTGTTTACAAAATGAAGTTTTAAAGTGTGGGCATTTTAATTTCTCAAATTTACAGCGCCATCAAAACTAAATGTATTTTTTAAGACAGTTATGTTAAGACCCTCAACAATTTTCCATTTTTAGAATGACTGCACACTTTTACTTAAATATGTTGAGTGCTGGTACATCAGTAGCATTGGTATTGGAGTAAATCCATGTTCAAACTGAGGAAAAGTATGACTTTTTATGAAAATATTAAATCAATCACTGAAAAATCAATCAAATATGGTCACTAGCATTCTCAGTCATTTTTAATTAAATGGAATCTTATTCTATATTTAGTGCTACATGCTGTCATTATTCATAATTGGTGCTAGCTGGATTAATTCTGTTAAAGCTAGTAGGATCATTTTATATCACCTGAAAATGCAATCCAGTATATTCTTCTGAAATGTATGTGTTGTTGCTCTAAATTTTCTTCTGAGATAGTTTAATAAAGCGAATCTGGATTTCTTTTTTTTTTCTTTTTTTCTTTTTTTTCAGTGAAATTCCTATATCTAATCCAAAATAGGATGTAGCATGTTAATGGGGAAAAATTTCAACCTAGATGAGACAGATGGAATTCTATGAAGTGGAAGAGCTAAAGGAACTGATGCCTGGGAGAAGTCAGGCCTTTTAGGATAAGAAGTCATTAGAAAATGGCATCAAAGGTTTGATCAGCAATGCAAAACTCAGCAGCTGCTGCATAATCATGCAGCTGCCTCAGTCCCGTTTTCATTTTGAAGTTCCCTGTGTTTTGGAATGATCTCTTTCTAAGCATGTCTGGAGCAGCCTGGCTTTGACAGCAATGGACAGGTCAGCACTGGAATCCATGAATGAAGGTGTTCGCCTCTCTATGCCATGAGCATTTGCACAGCTGAGCAAGACAGAGACAGACAGACAGGGACTTTCATGTACCTACTCACCCACACAGAGCTATACAGCACACCCCAGAAAGATCACATGTCTTAAGAAATGCCACTATTGCCTGGATCTTCACTTAGAACATAGCAGGAAATAGAACACTTCTGCCTACTTCATACAGTAACCTCACAAACGGGATAATCAGATTCAGCCCTATACTCTCTCTAAAGAAATTTAAGCCAAGACCTCTTGTGTTCAGGTCTCTAACCTCCTTGCAATAGTCTGCTTTAGGTCAGAATTTCCTAGTCGGAGTCAGAATGAAACAAAAAATTCATAATGCATTGTGAAGAAAGCTGAGACAATAGGTGTTCACAAAGGAGCTCTGCATCCTTATGCACTCTTTCATCTGAAACTAAAGGTTCTTTCCTCTGGCTTCTTAATTATTTCTCTGTCTTGTCTTAGAAACAGGTTTTGTTGCTGGCAAAATCCAGCTGTCACTTAATAATGAATGTGTGGCTTTTCTGTGAACCCTGTTTCCAAAAATCTGTTTCCAGCAAAAGAAGAAATATTACTTGCTTCTCAACATCCTCTTTAATGGGACATCAAGCCTTCCCCTTCCTGATCACCCCATCAAGGGTGAATACTAGAGTTTAAATCAGGTCAGTAATATATTAAAATAGGTAAGCACAAGCAGGTGTCTTCATTACTCATTTTCCTAAAGCCAAAAGTAAAATGCATTGTACTTATGCGAATACAAAGGGGAAAATTGAAGTGTGCAGAAGTGCCTGTAGTAACAATATCTCTTCCATTGTTGCCAGTATGTATATAACAGAAACAGGGCTAAATATGGCTATATAGGTTTTCAGCAAAAAATGAAAGCATTTTTTCACAGTATGTGAATGCTGCTACATCGACACAGATGGCTCAGCCTGTTTGCCCACAGACTTCCAAGCTCTAACCCACAGAAGTAGTTTCTTACTTTCTTTATGAGGCTTTTTGGAACCATTAAGACCATAACCTGTGTACTGCATCACAGCCTTTCAATTTTGCCACTCTATTTTGAAGACAACGTATTCTCTGTTCCTCAGCCTGTTTATCCCTGTTGATGCTGCATCAAAGAGCATGATGTGCTGATTTAGCCACTTCATTTTCAGCAGCTTTCAATGGAAGGATCTTGTAACACTAAACTTTTCAGATAAGAAAAAGGCTCTTTAAACTACTTAAAGCTGTAGTCCATAATTTAGAAGTTAAACATTGTGGAATCCTTCACACAGAGCTGCCAAAAGGAAGTCAACATCATGACCTCTGTGATGTACATCGATTAATTTGGGCTTAGAAGCAGTAGCACAAAAGTGGCAAGCTGTGAAGCAGACTACTGCAAAAAATTAAAAAGTGCTTTATCTGGGGTTTTTTCCTTTCCTCCCCACTCCCTTAGAAATCAAAGAAAATAAAAAGGCAAAAGGTCTATAAATCCTCTCTCTCTTTTTAGCATTTTGATTTTTCTGCCAGCTTGTTTTTCAGTAGTGCCAGTAAAAGCCCATATAATTACAAATGCCACAGTAGAGAGGTAGTGTAACTAGTAATATACACCATGAAAAATCTGGAGGACAAACAGAAGACAGGAAATCATTTTAAACTATACCCAGCATCTTTGGGTTTGGTTTCTATGGCCAATCATGGCCTTCTATGGCCTTCTGACACGTTCTTCATGCTGGGATTTCTAGAGGAATCCTAATATTTTTATCAAATTCTTGGTCACCCTTGACCTCCCATACTCTGCCCACACTCCTCTCTGCCAAATAGTCCCCAAATGTCTTAACAAGAAAATCAGGAAGAACAATTCACTTTCAATTTCTTTCCTTCCAATTCCTTTTAATGAAAGCAGCTCAAAGTGAACTGAAAAACTTTAGTACTTGTCAGATTTGTCAGATCACAGCCATTTTTGTCAGTAATGTAAGTGGAAAAGAAGGAATGAAAGGCTGCACTCGGCAGGTTCTAGCCTTGGTCTGTTCTCACTTTTCCCTTCTGCTCTATTATAATCATATACGTGATTTTGAGAGGACCCATACATGGTTTCTTAGAGATCCAAGTGTACATAAGAAGGGAAAAAGACACCTTCTAAGAAGAAAGGCAACTTTTCTCATTCTAAAGGGAATATAATAACTGTGAAAGGACCTATACATTAATAATGAAATTATCAAAATAGAGTATTTTCTCAGCACTCATTAATTGCTATGGCTTCATTGCTTTTGAGTAGTCCAAATAGTACCTGCTATCAATCTACTCCAATATATACAGCTTCCACGAAGAAATGAGAAAAATCTAAAAAATTAATAATAGTCTATTAACACTTCAAAGACCAAAAATCAACTGGAAGAAAAGGAATTTAGCTAATGTGGCTTTTACCAGGAAATAAAACAAGTTTGAGGCCCTTCCATTAAAGTCAGCTGAAAAATTTTGACCACTTTGAAACAGATAACTTCATTCAGTCACATAATCTTTTGCAAAGTTGGATGTTTGAACCTCTCGTGTGTTAACCCATTATACGTTAATTAAAGTATGCAGCCCAAGAATCATTTCAAAAGCATTCTCTGCAGCCTGTCTGCACTGAAAGCTGACTTGACTTAGCAGTGAGGCACTTGATGATTCACATCAGGGTGCTGGCCTTTTACTTCTTGAAATGTACTCCATTTCTTTGAACAGTGTTGGTTGTAAATGTTGAAAAATATCTCTGGCTAGAAAAGTAGAAGAAAAACAAAAGTTTCCTTTTCCCAACATACTATATTTTTCTGACCCAGGAATATTTTAGCTACCTGCACCTGTTATAACTGAGACATTTCCAACTTTAAAGCTGTTGGAAACTGAAGAGCTGAATAGAAAAAACAAAACAAAACAAAACAAAAATCCATCTCTTAGATGAGTGATTCCTCTATGAAATGACACAATTGTCTAGCAGTTTGGGTTGGAAGGGACCTTGAAGATGTGTGCATTCTTCCAGACTCAGACATCATGGAAAATTATGTCAATTTTTCAGTATTTCAATGGAAGCTGGGAAAATTGCTAATTAATGGAATGAAGGGAAGCCAGAATTCCAGAGCTTTGGTGCCCAAGCTTTTGGATTTGCTCACCTCGCACCATGAGGTCACCCCAATCCACTACGCTTAAAGCTGCATTTCCCCTGGGAACACCTACTCCCACCTCAAGGAGAAATTAAACAAAGAGACAATTTTTTCAAAGTATAAGAACAATTGTCTCTGATACTCAAAACTCTACCTAGCTTGATTTCTTACCTCTGACTAGTTGCATATTCTTAGGGTAAGATATCACAGAATGTATGTGCATTTCTGCTACAGCCTTCAACTTTAGCACTTGGAGCTAGAGGATGCACCTAGATCATCATGGTTTGTAATCAAATAGAACCATATCTTGCTCCAAAATATTGCAGTCAACTGTAAAAAGGAGTATGACATCCTTTAAGAGGTATATAGGCTTAATTTAGTAGAGTTAGGAAATGTCTCTTTTGGCCAAGTGGTCTTTAGTTCATACCTGCTTTTTCCATAAGTTAATAACTTTATGCAGAAGTTCATCATCTTCTCTTGGTCCTGGATTGGTGATCAAAAAATCTATGTCATGTCCAATATTCTTACCCCTAGAAGGAATAAATAACAAGGACATAAAAAGAGTTAAGTTCCTGTTGAATATATCTCTGTTTTCAAAGCAAGTATTTTTGCTGTATTACAAAAAAAGTTTACAGAGTAAAGTGATAGCAATATTGCTTAAAACATAACCAAAATAGAACCTTTTATTTCTATTATGGGGTCTATTAGTGTAATTTATAAAATAATGATTACAACTTTTTTGATCAATGTCTTCTGTTTTTTAACTAGGTATTACAAATCCATTTGCAGAGATTAAATCTCTCTCTTCTCCTTAAGTGTCAGAAAGGAAGATTTCAGTCATGTTTGGATTTAAAAAAAACCCAAACATAATTAAAATACCACATTACATATTATGAATCCAGTGCAGTAACAGCAGATAAACCTGTCAGTCAAACTACCACAGATTTAAATATTCTTCTTTGCTTTTGGTGGACATGTTAATGTACAAAACTGTGATTATGAACATTTTTATTGTTTCTTTTAACAGCAGATATAAATCCTTTGACTATTTTGCATTTATTTTAAATATAACAATTCTTTTTACAGAGATTGAGATTGATTTTTTTTAGGACAGTTCATCCTTAATGTGACTATAGCTTGTTCATTACACGCACTAAGGATTTCATAATTAAATCCATGCACACAAAATTTAATTGCAGATGTTCTTAATGAAAAATTATGTCATAAGTGTTTGTTTTTCTCTGTTTAAGTCTAAGCATTCAGCTTGCCTTTCATCTACTTTCCAAAGGTGTTAAACCTAAATCTGATTAAGACATAGCTATCATTGGAAAGCAGGCACAAGCATGTTACTGGAATGTTTCCCTTCAGAATTATAAAATATTTGAGAACACATGAAAATTTATCTCACTGTGTGATTCATCTGAGTACTGCAGAACCAATAGAAGGTTTTGATTTTGGTCTCAGTACTACAACAGGAACTGCATACACATTTACCGAGTGCGATCAGTCCATCCTGAGGAGAAATGGGCAGAGGTGATATTCCTGCAATGAGAATAATTCTCCTTTATGGAGTTGGTGGAGTAAGCACCAAAATCTGGAGGGGTGACACTTATGTGTAGCACATTTCCAAATGTTTTTCACATATTTATGGAAAAAGTCTGCTGTTGCTGATGTTCACAAGGGTACATGATGTTATAGCTCCAGAGGGTTTCAGTCAACACTGTGTCAGGTATTCAGAGAACTTGTGAACAGCTATTAAAGCAATGGAAATAAAACTGTGAGACCCAAAATCTTCCTTTTTTATTTCATTAAATAATTTATTCTCTTAAAATAATGCCTAAAACTGAACCTGGTTTCTTAAACTTGGAAATTTGTCAGAACAGAACTGATAAGCAGACTTGTCAACTGCCATTTGTGTGACAGGAAGTCATCTAACTGATGGGAAGCTGAACGGCATTAGCACTAAGTTGTAAGGGGATGAAAGTCTGGGGTTTGCATTTGACAAGCAGTCTAACTCCCTATAATGCAACTATTGTGCCATGTCTGCAGCAAAGTCAAAATTGCTTAAACAGGTGGAAATGATTTCAAAAGAGGTTTCAAACAAAGCATCAGCCTAGACTTAGAAACTGAACAGCAATTCAAACTCAAGAAGTTAGAAAATATTTAGTATTCCATGTAACACTGAGTTATTTTGTAGGATGCCATTCATTCTCTAAAATTACAATAATAATGCAAAGCTCTTACATAGCACTTTCTACTAACGTGTCTCGAAATATTTTTTCAAAGGGAAGGAATTGACTATTCCTATCTTAAAGATGCAGAATGGTATAAGAATATTTGCTCAAAATTATTTTTTGAAGAAATCAAAGGAAGAAATTGGAACATGATGGAATTAGGAGCTGATTCCCAAAGCTTCCTCAATACGTACATGTTTTAGGTTAACAACATCTACAAAATCCTGCATCAATCAAACCACAAAATCAAAGGAAATCCAAGGTGCTTCACTGGCCCTCTATTTCCCAAGACAGAGAGTATTTATTAAAATGTTCTCAGGGGCTTTTTTTTTTTTTTTCTGAAATTTGAGATTTTAAATCTCATATTAGGACACAATATTAATTATTGTCAGAGTTAAATTTCAGATCCTTTTTGACTAATTCACAATGGATAAATTTCTCACTGAAATTGTTAAGCTGCTATGTGACTGAACTTTTTATTCCTGTCAAAATCATGGAAAAATAATAATTGTGGAGGAAGACGTGAGCTTTCAAGTACTGGGTGCTAGCTAATGTTCCAAGCTAATCTGTTTGATTAAACTGGATTGTGTTTACTAAAATAGTATAGCCATGATAATATTTAGATGCTAATCAATATTTTAGCCATGAAATTTGCAGCCTATACACTAAATTAAAAAAAAACCAACATAACCCCATAATCTGTTATGGAGAGGGATTGCTATCAGGAAATACAATGAAAAAAAATCAGTCCACAGGAATATAGCCAACATTCACCATAAAACTGGAAAGATTTTTTTACTTATCTGTTTCCTGAGAATTTCATTGTATAGTTGTGTTTTGATAGAAAAAGCTAGGAAAATCAGTAAAAGTAATCTCAGACTAATACTACATGGAATGGGCCTCAGACAGCATGTGGAGAGTCTGCACAGAATATCAGCGGATTTAACTCTCCCTTCCTTCCAGAGAGCTCAGATTAAAAGCAATGCAGCTGAAATTCATTTGTATAGCAAGCTGGAACCTAGCTAAGATGCTGGAAGTTGATATAAAATAATGACAAGCCCTTTATTTGTTGAAAGAAATATGGGAATTCATTTTACATTAAATTAAGCATTATCTTCTCTGCATTCTTCTTTTGGGAAATGGAGAGACGACAGCTTCCAGACAGACATGCCCAAGTGACTTGAAAATATGTGAGGACATTTGAAGATTTCTTGAATATAGATGAGTAATATGCATAAACATCTAAGAAGAACAAATGCAATTGCTGAAGTGATGATTGTGTAGCAATGGAAAAGGAATTAAATGTTGCAGGTTACTCACAGATGAAGAAATGAAAATACTGTGATACAGCACAATGATCCTTTGTTGGAGCAATGAAGAGAACATTTGAATTCGTAGCAGAACAACTTATTTTAGAAACAGCAAACAAATAATTCATAAGTACTATAAAATGCATGTTCCTGGGCAGAAATCCTAGTAGCCTTAGTGTGCATGCTCAATAAAACATGTAATTACAGCTCTAATGGCACATGCACACATATGTACACATAGTGCAAACATTTCTTTCTGTCTGTTCTGATATCAAAGCCATAGTTTTACTCTGGGGAGGTATCCTCTGTGCTGGGTCTCATGTAAATCCCACTATAACAGCAGAGTAGAATTATTATTTGACATCAGTTGAGTTTCACCAAATAGAATTGGCTCAGGAATTCTATCTAATAACTGCAGTCCTGATTAAGTTGCTTCTACAACCTATCCCCAGTCAAGATGTGTCTTTCAGGAAAATGAATGTACGTTTACATTCCAAACCCCAGGTAGTCTGCATGCCTGTGGATTTGCTTATTAAGGAGTCTTTGCTGAGATGTCGAACAGGGGATAGACAACTTCTTACAGCCAGATATTAAACTAATTCTGAGTTACTGTCAGTCAAACTATGAAGAACTACATATTTTCTTGTATAAACCCCTTATAAAGAGAAAAAACATTCTCTAAGCTTGAAGTACTGGAGTATGACAATGCCACAACTATTACATAGGAAGTAAAATCCTGGCTGTTTGACAGAAGAAGAATTCTACCAATTGCAAAATTGCTACAGAATAATTCTTGGCTCTGACATTACAGATTTTCAAAACCTTGTTACATAGCATCCCAACTTCAGATGTAAATTACTAGAGTTTTAATAAAATAAAAAAGCAGTGGTCTATAAAGTAGGCCAATAAGTACAATTCCCTGTATATATTGCCTAAAGAGCATTTACTGAATTCAGAATTTAATCACAAGTTTATTATTCCAGTACATTTTTTCAGATCTGAAATCTGAACCCAGAGTAAGTGGCTTTATGGACTCTGAAGGACATTAACCTTTGCTACTTATACAGTTAGTACACTGACAGGACATAAGCAGAGTCAGGTCTGTGCAAGGATTTCTGAAACATTGATTTCATGCTGAAGGAGTTTTTTAAATGGAAGAAATGATTATGTTTGCAACATGGTTGTTTCACTTGCAACAGGAACTAGGTAATAGTTAAAAGAAGTTAGAAAGTTATTTAGCTTGTGACAGAAAGTGTCTTCCAAATTACAATAAAACACTATAACATTTATTTGAAGTTATTTCCTCAGAAACTCTCAATTACATATTTTGACAAATAGAAGTTCTGACAAATTCTGGCTGTAGAGAGTATTAGCCTAAGCAGCAGCATAATACTGTACCAACCCATTGCTAGCATAAATGACCAGCTAAGCCACACATATGCTGTTCTTCAAATCACTTCCAGTTTTAGCTCAGGAGTTTTCCTTAATATTCAGGTCAGCTCCACATTTCCAAAACAACATTTAGATTCAAAGTGTCAATGCCATGGTGGTTCACATACATATAGAGTAGGTAGCAAGAAAATAAATGTTCACTCAAGTGCAAAAGCAGCTCAACCAAAGTTAACAATCCAAAAACACTGACACAGAGAAAGCAGAGACAGCAGAATACAAAATATAAGTGTTGGCAAGTCCAACTCACAATGTACAGTGACTACTTTGTCAGCTGAGGGAGAGGGGGAGAGGGAATATTCAGTCAGAATAAACCAGGGGCTCTCAAACCTGCCAAACTCTAGCACCAGCTTCATTTGTTCTCTTGGTGCTTGATTTCTGCCTTAAACATGACAAAGACATAAGGTCAATGAGGATGCCTAAAGCAAGATGCCATTTTAAAGTTCATCAAATCAGACAGCAGGCTCATCAATGCTATTTATCACATGAAGACATACTGTGCTTCCCTAAGTTTGGAGTTTTAAGAGTCACAGATTACTCTGATTCCAGAATTAAAACTTCGGAAAGCCTTCTAGGGCAGGTAGTAAATAGGAAGACAAAGCCGTAGAAATTACCAGGTTACTTTATTCAAAAACTAATAATAAGTTCTAAATGACAATTTTGAGCATGGTTATTAAAAAATAACCAAGAAGATTCCTCCCCATTGTAACACTGCAAGTATCTATGGCAGTGGCTTGTTATACCCCCTGATTCAGTGAATGCAAACACAGTCAGAACCTGCTTTTCAGGAGAAAAGTAGCATGCCTTAAGTAATGAGGAAAACAATAAACCAAGATCTGATCAGGGCTCTGTAGAAGTTATGGGTTGGGCTTCTTCAGAACTTCTGCTCTCCAGGTTGTTATTTGAATTAGATCCTAATTGCCTTTGAGGGCAGCTTGACACTAGAGGTTCCCAGACGGGTGTTGTAGAGGAATGGCTGCAGGAGAAAGGCCACAATATGAGCATATATTCTAAATTGTAAGGTTGTGAATGTCCACTGTAAGTAACTTAGAAGGACAGAATATCCTTAAGCACAGATGCTATACAAAGGGGGGACGTGAAACAAGGGGCATAAGCAGAGATAAACGGGAACATTAACCACAAGAATGTAGCAGGAGGAGACTACGAGAATGTGACAAGGGGAGTAGTTGACACTGAGTAATTATCCAATAGTGAGCTTGCTTTTTGCACTATGTATGAGCTTAATTAACAACGGTATAAATTGTATCACAATACTAAATAAAGCTGAGACTTGTGCATCAATCGTATCGATTGACACTCTTCTCCCGCTAGCTACAACAGGGTGTCTCTTTTCTTTCTAATGCTGCATAGACAGTAAGGTACAAAAAAACACCCGGGGAGATGAAAAGCACCAGTGTGGGAAGATACTTGTGCTAACACTTTATATCTGGACTCTGAGTTCAAGGCCCAGCCTTTCAGTCACCCTACTGCACTTGGTTTGCGCCAGCTGATAAAAATTTGAGCTGAATATTTCCAGAATTCTAAATCCAAACTGACTGAGAGTCTTTATTCTATATCAAAGGAAATTTTGGAATTCCTGCCCCCTGAGGGCTAATTCTTCCCTGATTTGTACATTACAGTGCTCTTCTGGGGTATAATTAATATCTGTAAGATGATTTAATAGGATCCTAAATAATGTCTAAAATAGCAATAATCTAATTAAATCAACTGAAATAAATTCCACTAGCAAAGACAATTAAAATTAAAACTGAAATAATGATATATTTAACTGAAAATGTACCATACAGTTATGAGAACTACCCTGATTAATTTTGAGGGAATTTGTGGGTAAAAAATTTGCTGTCATAGCTTTGTCATGCAGAATTACTTTTCCCACTAATTTAAGAAAAGAATTATTTAGGTTACACTGTCTCTGAAATAAAAACATAGTGAAAACTGAGAACTGTTCCCTTGGGGAGCTATAAATCAGGCGTCTACAAAGGTTTGAATTGCCAAAGGTAGCAGATATCATCTTCTTCACCCAGACAAGTAATTCAACATAAACCAGCTGAACTATGTAAGTATTTGGCAAAGATTCACAGGAATCTTCTCTGGAAAAAGTGCTTGAGGGCGGACACTTCATTAAAATGCAATTTTTCTTGCCCAGTGTAACAGTAATTCTAATTCACTAGAGGCAGAACCCATTTTCCATGGCTGTGGAACATATTTATTTTATTTTTGAAGCTAATCCAACTCTGCAATGAAGCAGCATTGGGAAAAATCCTTTCCCTTTAGGATCAGAAACCTTACTAGACAGCATAGGGGAATACAGCTTTAATATAGGATACACAAAACAAGCATTTTTGGTTTCTCATCTATTCAGCAGGATATCACTGCTATTGTGCTTCTGTTCAAGAAATCTTTTAGGGAAAGACCTAACAATGCAGAGAATTAATTACTTAAAAGATCTTCTTGTATCAAGTCAGGAGAAAGGAGGATTACCTACTGCAGCAGGAGGGATCACATCACTGGTTATTTCTACAAGTTTCATTTTGAGGGTAAAAATCACTGAAGTGAGGAGAACCAGTGAAAAACCTGTGCAATAGCACTTAAATTTACTTGAAACATGATTTCACCCTCAGTGACTACGTTGCCTCAAAAAAAAGTAGTAATGCATGGCACTCACCTTGTCTCATTAAATGTACTTTCAAAGACCAAAGTATGTCATACTATGCTTGTCTGTATCTTTTATTACCCAAAAGAAACTTAGACATGTCTCAGAGTACAAGACACTCTCAGAGTACAAGACACAGGTACCCCTCTTCATGTCATGCTGATAAGTTTTGCTTTAACAAATATTTAATTTAATGCAATAAAAGGAAAATATCAGAAAACAGTTCAACTGAGGAACTTAAATGATCAGTGTAGCTAAACTAAGAGCTATTCACTGATCTTAGCTCTCTTAGATTATTTGCATTTAAATTTTGTAATTATTTAAATTATTTAATGTGTTAAACATATTCTATGCAAAACCTCAAAAATATTTCTGTGCCCTGTGAAAACAATGAACGGTGAATGGTGTGTTTATACATTGCCTTCTATGAACCTTTAGCCAAATGGTTATTTCAAAGCATATTTGGTTTAAAATAAGACTGTGTAAGGATTCTTTTATATACTAGTATCTAAGAAAACCATAGTCATGGAACAACATGAAAATCTGAATGGAACTCAAAATTTGAAGAATTGATTAAAAAAATTATCACAAGCAAAAATATTAAAAACAAAGTGATTCATCTCTTTTTGTATGCCTTATGTTGAGGAGGACTACCTGTTATTCACATGTTGAAACTACTCTGCAACCTTAACTTCAGATTTGTTAAAAACAGAAAAGCAATTTCTATGAAAAATAGTTGCAAAATTGTATTTCAACCAAATTTACTGTACGCTATTAAAATAGTTCATAAAGCTGTCTTCCACCAGTCTGGTTTCTACTAAGACAAAACAATAGGATAATGGCCAATGTAAGTATTTAGTCACCCACTTGTTATTTAGAAAGTATGGCTCTCTCTAGGGACTGTAATAGCTGCATGGCCTGGATGGTGCTGTTGTCCTCTGGCTTTCATGGAATGGGTCAGGTTGGAAGGGACTGCAGTGGGTCATCTGTTCCAGCCTTCCTGCTGAAGCAGGGTCACCCCAGAGCACTTCGCACAGACTTGCATCCAGATGGTTCTTGAATATCTCCTGTGAGGGGGACTCCACAGCCTCTGGGCAATCTGTTCCAGTGCAGTCGCTCACACAAGTGAGTCCTTCCTCTATGGGAACATAGTTGTCTTCCTTCCATGACATTGATGGCTGTAACCAGTTATACCCTGAATATTTATCACTTTTGGCTTGCACACAGGACAACTTTTTTTTGCTAACAGCTTTAGCCTCTCTGAATCCTCTATTTGGAGTAAATTCACTATTCCACCAAGCAAAACAAAACTATGCTTAAGCTTTGAATCACTGCAAGTGCTGTCTCAATTTCATATAAATGGTGCAACTGTACCTGGAAGCTGTCCATGTAATTTCAAGCTTTAAAGCTTATGAAATGTACCATACCAAACTGTCACAGTTTTATTTAAAGTCATGAAATACATTGCTGAAATTTTGCTTTTGCTGTCTTGGCAGATCCTTTAAATTACGCTTAATTTTAACCAAGCATTTCAAATTACATCATAGAAACTTCTTGCATAAACGGATTTTGCCAAGGGCCAATCAATGACAAAACAAAACCACTTCAACACTGTTTGAAAAAGATATATAGACCAATAAGTATTGATGCAGATTTGAGATCTCATATATTCAGCTGAAATGTAAGGTATGCAGATGAATTTAGTCTTACAACGTCTACCTAGTTTTGCATATGTGAAACCCTTCTGTCAGCACATTCTACGGAAAAAAAGCTTTCTCACTCTTAAGTAACAGCCTGTAAGACAGTGGTACAGCACCCTTAGTTACTAGTCATCTTACAGATTTAAATTATTCTGAAACCTGCAGGAAAAAAGAACATATTCCAATATGTAGTAAGTACTGAGAAATCAGACTTGACTGGAGAGAAGATATGTTTTTATTATTTATAAGAGAAGGCATCTCGGACTAGACCTGCTCAGACACCTTGAAGTACCTAGTTCCTTTTGGCCTAATTAAAATCCTTAAAGAAATCTTCAGAATTACACAAACTGGGAAATAAGGAAATTCAACTACCTCCAATTTTGAAGACTACAACAGAGATCAGTGTACCCCGATGCTAGATATTTTGGTGAATTATCAGAGAGTATGATGTACTTTAGGGAAAAACAAAAAACCCAAACAAACAAACCCAAATAAATTAAAAAAAAAAAACAAACCACCACTAAGGAAGGAAGGTAAAGAAAATTACCTCTACCTCTATCCAAAAATAAATTAATATGAGAGGATGAAACAGAAGGTTAAGGTTTTTAGGACTTCTGTCTTTGGACATAATTGGTGACTAGCACTTTCCAGGACAGGCTCCAACCAACAGGGAGAGCACTGGTCCCTTCCAGATCTGGATTAGGCATTATGTATAGTTATTACTTTGTTTCAAGACCGATTCAGGCGCATTGTCCACGTTCTGCTGGTGTTCTGCCAGGGAAGAAATTTGGCCAGAGCTGGCTAGAGATTATATATGTACTCTCAATACCTAAAGGTAGGATGGAATGCTTGCAATGCACTGACATTCTAGATTTAAAAGACAGAAAACTTACCATTTTTTTCTTCCATCTCAGCTGGTGCATAAACCACTCAGGTGCCACATTTCAAAAAGTATTAGTTGCAAACCAAAACTGCAGCTAAATGAGAGATATATTGCTAGAACAATAACCTAGTGATCTCTTCATCATTAATAATGCAGTATAAAATACAGAAAGGTCATCTGCATTCAAATTATTTACTGAAATAAGCAAACTAAAGTCTGCATTATTAATTATGAAAGGTGTATATCACAAAAATGCTTTCATTAAATTACTTGTCACACCTTAATTTTTGCAAAGAGTAAAAAAATTATTTTGCAACTAAGGCAGTTTCCATTTACTAGTTTAGAAATTTTTTTGGTCCAAGACAAAATTGCTTGGCTCAGAATTATATTTCTATTTTACTTACTCGGAATCTCACAAATATATATAAGTTTATATTTAAGATACAGTAGTTTATTTTAAAGAAGGTAAAAGTTCTTTTTCTATACTGATAATTTAACAAAATTAATGATCATCATTATAGAAACAATTTTTCTTGTCCTGTAGCTTTCTGGCAGTAGATCAAAAACATGAATTCAAATCCCATCCATTTTCATTCTCTAGCTGATCTTCTTGAGTGATTCAAAAGGCTTATTCCTTTAACATTTCCCTTTGTCACAGAAACTTTCCTCAAAAAGTTCTTTTTCATGTGTGTCTACTTTGGCATTCCTAAAAATCAAAATGTTCTCTTTAAACAATTTAAAAGACAATATTAATGTTCATGTGAGGAAGGAAACATGCATTTTCAGAATGCCTGAATGACATTAAATGTTCAGCGGGGGTTTCACTGACTTGGCAGTGATGGGACAATCCAAAGACTCAACCTACCATGAAAAGAAAGGTTTCTATTTGCTTCCTGCTCAGCTGTACTGGAAGTTATATAAACATGACAGTTTTTCTATTAAAATTCCTTGAACTGAGAAATAGATTGCTTGCATCCACAGTGGGGGAAAAAAAAGGCAACCAGAAATAAGACATCTCTCAGAAATTCTATCATGAAATAGGATTAACACTTCTGTTTGAGCTGATGGTGTAATGGCCAAGGAGTGTAGGTAATTGTTCAAGCATTTGGGTTAGTGACAAAGACATGAGACGCTGAATTTTGAATTCCAGCATCTTGGGGCAATATGTGTAATTCTACTTTAGTTGTGATTACTTTAAGGTATTTTTTTAATCTATTCCATCAAAGGGGATACCATACAATTTAAACATTTGTGTACTTGCCAGCAGACAGCTTCAGCATGGTAAGTTTGAGTCTACCCTTTCAACCAAATTTTGCTCAAGTGCTTCTGAAAAAAATATGCACAGTTTAAACTTCAAACACATGTACAATTTGGTTAGATTTAAGAAAATTACTCACTCACTCAAATTTTTAGTGAACTGTGAAATTTTTCCAGGATTGGGCTGACATACAGATTTTCAATAACTGCACTTGCAGTAGTAGTTACTCCTACTGCAAGTAAGGTTGGTAGGGAATTTTACAGAAGCATAATGCAGAGAAAACAAGTTTGTTCCCTTTCAATAACTAATTTGGATTGTGTGATCTACTAATTTTTTCAAAGGGAAGAGAGATTTACCCCTAATTTGTGGGATACACTTAGAACACTAGACTTTTGTAGAGAAAGAAACTGAAATTCAAAACTTGTCTACTTGGTTTACATCAGTGGTTTGCCAAGACAGCTGTGTGGTGTGAATGTACACTGTTTGCCAGCAGTTCCCTGAAGCTGAAATAGTTACACCCTTTGGGCCAAAATAGGTTATTCCATTTGAGAAAATCATTTAAACTGTACTACCAAAGGAACACTGCATCTGCACAGAGGAAGGTTGCCAATATATTCTACAAGTATAGGCATATCAGAAAAGCCTTTTAAAGTGTGGACAAGCCTGTCATTAAATCTAACTTCTAGCTTGAGTAAATCCCTCCACTGTGAAATCTTGTTACCCTCCTTTACAAACTTCCCTTCTGCTTCAAGATGTGATTCTCTATCAGCTAAGGAGCTCATGAAGTTGACTTAGTCGATTTAATTCTAGATTGAAAACTTCTCTGATTGTTACTAACCAACTTCCTTAATTCCCAAACCATGGCAAGAAAATACTCTGTTTGAGTATGTAGCTTCTTAGAGTTCTCTCTGTGCCCTTCTTCTTGATTCAGATACTGTAAAGTTCTAGCCATATATTTTCAGAGACTTTCAAAGAACCCGTCATGTCATATTTCTTATATTCTTGTTCTGACTTCTTTCTGAAAACAATCCTGACTTTTTCAACCTGCACTGTTTTGTGAGCTCAGGTAACGAGACCTTTCAAGGGTCTCTATGTGAAGATGCATTCCCTGGGCCACCATTTCTTGCCAGTTCAATTCCTCAAACAATCAGTTGAAAGTTGTCACTGTTGAGACGGTCACGACACACAGAGTGACATGGTAGAACTTCAGAGGCCTCCCTTTATTATAGCACCATGCTGTCTTTTATACAGTTTTTACAAACCTCATGGGCAACTACTGATTCTAATAGGACAAACTCCTTGTTATTGCAGGTGCATTTGTTTTTGACCCTCAGAACAGATTGTTGGAAAGGAACTTCTCATTCTCAAAAGAGCTTCATATGGGAACTTGCAAATTGTTTCTTAGCTGCACTCGAAGAAATGACAAGTCAGCTTTGGCTCCTTCCACAGAAAATGATCCCCTATTTTGTCATGATTCAACTGAAATCAGTGTCCAAGCTCCCACCGACCTTTCAGCGAGAACGGACGGATGGGTTTTTCACATTTCATTTCCAAGATAAGAACGGTGAAGGTAAAATCTTGATTGGTTAAGTGTTGGTGTAGTACCATTTACTGTAGCGATAAAAATGCACACTATAAAAACATCGAGACATTTCATAAACAGAAATGAAATAGGATATTATATCCAATGTATAACATCTCCATTGGATATCAAATCCAATGACGATATTATGACGAAGGTAAACAAATTAGGTGCAACTGGACATTAGCCACTGCAACAGGACCAAATAATCAGGTATGTTTCTTGTGTTTATCCACTAGGCCTGTGTCTAGGTGTAAGATTTGTCAAGATAAAAGGAAAATATTCTGCCATCCTTGATCAATACCACAAGATAAAGCATGTAAGGTTATTACTTTATGAACTAGCATGAGTTTATATGTATGCATATGAGGAGAAGCAATCCACAAGGCTTTAATGGGTTTGGGTTTTTACTCTCCAAGATAGCCCCTGGAGGTATGACAGAGCAGATATCATAGCAGATGATTATAACTAAGTCTATCATATCAGGTTTTACTCCTATTTAATGCTGATTTTCCATTCTTCAAAACGATTGCCTGAATATTTCCACCCACCTCTCCCACAGTACAGCAACAATCCATAATATATTCCACCACTTCCAAACTGAAAGCAACTAAAAGGACTATTTCTGACTGTCTTTTAATTCATGCCTTTCATACATGATTTATTGTAAACCTTTTTCCTTTTTCCTTGTTATCTGACGTGTAGAAACTATCTTGTCTGACTCGTAGTGCAACAAAAAAAAAAATGTAACCAGCAGCAACCTCCTTGTTCTCATGTCACCACACCACCAGCAAACTCAAGTCACACTTAATTAAAATGTTGTGGCTACTCTTGCTCACAGGGATCTGCAAAATGTATCCCCTAGCTGCAAGGTCACCAATGTTTGCAGCTTTTCTCATGACTATCTGACAGGAAAAAATCATTCTTAACTTGTGCTGTCAACCATCTTTACAGCAACTAACCAGTATACAATAAACTTTGACTCCTGCTAAAGAGTCTATCAGCAATAAGTAAACTCTGCTATAAATATCCTGTTTTCAAGCCAGGTTCCTGGGAATAAAATCATGGAAAAAATAACGACAAAGTACAGTATGTAGAATAATTAAAACTGATTTTTGATCTCTTGACTCTAAACATGAGGCATTTGATCCTGCAGTCACTGAACCACCTGTCACCCGAGCCTGCAAAACCTCTTGCGCGTGGTGAACCATAGAACACTACTGTTTGTCACAGTATCTGTTCAATGAGAGAATGCAAAATTTTCAGAACAACTTCATCTCCGACACAGATGCCCTGAAACACTTATGAGTAAAGCCTATAGTAATATAGTAACCAAGAGTAAGAAATATACTCAAAAACATTGAGACGTCAGAAGTTTCTCAGAGAAAACAACACACATCCAGGAAAGACCATACACAAGACAAAAGACAAAATGTATTAAATCATTTCTATTTCCATCCTGAATCACTTAGGCACAGGCACTGCAATTCATAGGTAAAAGATGCTTAAGTACCATTGTCTGAAACAAAACAAGAAACAGACACTTGCTTCCTGCACCAAAAGTGTCTAACAGAAAGCTGGCTAAGCATTATTAGCACTATTCTGTCTGTCTTAGCACATTAATTAAGCCTCTTAATCACAGCCAAGCCCTATCCTTGGCCTATTAATGCTACATTACAGTTGACTTTACTGCTGGGAACTTCATCTAAGACTGCTGCCAGAGTTTTCTTTCAATTAACCTTTATGCAGAGTTCTGATTTGATTTTCCTTAGAAAGAATGTCACTTTCTTCTGCATGTCTCTTAGTTATGAAGACAATTTTCTGTCTCTCTTCATTCCATTCCCACCTTGAGTGGCCTCGATTTTCTAAAACATCCTCTTGCTAGCAGGTGAACCCCAGTGAAACTATTTTATAGATAACATGCAAGGAAAAGAGCTATCTATCAAACTAGGCACCTCCATCTCATCAAAGCCACGTATAGCTTTGATTTGACCTCTTGTGCTTTATGTTTCTCTTTTATCTTACTACTTTGTCTGAAATCTCCTCTTTTTTAATCTTGCTACTTCATCTTTCCCTGAGAATATTCCATTATCTTAATAAACCTCCTTATACCTAATGCTCTACAAATTTTAGAGGATTTTTACCTCCCTGTTTTATGTAATACCATGAATATATTTTAATTTACAGCTATTTATTTGTGAGACAATTTGTAAGCTACTTAGTATTATCAATATATGAAAAATACTTTTCAAGTAGTATATTTCAAATATTATATTTGAACATACTTTTTGGCCTAAGTATTAAAATTGATCCATTTGAATTCACTGGCTGAGTATTTCAGAAACCAATGCATAGTATTAGCTGAATTCATGTCAAACGTCTATGAGAGACTCTTGAATTATTGTGACTCTTCAAAGTAGTACTTCAAAATATGATACCTCCCCATAATATCCATGTAAAAGGCAAAAAACACAAACACTTTTAAAAAATCCTCACTAACGACTTGAAACATTTGCTTTTGCTACAAATTCTGAATGATAATTATAGCTGATTGTTTATTCTCTCTCTAATCATTCAGTCTATTATTCACAGAGGATTTAGTAGAGCTGGTCAAGAAAATGAGAAAAAGGAAAAGGATTCAGGTGTACAGTAGAAAATAAATGAGACAAATGTTTTAATACAGGTTATCAATTCAATTTGTTCTCTAAAACATCAATGAAAATATTTCGGTGACCTTGCTAAGGCATTGTGATGCTTCACAGAGGTTTCTGTGCCTCTGACTACCTCTTCCAGATGCACACACCCTTGTCTTTAGATGAAATGACACCACATCAGTATGAAATTTCTATAGCTGAGGCTAATCACAAAAGAGAAATTAAAAAAAAAAAAAAATTGAATTACAGCCCCTACCAGGAAAATAATTACATTTCTGCACAGTTCTTCATTGAGAGTTGAAAATTTTCACAGAAAATAAAAACTCATAAGTATTTTTGATATGTTACAAGTAACCCTAAACATAAATGTATAATTCACTTCATTCACTAATTTAGTTTCTGGGCAGAGAGATGCTCTGTAACACTGTTGATCTGTTTTGGCCTGCAATACCTCTTTCCAAACAGCAATATACAAGTTCTCCCATCCCCTAGAACTAAAAAGAAAAAAACAAAACCAACAAATTGCAAACCAAATGCCACTGAAAAGCCACTAAGATAAAATTCCAAAAAGAATTAATCAAATCTTCACAGAATTTAGACTTTCTTATGCATAATGAAGCATATAAGAAAATTCAAAACTTAGTGGAAATTACTTACTCATATTCTCCCTTTATCATGTTCCCTCTATGTAATATGTGCAATATCAGTACCATGAGAAAGAACAAGTTTGGTAAACTGCTGGAGCCCTATCTTATGCACTTCAAATTCATTGCAGCACATATAACATGACTCTGTTACAGAATGGTTCTACAGTTACAATCATTGATCTTGCATGAGTTTTTATTGTAAAGAATTGCTTGTCCTTCTTTCTACAGAGTTTGAAAATGAAGCTCTTCCAGTCTACGAATACATCTCTGGACATGTTAATGTTAGGTACCAATTATTTGTACAGCTTTTTTTTTCATCATAAGAGCTTTTATTCCCCCATGACATACCATCCTAATCTATTCCCAAACTACCAGAACATTCAAAGAGCAACAGTTCAACCCTAATGCAGGAAGCAGGTTTTCCAGCTTATTAAATTATACTGATAAATCAATTTTAGTACATGCTCTGTATCACGCAACCTGCTTCCTTGCCTCAGCCCCAGATTATGTGCTATAATAATACCTGGGGCTGTCAGACTTGATGTGACTTTTTTTTGAATGATGTGGTGACCTATTCAGACTGTCTCAGCACCAGTGCCTGTGTCCTGTGCAAAAGACCTTTTCTGAATTTATTACATATTGTTTGCTCACTGAAAAATCATGTGCTTGTATATTGGAAGAACTGTGTTTGAGGAAGGGCAAAGCATTTTCCCTTCCAAAACACCAGAGGAGTGTTTTTGAGTCATACCAGAACTGAATAATTTACATGTTTAATTTCCATAATGCAAATAGTAACTATTATTGCATATGCTAATTGTTCTAAAATGATGAATGAATACTTTTCAGTTAAGCTAGCATAATAAAACCCACAACAATTTTTATTGCTAACCTTTTAAAATGGGAATGGTCAGTAGAATATGCATTATTAAGTACATTTCATTGATAGAGTAGGACTATAAGTAATTGTATCATACCCTTTTTATAACTTTTCAAAACATACACTTTGGCAAAACTTGTCTAGAAAATTGTGTAAATAATGCAAAATCTGTTTTAACATTTTTGGAATTCTAATGGTATATTATCTTAAGGAGTGGCATTGCAGAAGCCACTGCAGTTTGGAGCTGGAAGTACAGTTATTCGTACTGACAGCTGTCACTGCTCCTTTCCACTTAGGTGGGTCTAATGAGCCAGCCGTCAGGAGAGATTGGTATTTGTTTCATAGCCGGGACTTCACATCAGGAGAAAGCCAGTTAGCTATTAGTAATAACCTGACACTCGCACAAGCCACCAAAATGGCAAAACTGAGCTCAGTGCTGCAATCTGCCCCAGCTAATGACACCACCACTCTCTTGCACTTCACTAAGCAAAGCCACTGGAAAGGATGCATCCGCACCCAGATCACTCAGCCCGGCTTTCTACATCTCAGATGCCCCAGATGGCTTTTGCTGAGCAGGAAACCCAGGAGCCCCTTTCCCCATGCCTGCCCTCCTACTCAGGGAAGGCTTTATCACAGTGAGTCACCTCTGCTGCACACTGAAGGTTTTGAGACACTGTCATCCAAAAATGAGAACAAACATCAAACAGAATTATGGAAACATCAAAGATGATTTTGAACAAACTATGGTAGATTTCTAACAATTTCTATTACTTCTTGTGTAAGAAAAAGGCATACTATGTTGTAAATAATAAAATCCATGAAAAGATTTAATTAAGGCATTTTACATTAGTACAGAATTAACTAATTTAAAAAACATTGGACATCTACTGTTTAGATAAATTTCTGAGGGGAATGTGCATTGTTAACTGACTATTCTTCACACCATTTCATAAAATGCTTTTAATGTGTGACTTCTTGTCAAATAATTTTCATCACTTCTCACTCATGCATCTTTCTTAAAGTCTTAAATAGATCTTTTTGAGTTCCCCTCCTTAATTTCCATTCACTGACAAAACAAAGATGTGAATTTTTTGTCTCATCTCTGCACATTATCACTAGCATTGCACAAAAAATAGGTTCTTCTTTTGACATTGCATCTCTATAAATGGATTAAATGAACTGCGAATATCAGCATTTAACCAATAAAAAGGGATCTTTATTTATTTAGAATGTATCAGATCTGCTTCATCTGAAAGTCTAATTGAAAAGGCTATTCAGGTCAGCTGTGATATTAGAAGACAACTGAATCACATTTAATGCTGCTTAAAGGATGTGAATGGGCTGAAAGAAAAATTAAACCATGGCCATTAAAATTTAATTTGACTTAGTGAAGCCATTAACATTTTGGTTTTATGCAGTGGCAAGCATTCTAAAAATATTTCCGTATAATTTAAAAACTTAGGAGTGCCAAATGGCTGACCCTTACATAGCAAAAATGATTGAAAGTGACCGTACGGGGCAAATCAGGAAAAAAAAAGCAAGAGAAAAATTGTTCAAATACCATTATCAGCTGTCTTTCTGTTCTTCCTTCAGATATAACTGTCTTCTATTCTAGTAATTGGTCATTTTGTTTTTCATTTAACATTCATTTGGAAATCAAAAGAACATAACATGAAGATGTAGAAAGAGATCATCTATTTTTAAGACAATGCCCTGTCCTACTTCTAGTAGTGTACCTGCAGTATGCTGCTTTGTCACCACAGGTTTGCCTTCACAGTTTGAAAATGCCACTCCAATATTCCTTATACACTGTAATGACAAATATTGTTAATAGCACAAAGCACCCATCAATGCACTAACTTTAAAAACTTTCATCAGTTTCAAATGAAAATTTTGTCTAGATTAAAATGGTAACAAATCTCATCATGCATCATAACTAAAATTTGAGGCTGGCTGCCTGATAAGGAAATAGAAACCCCTAGTTTTAGTTTTCAGTCTCATTTTTTCCAATTAAGTGAAAAAAAAAAA
>WBMY01014985.1:0-118297 GCA_013397315.1 Donacobius atricapilla | reverse complement strand
AAAAAAAAAAAAAAGAAACTGCCCATACAAGAGACCTTGTTTAACAGTCCCAAAATACCACAATAATACAGTCTGAGATTTCGTATCTTGGTTTATAACCTTATTTGTATTGCTCTGGCTAACTTACAAGTAGTCACCACCAGACTTGATAGGAAACAAACACTGAACACTGTAAAGGCTCTCACAAATGCATTCCAGAAGGTATAGGGTGGTCATGGAAACTGTAAGTCTAAGGCAGGGAGTTTTCTGGCTCTACATAGAGAGTGTAAAACTTCAGGCTTTGCAGAAATCAGCCACCTCCATTTCCAGCTCCACTTGAACAAGTTTCAGAGATAAGGAAGGTACATAGCTCACCAGCATCCTGCTAATGAGGTAAAAAGTCTGTAAATGTAGGAAAGGGTCAAGTAGTGTAGGGCATGTAAAAAACTTTGAATAAACAAGATTGCGAGAGACTTGCAAAGTATATGCTCTGCTGAGTACTCAATTTTATTAAGTTTCATGGGTTCCTACAAAGTTCTTTGTCTGTGACTCCCAAATACCTTATTCATCAGTTTCTACTTCATGATTCATTGTAGCTAATAATAGATGAAATGACTGGAAAAATAAAGCTCTAATGACAAAAGGAAGTATCTGAATTACTCCAATAGATTATCTTTTAAATTGACTTGGCTAGCCATTAATTTGATTTTCTCCTTTCCCAACTTAATTTTTAATGGATTACAGAAAATTAAAAGCAGAAACTTGTGAAGATCCCTGTTCTTTCACTGTTGCAGTGCTTCTAACTCTTGCCAGACAATACTTTTACACGCAACATATCAATACCTCAAGTTCAAATATCTCTAATCTTAGGGAGTTTGGGAAAGCAGAGCTGTTTTACTAAGCTTTAAAACCACTCAGATCAGATTAGAACATCTCCAGATTAAACCTCTCATCTAAAGTAGGTTACAGTACATCAGAGGAAAGGCTGTGCTCATGAATGATAGCCAAGTAGTCTCTCCAGTCTGTTGCTGGAGTAATTGTTAGATTACTTCAGGATCTGCTTAAATTTGAGTGTGAGCAAACTAATATCAGCTTGAATGTTCAGCAAGCAGCTTGCCTAACAGCTCCTTTATAGCAGATTTCTCCCTGGAAAAAAAATTAAATATCAGCATATAAAAAATCTACTTATTTTAACAGCAGTAGAAAGAAATGAACAGAAATCACAATATTTTGACTTAAGTACCTGGATACAGTTTATATCTTCCCTTACCAGAGTTTGTGTTTCAGAGTTTAAAAAAAAAAAAGCATGGAAATAACTGTACCTGAGAACAGTGTAAATGCAAAGGTACACTGTAACAACAAAGTGTAAGTAGAATAAGTAATCTCTGCTTAGGAGTTTGCCTAAAAACTTAATGCAAGAATCTTTTGCAAAATTAATTCTATTAGTTTAGCAAGTCAGTCCAGCACTATTTTAATCCTAGATCTGAGGAAAAAGAGAATTAGTATAATAGGAGTTCAAATACATTTACCTGAGAACCTAAAAAAATTTGGTGATATGTCAGGTATTCTAACCTCATTGCAGAACATCTACAGCCTCCAAAAGGATACTCTTATCAGGAATATCCAATATCAAAAGGTCAAACAGAGCTTTTTTTCAGGATCAGGACTTGTGATCAGACGTTCTATGATTTATCGAGAAGTTCAGCCAGAAACCACACAAGATCGATCAAATAAACCACAAAGTTTTGCGTGTATTCCAAAGCTTGGAAAGAATAATATTCTTCAGACATTCAATCTCACAGTCTCTCCTTTATGAGCATGTGCCAGCACAGTTTGATAAATGTGATTCCACATGCCATATAAAAGTCTTATTTCTGAAATGAGGGTGCCACAATAACCTTGATTATTTATCACTGCATGAACCTGTAAAACAATCTCTCAAATTGTTTTTTTGTCTCAGCTATTTCATCTTATCTCCAAGATTGAAAGAAGAGACATCTCTAAATTATTTTCTTGGTACAGAACAGAAAGACCAGAATCCTGTCCCGTGTCATTACTTTATGCATTCCTTTGCCTTGTAGGAAATGTCACTGCACACAGGAAAGAATTTTTTTGCATTGTAATACACAAAAGTAGGGCAGTGGTGCCTGACAAATACAGTCACCCCGTCCTTTGCTCTCTTCATTGCTTTTTTATTAATAATTCTTATCTACAAATGTTACAGAGTATCAAATCTTCATTTCTACAAGATAATATAAAATTCAAGCAAGGAGATAGCGGTCTACACTCAGGTTCACGTTAGGACAGAATTTAAAAAAAGAGAGACTGGTAAAAAAACTTTGTTGAAGCATGGAAAAATTAACCTCCCACAAAGGTAAAGAAAAGACAAGATACACTAGCTATTCTTCAGGATGCAAGGTCCAAGACACTTGAACAATTTCTTAAGAATTGCAATATGAAAAATTACCTAAAACAAAGCCTCTCGTTATTCTACTTCCCTTTCTCTAAAGGCTAAGGTGGGAGAAGCCAACAAAAGTGTGTCTAAGTAAATACTTGAGAAAGTGAGAACTGAAATCATAATACTAAGAGGATCTCTAAATAATTTTCAAAAAAAGTAAGTGCCTATTGATGATATAGTAACCATGTCCTCGCATCACTGAGATACAATTCTACTGCTTCAGAGCTAACCACAACTGTGCCACATGCAACAGAATAAAATTGAATCCTAATTTGTAAATCATTTGTGAAGCATATGGACCGAGAAGACAGAAAACCATTCTGAAAATGCAGTTCTTATACATACACATAAAATATTCTTATTCTTGTATGTAGTTCTTATTCCAGATCCTTTTCTGAACTTCTCCAGCCAAATTTGGAGGTTGTGGATATATGCACTGAGATATGAAAAACGAGTAAAGAGACAGAAGCTATAAACTACATTAAGGATATGGTGCTTCCTCCAAGCATTTGTCTTCTTATGAAACCTTCAATTTAGATCACATCTTGGGGCAAAACCAAGTAATAGCAGCTAAATCAAGTCCGCTAAAACCCAGGATCCTCCTGAATGTCCTGATAATGCTCCAGTGCATGGAAATCTTTTCTTGAAATTGCTCTAAAATTGCTCTGATTGCAGCCATATACTAACATGGAACTACAGGAAAAAGGGGGAAACCCCTCCAGTTTCACTGCCATGAAACTTAGTGTGGAGTTATTTTTCTACTTGTCATTACTAATGACCCTACAACGATGCCAATATTACTATTAATGACATTAACATACTGCTAACAGGAATAAAAATTTCTGAAACATGCAATGATATACACCAAATGAAACAATGCCACTACTACAGAAATCTCCTTCATTCTCTTCATGGAAAAAAAAAAAAATTCTCTTTTAATATCCATGGAAAAAAAAGTAGTCAGGTCCACAGTTTAACTCATTTAAAAGTGATAACACACATTACCCTATAGTACACTCCTGCCCTGGATATAGCTGGGACAAATGCATTTTTAATGATGGATGTTGCTTATTAGAATAAGGGCTTTCTTCTCCCCATCCCAAGGCCTCTGCTTATGTAGGAAGGGAAATTTCACCCTCAGTGGCTTTAGTAACTTAAGAGGTGCTATTCTCCACATCAGAATTTGTCTTATTAACTTAAATCTCAAACTAAGAAAGGCTGAGCACTGAAAATGATGCTATGCCAATTCAAACAGATTTTGCATGGCAAATTCAGGCTTTCTAATAACATTGTCCATGGCATGATTTATATTGCGCTACCAGCATCTTTGAATCTTCCTTCTCTGCAGTCACCCTCCCTAACACCTTCCCTGAACAGACAATGAAATTCATTTTACACCAGGTAGGTGTGATTTATTTTATAACTACAATTGCTCTATTTCTGTACTTCCATGAGTTTCAGTGTTGCAATTTCTGTTTCAAAATGACACAAGTAAGTGTTGGAAAAGGTTAGAAGAAAAAGAAAAACCGTCCCAATATCTCAATTGAAACTATACTCACTGAAACTCAAGAAATGTTTTACAGGCAGTTAGTCAAGCGTTCCTGTAGGAAAGCAATGAGGGATAAACTTATCTAGACTTCATTAATTTATCAATGTCTGCTCCTGAATTATTTCAAATGAGAAAGATATGTAGGGTTGCCACCGTGATTTTTTTTACAGATCTAGAAAAAGAAGCCCTACAAAAGACAAGAGGTGAAAGATTAACCAATCCAAAGAAAAGTCCATGAACAAGTTTGCTGAGATTTAAAATAAACCAGCAAAACCTATTACTTACGTTACCTTTATACTATGCTTCTTAATTTTGATTAAAAGAAATTTGACATTGTCTGATTTCTTGACATTTCGAGAATTTAAAGGAAAATATCTAGTAACACAATAAATATATCCATTCATGTGTGTACCTAATAGATTTGGGGAAAAGAATGTTACTTTAATCTTTGCTTTCATATTTCATCTCTATTGAATCTCCATAGCTGTAGGTCTTTGTGGAAGTTCTGCTTATTGTAATTCATCCAGTTCTCCTGCATAGTAAGGTTTATGAGACTCATGGCTTTCAGATCTCCAATCAAAATCTGAAGGAAAAAATTCAGCTGTTCATTTTTTTCAAAGTTATGAAACAGGAATACAAAGCAAGACAAATCTGGACCCTGGGGAGTCAGCTATCATCCAGAGCAATCGTGAGCTATTTTTCCTCCTATGTTAGCAGCATACAAGATGTAGTATGAGGGAATTGTTTAAATGATACAACTTGCCTATTTTATTAAAATACTTATATAATGATGAAAGGAACAAAAAATAATCTGGTAATTGAAAACTGTGAGCTACTTAGCTTACACAAACTTCTTGCTGAAGAGAATTGCCACTACAGCAGAGAGGCAAAAAAGAACAGATGTAGTCAACCCTATTGCAACTCAGCTATTAAGATATGGGTGCCTGAAAGAGGTATCTCAATCCATCAAGTTATCTGCAAATCCTACACTGCAGCATTTATTTTCCATGGCTGGTAAAATATCACTTAGGCCTAACATATTGAAATTTATAGTTTAATATATTCCTGTATATTTAAAGGCACGTAATTAGTATACAGAATTACCCACTAGTAGGCATCAACAGATACTGAAATAATTTCTCTTCTGTCTTGATACACCCATTTAGAGATACAAAAGCTTATTCTTAATTAAAAAAGAGTAACTATCTTATCTCCCCACAATAAGCAAGACAAAAGGCTTATATTTGATTTGTGAGATTCAAACTTTGCAAACTATGCTACCAACAAAGCTCACAAATACATTATATTAGAAGACACCGGGACTTTTCAGTAAATAACCTGTAAGGCCCTGACCCATCTAGGCATGTGTTAGTCAGCCGCATACAAGTTAGCAATAACACAAGGTCTGTGAGAGCTTTGCATCAGCTGGGAGAGTCTCTTAAACAATGACTCCCTTAAACAGAGACTCTCTTAAGAGACATCTCATGCCTCTTAAACAAAGACTCACTGAATGACACTTGAGGTTTTGAACATTAAATTTTATCTTGTTATTAAACCTCTGGTCAGGGCTCCTGCTTAAGCCTAATGCTTCTTATTGACCGCACAATTTTAGAGAAATTATGTAGCTGGAGGCTACTAACATTCCCACAATAAATACAGGATATGCAAGGAAGAACTATAAATATCATGAAAAGAGACAAAGATGATAAAAACATTCAGCATAACCACTGTACTGTAGAAATTATAAATTATATAAGGTCTTTATTTAGTACTAGACTGAGTCTATTAAAACACACAGGTGATACATTAATTATTAATAGTCGGTCTTTTACTCTCATATCAGTTTTACGTGCATGAGAGTTGCAGAATTGCATTTTTTGAGTTCTACAAGAATAAACATATTTGAAAGATACTTTTATATTTAAAATATAGTCAAAGTTTTACGAAGTAACAAGTTCAGCAGCAAGAGCTAGAGCAGACTATATTCTTTGGGTTTAAGAGCCTAACACATACAGCAAGAAGGACATAATGGGGGACTGAGAATAGAGCGAGAAAAGCAAAACTCCTGAAGACTATTCCCAGGCTCAGGACTGTGTTGTGTGGCTGTAAGAAAGCTCTCAATTAAGTGCTGAAAGAATTAATTGTTCTGAACAACAACTTTGGGTTTGGTTTTGTAGAGCAAGACCAGGAAAAGAATTCTGAGATCATCCCATCTACACAGATGTTAGTATATATTTAATTTAGTCAGTGCTTTATAGTCATTTTAGTAACTGTTTACTCCAAGTACACTTCTAACACTACAAACTCTGCCTCAGCACATTTCAAACTCATGTGACTAAGATCTCTTTAAACCATCCCCCCAAAACCCAAACCAAGACTGCCTTAAGCCTGTTGTATCTTTCCTCAAGCATGGCCTTGCAATGGTCTCAGCTTTGGGAGTTCAGACCCAGTAAAAAAACTATCTACAGCAACAAAAGACAGGAACCTGGGACTGTCATAGAATTGCTCTCCTGTTTGAACAAAAACAAACCAACAAACAAACCCACAAAAGAAAGGTTGAAAACAAACTCCAGTATTTTCCCATGAAGCTTCTTTGATATTTCCAAGACATAAACATCTTTTTTTTTATGCACCTGCATAAAACAGTCAAGTGACTTCATTTTTTTTTCACTCACCTCCTGAAACCACCAGTTATGGTAACTAAAGCATCTGGGAGAAATGTACACACAGTGTCCTTGACAATCAAGGTTACTGCATCCGCTTCTGCCTTAGACACACAGCTAACAAGGTCCCCATAGTAGAGAAACCCTGGAAATCAAAGGGGAGAAGTGCTGATCACTCCACAGAAATATTAAAATCTACACAGCATTATTCAAGGCCCAAATCACAGGTGGTGTGGATACAAGGGATTACAGGCCAGAGACAGCCTCTTTCTTCCCTCATCTTTGTCCTTAGATCTCATATATATTTCTGTTCTTATAATTTGTAATGTAATTTGTCAACACAGCAGTTACAATAATTGCTCCACTTTCTTAGGACCTGAATATTTATAACTCTGACTTCCCTACCAGCTCCTATCAATGGCATTTTTTGGATGTACTGTTTCTAAAGGCAGTCTTCCCAAAATAATGGTGTTCTGCACAAGTCCAGAGCTTAGAAGTATATGAAATATCCCAGCTGGCTTATTTCTGATCACAGAGCTTGCTTCGAAAGAACCCAGTATGGCAGCTTGCTTCACATTTGAATAAAATGTAAAAGAACGAGGAACAAAGGAGCATGAATATAAGAAAGCTGATATAAGGGACTCTGAGGTGATGTAAAGCACATGAATTTAATGCAAAAATAAAGTTACATTATTTTCTATATAATAGAATACATTTTCCTTAATGTAAATAATTTCTTTGTTTAAATAAATTCATTTATTTAGGGAAACAGTGCATGCGCACAAAATCTGTGGGGAAGCAACACTATTCATTTGACCACGTTTAACACTTTAAAGCTAAGATGTGCTGGGATTACACAAAAAAGAATTTATAGGTACTTTAATACAAATCTAGATTTATCAGTAAAGTAGGGTTGCCTTGAGGGAGACAGATTTCCTCTGAAAAGTAGTTTTGGACTTTCTCAGTTTTGCCATTTTTTCACAACCAAAGTAATGAACCATTAATAGTTTTGTGTGTAAGAGATTTCATTTTGTGCCTGTGCAAACAATTTTTAAAGAAAGCATATTCCTATGTTTTGAATGACACCATTTTTAATTAGGAGCTCAGCTGGTCGAAATATTTTCACCTAATAATTCAGTATTCACAAGACTGAAGCAAGAGAACAGATTTATAAATGAGCTTTGCCTTCCCCTGTGATTCTGTTATCAAGTTCTTTGAGCACTGAGATGCAAGTTTTTATGACACTTTCACCTTACCTGCTTTCTGCATTTTTGACAGTTTCAGGGTCTTGTCAGCTTTTACCTCTTCCACAGTTCGCAAACCCATTCTGTACCATTTCTCAGAAGTCTTCACTCCCACTCCAAAGACTGAGGTAAATTGCTAAGGTCAATAGAAAAACATTTCAGTGTTGTTTTCTAAAGAAACAGGGGATTAATAATAAGTAGGCAACAACAAGGTTTCACAAGGAAAGCAATAGGCAGAGTTAATACTACGTTGAAGATAAACAGTGCGATATAAACATACAAATTCATCTTCTCTTCTTTGCATGACTACATTGAACAGAGAACCGGTTTTATACATGGACAGTGCTCACTCATGTGAAATCTAAACAAAAATACAGTACCTTGATGGTTCTGTAAAATACATCACATTTATGTAATTTACTAAAATGTACATTTTAAATAAGGTTTGAAATAAGGGTAGTAATCTTTATTTTTACTCAATTTCTGAATAGAAATACAAACATTAGGTAGCTTCACTCCCTGACACTGACCTGATAGAATAAGAGATGTCACAAGATTATCTTCATAGTTTGACTGACATTACAGCTTTGTGCCATATGCACTATGGGCTCTCAAAATAAAAAAGAAAAAAAAAAAAAACAACAGAAAGAAAAAAGCAAAGCAATCAAACCCTCCCCCTACCCCCAAAAAAAGAACCCCACACCCCTCCCCCCCAAACAAACAAAAAAACTGACATACAAAAAACCAACCAAAATCACTCCAAAATCTGCCAGTCCATGAGAAATTTTAGTGTGGTCATATTCCATCTACTACAAAGTAATGTTATTCACTGACTTATTACCCGTGAAAGCATGTAAAGCAAAAATGTCACAGTTGTAAGCATTATTTGATGGATCGATATCTTAGATGAACACTGATATGAAAGCAACTGGGAAAACTTTCGTGCTTGCCTAAAAGCACATTCATTTTGTCAATACTGTAGCTCTCTATGCTTGCTTTGTACTTTTATTCAATGAGTAGCTGTGTAAGACACAAATAACTGTTTTTTTTCCATTGAATCTACAACCTCTGAATCCCAAGCATGCTAGCTTCATTTTGTGTTTTTGTGAAAATATTAATTCCTTGGAAACAATTCAGATAAAAACAAAGAAAAATTAAAGTAATGGATAATATTAAACAGGAATTGCCCTACATTTTGTATATAATGGGTGAAATTACCTACTCTTTGTCTGAATCATGGTTGTTTCTAAAATGATATGATTTTTTAACTACTTAGATTGTTGTATTTCAATGTTTTTGCTAGTGCTGAAATATTTTCAAAAGGGTCCATTTGTGGGTTGAAATTATTCTAGGAGGCTTAACTGACACTGAGACAAAGAACTAAAGAAAAGGGATTCTATGCATCCAAAGTTATAGGGGGAAAAACCAAAAGTGGCTTTTTTTTCTTTCCGTACTAAGATCCATAGTTATTTAGCATTTTATAGAAGCTGCAGATGCTGCCAGCATCTGCAGCAGTGTAGCACAAGTAACAGGGAGCCCATTTCTTCAGTTTTGTGTGGGGGCACCTCTTCTTTTCACCTGGTGAAACAAATTACATGAACTCACTATCTGCAACACCCGCTTCTGTAAGGAGGCAAACTGACCCTGTCAATGCATGTCCCTCCATCTAAAACATTGACTATAATTAAACTCAGTCATGTGATAACCATGCTCCTGCAGCCAGCAGTGGCTTATCTTTTAAGCCATGATAAGTGAAGCAGCAGGCACCAGAACTACGCTAAACAGTAAAATCTAGGAATTCACTAATATGAGATTCTTCACAGAATCTTATTTTAAAAATGGTGAAAACCATCAGTTACAACTAATATAGACAAAATGTTGATATGCATGCTCAGCTAAGAAGAGAGCCACCTAAGTAAGTTTGTTGTAATTTTGCATGTGAAACAAGGCATAAAGCATATTTGAAATAATTTGTCTCCTGATGGGCTTTATTCTAATTGCCAAGAGATTTTCTTGAATCCTGAAGTGTAAGATTTAATAGCAGTTCCTCAATCATGCTGTAATGCAATCATGCATTAATAATCAAGTCTGCCTCTTGAATCCTGCCATACATGTGAATCTACACCTCTTTTTGAATATTGCTAGAGAGGGCATCAACAACTGTCTCTGAACCTCCTTCCATAGCTGTACTGTAGTTCAGAGAGAATGGAAGATCCTTTGGATACCTGAAGTAAAATTGAGTGACACCAGGGAGAATGAAACAGTCCCATTTGTCTTACTCTGTTTTAATTTTTCTGAAGACAGAGGATATTTTTAAAGATGAAAAATGCAGATAAAATTGGAAAAAAAAAAAAAGTTTGTTCATCTTACATGTTTCCAATGGAGAATTCAATAAATATTTCAGTAATGGGAACTGTAGTATTTATGCGGTTTAGATTCCCTGCACCTATGAAGTTGTGTGACTAAGACTTTACAATCTGCCTAAAGAGGAAACAGCTCCAGTCTTCCTGCCTCACAGAAAAGAGAATTACAATAGGTTTGGGTCATCTTCTTCACCTGGTATTTTCTTAATTCCAGAATAAAATGAAGTAGTGTTAAAATGATAAATAGCTGACGCCGAAATAAACCCAACATCACATTAAACTTACAGCAGAGAGTAAGTTGCATTACATTACTTCAGAGCAGCTATGTATACATCACATTAATTAAAATAGAAAGTTATTTCACATTATTCCTTATCACTTTTTCTCAATTTCCTTTTCTTTTTATTCAGGACTTTTGTGTTTCTTTGTACTTGACATAGATTGTCCCTTTATAATAAAATTGATGGCTTAGTCCAAGTTCTACTTAAAGGGAGGGGAATTTAAAACAACAGCAAGAAAACTTAAAGTATTTACCTTAAATGCCTTGTATCGTTCATCATTTAACACTTCTTTAACTCTCAAACTCTCTCCTTCTTCAATAATCTCCTAAACAAAGAAAAATATTATTTATAAAAAAATAAATTTGAAAATCAATTGAAAGATCTTACCACAAATATAAGATTTCATGAAATAATCTAAAATCAAGTTTTATCAATCTTTATCAATCAATAAAGAGAACCCCTAGCAAGTATATTCTTTTATTCCCTTAAGGATCAAATTCTGCAATCCTTTTAAAGACAGAAAATTACTGAAGGATGAAGGAGAAACTGGAACTACAGAATAAATTTCACAGTACTTACATACTCATAAATTTACTCAAGGATGAAGTAGAAACTGGGATCATGGAATATATTTCACAGTACTTATTTACTCAAAGTCACAGTCAGAAAGCAGTTATTTATCATAAGCTATCAATTACTTGTCCTGAAAATTAGATTTCATTATTTGGTTGAGTTTTCTACTCTCAAAAATAAGACCATTGTAAGAACAAATACATTTTTTTCTGGAGTGTACAATCCTTCTAGTGTTTCTGATAAAAATTAAAAACAAAACTAACAAAGAAAAACCCCACCAAAGCCCAACAAACCATCCTATTTTCTGTGGGATCATGGCTGCAATCCCAGCCCCCAACAACAGAAGGTACTAAGAGCACTTCAGAGGCTGCATTCTTAACTGGGGGAATGGGGCAAATGAGGAGCCAGAGCAGAGCACAACACTCAGCAATGACCCCTGATCAGCTGCCTGCTAGAATAGCAGCACTCAGACATGTGGGTCTTGAAAAGGCTAAGAACGAGAGAAAAATGCAGGGAATACTCCAAGTTCCAGTACAAATCTAGAGGTCCTCCATTACCCAGATAAAAGGCTCTGCTATAACTATATATAACTCGCTATAAGGTAGCAAGGTAAGATTTAACATTAAAGTACTAAAATATTTACGACTTCCACAAAAAATAGTATTTCTAATAAAGCATTCAGGTGGATAAAGTGATGTTGCCAAGGGTAGAAGTCACATGAACAAAACTATTAACAGTTAACCTGTTGCATCTGAATCAGAGTGAGCTCTTAGAAATTACATGCAAAGCTGATATTGCTTTATTTATTCTCCCTTGTACACTCATTCCTAAAAGTGGGGGTTCCATGACAGAGCCTTGTGTTACGACAAAAGTTTCCCAAAATTCACTCCATTCTTAGAAATATGGATAACACTCTGTTATTACAGGGAATGCAGAAGGTTGTGTACCACAGGTACCAGTGCTCCTCTCTGTGACCTGTAAATGTTGATCTGTAAAAGAATCAATTGGCAGATAATTCAGAAGTACATTACCTCAATGATATCTCTGACTTGGTCTCCCACACAGGGCAACCCTTGTATATCTTTCATTCTGGTTACTGAAAATGGAAGAGATTTCAGCAAAGAAGCTGCTCTTAAAAATTCCAGGCAGAGTATTTCATTTTCTTTGAACTCATAATTTTCAGCCATTACCTCAAAGGCATCCTGGGATAAGAGGAGGTAAAGAAAAAAAAGTTAGAGTTTAATAAAAGCTTAAAATATTCAGAATGCTCCTTAGAAATGTTACTTTGTATGCTAATTCAAGAATTACTCCTTTACACTAGGGTGAAAGGATAGAGTTCATTAAAAAAAGCAGACTAATTTTCTCGCAACTTGAAGTTTTCCAGGTATCATAAAAATTGTATTTTAAAGACAAATGTAAGAAAATTTTTTGATGTGTAGCAGAACTAAGCTTGAAAACCTTTTGTGAGATTTGCCTTCTGTATTCTGTGCAGATCTTATAAATCAGTGTCAAGTAGAGCCACAACTTTTAGAATTATGCTGAACCTTAAGTAATCCATCAGATCAGCATGTAACATCTGCATTTTCAGACACAATCAAATAGGAATCTGTGGCAATATTGGAAACCACCATCATCATTCTGAACATGTATCCATCCTTCTACTTGGTGATTTAGGGAAAAAACTCTCCTTTTCCTCATTTTTCAGATGTATAACCTTAAAAATAAAAACATTTTCTTTATGGGTCTAGCTATCCATGGTTTGGTTTATTTAACCTTGCACTCAAAAATACCTGAAGAATGTCCATATAGTTGGGTTTTTTCCTAAACAATCCATATGAGGTCTGTTTTCCTCACAGAATATATATAAATATATATATTAATAGCAGCAAATTTTAGAAATTCAGTGCAGAGAAGAGACCCCACAGTAGTGTAGAGGAATTTTGTTGCTGTTTGCCACGGTAGAATATCAGCTTTTGAGAGAGAACCAACGCTGAAAAATAATTTTGTGAATAACCTAAGAACTTAGGAAGCTTCTTAGTTGATTAGCAGCTGGAAAAACAAGTTCTGAGTGAAATCTTGCACAAAACTCAAAAAATTTCAAGAATGCAAAACTAAGTGATTTCTTCAGAAATGCCTAAGAATGGACCATTACTGGAAGAGTCTTTCACTGTTCAGAATATTTATCTAGAGCCCAGAGAAGTGCCTGTCAGTGTGCATCTGCCTGCAATTATCACTTCCCAGAGCTGTAGGCCAAGTGCCTGCTCAGAAATGTTTTTGGAACAGATATGAGTGAAATCAAGAGACAACAAATGGCTTACCTGAGCAATGACTGCAGTAAAAAGTAAGAAGGAAAAAAATTAAGTGTTTCTTCTGCCCTCACTGTTCGTGTTTAGTCTCAAATTTCATTTCATTTGTAATGAATATAAAGTTTATATAGTTTAAAGAAAATTCATTTCAGATTTTCCTTTGTGTGCTTTATACTGGAAGATAAAGGCCAGTGAAAACCAGCAGGCTTGTGCTTCCTCAATACTACATGTGTAATATCTCCAGGTGAACCTGTCCCAAGCCCACCAACTGACACGACAGCAAATCCAGTGAAGTCAGCTCTTTATTACATCTATGGAATAGAAAACAGCATCGATCACCCTGCATTGAATGAATACAGCCTATTTAAACAACAAGATTTTATTTGAGCTACAATCACTTAGGTCACTAAAATAGGACAATTCCTTAAAACACACATTTCACAACGAATCTAGATTAGTTACTTACTAGATTTCATTATTGGGTCAGTTCTATAAAGATAGACCATCTGACATGGTGTGTTGTTTATATAATAAACATCATAGTCTCATTGAAAGAAAATGAAGGTTTTGCTCTAAATCTTCAAGAAACATTGTCTTTGCTTACCCTACGATTTGCAACACATTCCTCTTAACAAAACATTATGAGATCTTAATTGTTTTGACAGTATTTCCTTAGAAGGAAGTAGGTACTGTAGCTGAACAAAACCACTTCATTTCCCCCGGTTTTTTTTCCTGCACTAATACCTTAAAGTGCATAAAAACGGCTTGCTACAATGTGCTTTATTCTATATCACCAGTATAACTTCACTCTTTAGTCTCCCTGAGAATCAATCACCAGTTGTCTGCCTCACTATAACAATCTTTCCCTTAGCTGTGTATCTATTTACCAGCAACCCTCATTTGTAAGGGCTGCGAAATTCCATTTTCATAACATTTCATGAACGAGCTCATGAGAAGGACAGCTGTTCAGCAACATGCCTGGTCTGGAAGTTTCAACTATCATTTACGTTCAACTAGCCCGTGGGTATAAAGAATCAAAGAAAGGAGAGAGAATGCTCCTTTGGGGAAAAAAAAAAAAATCTATTTGAAAAATAGTGCACAAGCCTTAGCTTCCTAACATCTGTCTCTAAATTTTTGCAGTAGCTAATTGCTGGATTTATTCAACTGCTTTTTTTTTCCTCCTACATTTAAGACTGATGGGATTTTCACCCCAACATTCCCCTAATTAGGGGTTTTCTGTCTCTCAGAGTCCCATACCAGGGTTTAAAAGATGAGATGGAACCTGTAGCTCGGTCTTCAAAGGTGTTTATTCTATTTCATATCTCAAGGTCTTACAAGCAGACTCAGTGCACTGAAGAAATGCGGCTACGGGAACATGGACAGAGAGTCCAAGGTCGTTTTTAAAGATTTCTGATCCAATTAACTCTAAAAACATACCATATTTATGGTTTTTGGCCAATTACTCTTACCTATTCTAGACATGCAATTTCTACATCAAATCCATTCTACCAATGTCTTTGTGCCACTGTCACAGCAGAAAATGGAGTAGAAGAAGAAGAAGGAGAAGAACATGAGACAACACTCAAAATTCTCCATCTTGCTTCGATCTACCTCCATACTAAAAAGCCAAAACTATAAATTTTCACCCTATGACAAAATAAACTACTATCTATTTCAAATTTTTGTTGTTTTCAATTCATCTATGAGTGCTGGAAGTTTTTCCCATGGACTAAGGTCAAAGGCAATGCTTTCCTGGGGCCCCAGCCAGGGTCTAGGACCCCCCAGGGCAGTTTGAGGGGTTTTCCACATGCCCTGGACTCCAACATAAGACCTTTATTTAGTTGACAGATTATGTTGCATGTAACTACAGACTTCTTGGTAAAAGACAGGCACACTATAGTTCCCATTTAGAAAGAGAACTAATGCAGAAAAAAGTGAAACTACCCATTTGAGGTCACAATCAACATGGATTCATCCCAATTTGTGTATGGAAGAAAAGACACAACACAGACAGTACTGCAAAGCAAATGGGGAAATATATTTTACCAGTGGGATAACAGGAGTCAGAGGCTTCCTCTGCTGTGGGGTTTTCTGGGTAATCTCCCAAGTTCTAACACTTTCTTTTTTCTTTATCAGCGCCAAAGATTTTTTTTTACTATGGAAAAGAATATGCTAATTGTTGTTCTTCAAGTGAGATTTATCATTCAATTCAAAATAAATATTAGTTTTGATTTCTTTTTCTTTCTTTATAATTTGTAAACATAAATACTCAAGAAAGCAGTGTTTGACAAGAAATTTCATACTCCAGTTAATACTAAAAGCTTCAGTCGGGCAGAGCTAAAAAGATATCATTGCTACATTCTTGTTTAAATAGTCTATACTGATAAACATAGCCAGAAAGTGGTTCCCAAAGGCAGCTGCTCAGCAGCATGTGTTAATAATGGCAGAGACTGGCAAAGCCATCTTCTTGATTAGAGTGCTCAAAAAGTCCTGGGATGTTTTTTCTCACTCCCAAAAGGCAGACTCTCACATGCACATCTGGTAAGTGTTCTACACTGAATAATCAGCCACTGTGATAACTGTGTCTCTATGTACCAGCACCAGCCCTGCTGTGGAGAGGTGCCAGTCCTTTCCCACTGGCCGGAGGGCAGTTCTCAGAAAAGCTGTGTTGCCATCACTATGGAAAAATACAATCACATGAAACATTTTACTCAGAGGCTGTTGATAGTCAATGAGAAAATATAATCAAAGCATTTTCATGATTCTAGTTTACATTTTTCAGTGTTTTCCTGCCTCTCTGAAGCTCATTAAGCTGTTTAAAATAAACAATTAAAGAGTATGGAATATTCATTATTCTCTGTGCAAAAAACCCCACATTGCCTGCAAATGCTGCAACTAATTACAGATCTTTTAACATAAAACTACTTTAAACATTCTTTTTGATAAAAAAAATATTTTTAAAAAAACCTGACAGTAACTGGACTTGCTGTCTATTAAATAGTATATTTCATATCAAGTAATATTTTCAAGGGGAAAAGCATATAAAACTCTAATATTAAGAAAAATCTAGAATCTAATAGATCTCTGGTGAAGTCTACTTACGGTGATATAAAAAAAAGTTATTGACCATTTAGTGTAAACTATTATGTGTCATACATGAAGCACCTCACCTTCACCTTATCAATCTGATCAATATTCAGATTATCTGTTTAAAAAGAATCAGTTTAAAAGGAAACTAAGTTTCCAGAGATTACCAGCACATAGGAATTTCATTATCTTCAGAGTAGTCTGCAGGATCTGCTCTAATTAAATATGGAACAGAGCTGGGCTACATTTCAGTTCTTCAGCTATTGAAAATTTTGCTTCCTCTCTGTAGAATTCCAAAATTATGTAATGTTTGGTGGTGAGACTTGGACTATGGAAAAATTTGGGGTTTACATGCACTTCCAGATTCCAGTGGGTCAGATCCAAAAGAACACTGAGATTTTGCAGAATTGTGCTAAAAATAAGAAAGGTGACAGATGTAGAAAGGAATTCTGAATCTCATTTAATATCTGGTGTTTAAGAACTAATAAGATAAAATATCATTAATAACACAAAGTTACCAGTAATCATCTTACATATGCAGAAAACACAGACTAAAATACTATAAATGCTAAAAATCTCTCATGTGAAACCAACAAAAAGCGCAAGATGCTCAATGAATATATGAGAATGCTTCTCAGAAAAAAAAAAAATCAGTAAGACCATGCTAGTTTCTGTCTGCTGAACAGCTGACCCAATAACATTCAGCATGATTATCAGAGTATAAGTCGTGCAAAAAGCAAAACAAAATAATGGTCCCATGGGCTATTTCATACTATCCTGCTCTTTTCAGCAACAGCGTCAGAGCAGGTCCACTGCTACTTGCAAAATAGTCTTAATTAAACTCAGTTTAAAACTCTGCTAGAACAGAAATCACAAATATTACACTAAAAGACATATTTTAAATCTACTCTGTTTTGTAAAGAATTTATTACAGCTTCATGGAGGGCACTTGTCTTGCTGCCATGCCTACACTCACAACTTTGCTGCAAGACCTTGGAGAGCTGCTTCACACCTCCCTACCATTGTTTCTCTTGGCATCTTCCATTTGCTCTCTATTACAACTGTGAACACTCCAGGGCTTGAATGCTTTCACAATCTGCATGTTCTCAGGATCCCTGCATAAACACTATTACTAGAAATAAATGTTAGTTCCAGCTGCTCATCATATCAATCAACAATAACAAGTTTATTTCTTGAAACAGAGTGGAATTCATGAGAAGTTTTCGTATAATTCCACATTATGTAAAAGAAAACTATAGAAATGTGAAAAAAGGTCTGCTGACAACACAGAAATACAGTGTTAACCACATAACAATGGCTTACATAATAGACACACTGGGTAATAAATAGAAAATACAAAATGTGTATTATATATACAATATGGTCAAAAAAAGCAGCATACACTTGATGTATCATACAAATTTAAAGTGCTGAAAAGTGAAGATGTATTTATACTCTGGATTTTAGGGAGCACCTTCCCATTTATCTTAAAAATCTGAATACATATTTACCCCTTAGACCAAACTATCAATTAATTTTGAATAGGTATACACTTTGTACACATTCACATTATAATTCAGAGGTACAGTCTGGAGAATTTTTACTGAAGCAAGCTATATCAGTGGGACACTACATGTTATTAAGAGTATCCATTCAGTTAGTGGTTTTCCACTACACAGCTCCCAAGTTCGTTATAAAAATAAAATTGAGGATCTTCTGAGGTATGTTTTAAAATTAAATAATAATAATAATAATAATAACTGCTTAAGCCCCTGGCATAACTGATACTTTTTCTGTAGATACAAAAGAAGAAAGATGTATTTCTTTTTTATTTTTCTCTAACATAGTGGAAAGAAAACCAGGCATCTTTCCCATGCTAAACACTCACATTCTCATTACCATGAGTAACAACCAAAGCAAAGTAACATCCAGTAGCACTAGCAATAAGCCTCAGAATTGCAGAACTATTTGCCTCTGACTTAATTAGTTTCTTCTGTAAGAATTAAATTGTATTTTCCTCACAGAATAATGTCTTTCTGAATTTTATTGCAGTCTGATATTAGTATTCAAATCCAACAACCCCTCTTGGGCACAGCAGAATGATTCCTTTTATTTTAACACAAGAAAACACAACGTAGCCTCCAAGTGTATATTTTCAGTGGGAGAGGGAAGATCGCTCCAAATAAGCCAGAGAACAATATTGTAACATTATAGCCCATAATAACGTTAATATTTAAGACAAGCATAAAGGAAACTTGCTAAGGTACAGTCCTCAGCCGGCACAGCCCGAGGCCGTGGGGCACCGGGACCAAGGCCTGCACAGAGAGCGAGCCAGAAGCACTGCGTTTCTACTCCATGAACTGAAACATGGTTACACTGTCTAGTCCTTAGCATCTGACATTCTCAGTGTATTCTTCACAAAACAAGCCTTACTACACAACCGCTCATCAATTATTTGACTGGGATTTGCCCCATACTGAATGCAATAACGAAACCTTGGCATCTGCAATTTTTGTCAACCCTTCTGTAGCTTCTTCCATGTATAAAACTGGTTTGTTGTAACTTTCCATAAGTTCTTTCCTGGCTGTTACAACAGACAGGGAACATGAGACATTTGAACATAGAAATTGCACCTAGTGTATTAAACCGCCACCTTTTCCTCATGAGCTCTCATCAAATACCTCTGCTATTTTTTTTTTTTTTTTAGTAAGTAGTCTTTCATTATGAAGTATATGCAGAACAGGACTCAAGATGAAAAAGGATCACTAATTATTGATTTCTTCAGAAATCAAGTCCCCAAAAGTACCTCTCCCAAGAAACCAGGATATACAAATCCTGCTGTACATGCACTGCTGCCTATTAGCAACTGTTCCAATGTAATTACTACACTTTCTCAAGTACAACTACTGCTTATTTGAAAGGGGAACAGGATACAACATATCAGGGCAAAATCCATAAAAGGAGAATGCAGAAGTTCATCGAATAACGCATTGGCCAATGCTTTGTACCCCTGTTACAGGCACGATCAGAAAACAAGCTAACAAAAGAAAATCTGTAAGAAAAGGGAACAAGCCTGACTCACAGAATAAGGTTGTTATAACAAAATGCTGCCATCAACACATATAACTCAAGATGGTTTGGACCCAATTTTCAGGATGTATGGTATTGACCCAGGGAAAATCTGTCATTTAATGGTTGGATGCCCACAGCATGCACAAGTGAATTATACCAATGCTTCAGTGCATTTGCTAAGTGCTTGCTCTGAAAAATCTGTTGGAACACTTTTATTTGAGAATGTGAATTACAGGGTTAATACAAGGCCAACAAAACAACAGCAAATCTAAAAATCAGGCTCCTGTGACCTTAGGCAGACTAACTGGCAGTTCCCCAAGGCATGAGCCAGTTCTGGCCATCCAGAAACACCCAAGCCTTCAGCTGTCATTGCCAGCTTTGGCTGTGAGGAACGGGAGCAACAGCCCTAAGGAGTTCCATTACAACTGTTGAGGTGCTGATGCTAGACAGACTCACGTAATATAAACTTGCCAGTTCCACCTGCAGAACCAAAACACAGCTTGAACTCAGAGAATTATCCTCAAAATATGCTGAAGATTAAAAACTGACACCTTTGTCACAAAGCCCAGTGATCCAGACACAGAAATGTTTGATATATAGGGTAAAAGAGGGGAATCTCAGTACTCACATCATCAAACTGCCCCACTTCCAATGTGTTCAGCAAAACACACCAAATACAAGCTGCATTTTGACATTAAGACTGCTGCATTGATAAACCTGGAAGTAATTTAGAGACTGCCTCTGTGAAACACAGGTATCACAGAAACCACTCAGTGAATGTGGTCTAAATGCTAATGACAATTAAATCAACAACTGTGTGCCTTCTGGGAGCAACCATTTTACTTTGCCATTATCTGTCATGTTCCTTTTGATTTTTTACCTTTAGAATGTCTGACAAAATGTTGTAATATAGAAAATTCATCAAAGAGCCAGGTCCCTCATCCTATTTTTGTCACAAAGTATAGAACTAAGACACTTCCTTTTTCTCCAAGAAGTTTGGTATTTTACATGTTTCAGTCATCCTATGTTTGGGCCGACATTTTCCCCTACAGCAGCTTGTATTTGCTATTTATAAACAGTGAAAAAGAACTGCTGCTTTCAAGAGGTTAAATGGTTAGAATCACAGCCTTGTTTTTCTAGCAGAAGGTGGGGAAATACAGCCATTTCAAAAGCAGTTTTGGGAATGTTGGAAAGGACCTCAGGAGACCTCTAGTCCAACCTCAGGCTCAAAACAGGGTCAAAACTCAATTCCCATCATGTTGCTCAAAAAGGGACTTTTCGTAAATAAGCAAAGAGTTTAACCTGACTACCATAAATAGTAACACATATTTGATGTATTTGCTGATTACTTCAAAGCATAACTACAAGCCAAATTTTATGTTGTTTAATTTTTAACTATGCTTTCCCAGACCATGGCATTTTTGAGTTGCCTGGAGGTTTATCTTTAGTTCTGAATTCCCGGACGTTTTAGTATTTACCTTGTAAAACGTTTATATTCACAAACAACTGGTATCTGTTGCTATTCTTTTTATATGGATCTTACAAATAATATTTTCTTGAAATATTTCTATGTATTTACAGGAACACCCAAAGCAGAACCATAAAAATTGTAAATAATAACAAAATAAATACGGCTTTAGAAAAATGAGGAGGTGTTTGATGTTATAGTTGAAACGTATGCATGTAACTATGCCAGATATATTTAGACTGCACTACATTAGAGTCTCTGAGAAATACTGTCTATTCAGTGGTCACTGAGTATTTAGAGCCAGCCAGTAGGAGCCATTAAGCACAATAACTCCGGAGGAATTTAGACCAGAGGACTCAGATCCTTCATACCCTCTGAAAAGTGCAATTTTATAAGCATTAACTAGGATATATGACAGTCTCCAAGATTTCTATTTTAACTAGATAATTCAAAGGGGGTTTTGTGATATTAAAGTAATTAACATGCAGTCTGTTTTCATAACAGCTCAGCTGTGAAAAATCTAAAATTTAGATCCATACTTTGAAGAACTGATCACTTGGACAAACCAAAAGGCAGCCTAGCAACTGTAAAGAACCTTGGACTCACCGAAACCAAACTTTTGTTTATCATACTTCTAGCTAGTCAAATAAGACTGTGATAAAAGGCTAAAAGACATTTTTGGAATGTTATTCTATCATTTGTGTTAAAAATTCATGTGTTTACAAGCTATTAATGTATTTAAAGATCCACTGTGTTAAGCTTTCAGCAATACTTAGAGGATGCAATTAAGCTTGCACTCAATTTTAATTTAAGTATAGCAGATTTATAACTTTTTTAATTGTTATTATGCTGCCTGCTTACTCATGAATTTGCTGAGGGTGCTCCAGAAAATACTGAGGCAAGTATTATAATAATTATTCTAATTATACTAGTTTTTATTCTATGGATAGAATAAATATTACCGTGAATTTCTTGTTGTAGTTATTTAAAGTTGTCTTCCTCTGGCATGAATACTGAGATACTTTTATTGCAATAAATTCTGGCATTTCCAATTCAGGTGTATTCAGAGAAGATTGGCATTGCTCCTAACAAGGGTAAAAAAAAGAAGAGTTAGTGACACACATGGCAGGTAGCTTAAAAACATTTAAAAAGTACATTTCATGAGCCCAAAACACAAACCTTTAAAGAGCAGGCAAGGAAATAATAATTCTCCTGTCATTCTCCTATGAAAAACAGTTGATTTCACATTGGCTGGAGTGACAGTACAGTTTATCTGGTGATTACTGGGATTTTTGATTTTTTGCAGTAAGTTCTTGCAGGGAGTTTACAATGGCACTGCCATTAAAAAAAAAAAGGTCTCTAAATGCTTTGTCTCTCTACTCTCACTATTGCAGTAAGTTTGAAAAACTGCAAAGCTTTAAGAGCAGATAAGCTCTAAAATATGGAGTTTTCACAGAAAACACTACATTATTCAATACAAAATTAGGGATATTAGACAAAAGAGAAATGTTCAACTGACTTTTTCGAAGTCTAACTAAATTCAGAGTGGAGGAAAAATTTTTGTTTGAACTGGAAAGAGTTTTCTCCCCTCTTGCAGGTAAAATGATAGAAAACCTTTTCTTTTGGATTTAATTATTTAAGCTAAATGTTCAATTTTGGGGTCATTTTAGAGTGAAGGAAACATTTATAAACAGCTACAGAAGAGTAATCACCATCCCTTTTTCACCCAATATCCAACTGGTGATGTGGTTTCTCCCTTAGCCAATTCCCGTAGATGCTGATCCAATACAGACATAATTTTTCCACATTCATTAAAGCAAGGAAAAGGAGGCAGATGCCAAGACTTGAATGGGCATTTCTTAATCTCCAGGATCCTCCATGCTCATTCACTTTTCACCTAATTTTGCTCCATGCAAAATAGACCAAGGTCATACAGGTCTGTGGGCAGCCCAGCTCTGAAAGATGGAAATGCTCTTGAAAGGCCGGATTCAGAGTCATATCCCCATTAACAAAAGAGAGTCCTGAGCACAAGTCCTCAGCATGGGAATGCCCTGACTAGGAAGCACCTAGAAAAAGGCAATCTCACACTGGTTTTCTGCTGCTTTATGTATCTGGTCCTTCAATTCCTTTACTTTCTTCAAGGTGCCAAATCTGAAATACTTCAGAAACATGAAGTGCCTTTAGCAGTTCTCTGTATTTTTTTTCTCTTGATCCTTTTGCTTGAAAACTTTTGGCAGATGTGTCAAAAACCTATTGCATTGCACTATCCAAAAGCCACAGGGAAAGGGTTCAATAAGAACAACAAAAAATATCATGAAGATACAGAAAGGAATTTTTCACACCAGTAATGTAATGATGTGCCCTTTCTCCCCTGTATCCAATCACACAGACAAAAGGCTAGCAAACTACAAGCACGTGTATGTCTTCATAACCACACCCCCAATCATAATTTCATGCTAAATTGCCTTTGTATTTGCTACAAAGAAGTTAAATAACAGTATTCACACACGCACAAAAGGTATTTGCTTGCACAACTGGAGGAGTAGTGAATTATATGGTGGTTTTCATAGCATACTCTGAAAGGAAGAAAGCTATTTTATGTGTAAGACCAGTCCTGGGAATAACCTAAATGGGTTTCAGTCCAGACAACAACACAACTCATCCACTTCTGCACACATTCACAAATTATATTTTAAAATTGATTTTAAATCATACAAACTATGATTAATGTTAATATACTGCTTGAAACTGCAAAGACTGTGAACAAACAGAATGTTACTGAATAGAATATATAATAAGCTGTTACTTTCATGAGGACACAGACCCACAAAGAACAAGAGCCCTACATGCAGCATGGTGCTGTGGAGGAGGGCAAAACTAATGCAGAAAACCTATGCATTTAAGAGTGTGATAGACTGAACATAAACATCTTATTCCTGCTTTCACAGAGATATTTGAGCATTTTCCTTAATCAGTAAGAGTTATGTATTTAGTTAACTGGACTTGATTATAGATAGCAATAGAAGAAATTTTGTATAGAAATTAACTGCAAAAACATCTGGCAAACAATAATTACTACAGTCTGTTTGCAGGGAATATTATGATGCCTACATGTGAACTATAGAAATGTTCTGAGCCGAATTGATGCTGCTATTTGGTGGGAAAACCAGATAGGAAAGAAGTTGTTTGTACAGATCACAGGACAAACCTAAACTTCCATCAGTAGCAATTACAGTGTAGAACAAGGAATCCTGGAAACTCATTACATCAAAAATAATTTTTAGTACTGGAAAGAAACAACTAGAGATAAGAGAAAAATGGAAAAGCATAAGCATTAATTTTTTAAATTTTTTTTAGACAACTCTACATTAAAATGAAATTGCAGTACACTGCACAGGGGCAATCACTGAAAAATATCCAAATATGTGTATGCTACTTCATCACTAAAACTAGTCAGAGGTCCTACCCTACAGCCAGGCTGCAGTGAATGTCCCTTGCTGCTCTTTCACAGTGACATTTTCCACATGGCATAAGCAGGAGAAACAGCCCTTACCACTAGCACCAATTTGTAAAGCAGACAGACTTGGTTGCAGAATTAATCTTGTGGGGGACTACTTTGCTCTTTTCCAAATTATTTTTTAACACACCAACAAGTATAATGACATAGGGAAATAAGAGGCAGAAAATGAAGCAGTAGTGAAAAAAGTGCTCGGAGACAACCAGCCAGCAGTTCTGTAAAGCCCGGCAGCATTGACCAAATAATAAAGTCCTCTGATAACCAACATTTTCTGAAGAGAAGGCAGACAGTTGATAAGTTTCATTTTTATTTCCTGAGAAACTCTGACTGTCAGTATGAAGGATTTCTTCCATTACTTATAGCCTCTCTCTTTCACAATGAAACAGAGCGAGATGCTTTCCTGACACATGAGAAGACAAAGGATCAAAAGATGGCACTTTCTTCCCCTAATGTGGAGAAAAATCTTTTGTTCAAATAAATAAATCTCTTTTCCTTTCTAGGGGGAAAAATCCCCAGAAAAACAACAAAAAAACACCTAATTAGCTAACAGCTTTTGGGTTCTGACTGGTGAAAAGGCAGAAGACATGCAGTCCCACCATAGTTCTTAAGGCTGCTGAGTGTGCAGCAACTCTTATGGAACTCTTCCTCTCTTTTTATCCCTCTGAAAGCCTCCCCTCTGCCTCTTTCTCTTCCATAACCCAGGAAACATCAGTACTTCCTAGCACGGGGGGATGTCCTTGTGTAACTATTACTGCCCATGTCCTGCTATTGTCAAGGATACCCACCTGCTTGTGGCAGGAAAATTGCCTCTGGACAAGGGCTGACCTCTGCCACAGAAATATTTTGCTTCCCTTTTAAAGCAGATATCCGGCTACCATACTTTCCATTAAACTAAATGATGGCTACTAACCCTAAGAGTCAACTGTGACTGAATCAATCAATAATAATACTGTCCCTCTTAAATCTGGCCAACCAACCTTTTATTCTTATAAATCACTAACATCAGAGCATCTCTTGGATCATTCACTACCACAGAAAGATGTACTTTAATGACACTTGTAATTAGGATGTTAGCTAATGATCTGTAACTCTGACTTTATTCCCCTTATTTTGCATGGAGAAGGGCATTTCTTTTTACTAATGCCGTAAAACAAATGTCCTGAATGAGGAATAACCTTCCAAAGAGGCTACCATAGAATCTGAAAGATGAAATCTTACTGCTATTGATATTAATGGGAATTTGATCACAAAACTACAGGGGGACAAGATTTCATCCAAAGCATTCCCCCACTGCAATCCATTCCTTTTACTTCAAAATCTTCATGATCTAGCTTGAGTTCAAGGTTTGTTAATTCACTTTCATTTCACATCAAGTCTGACATAACGAACCAAATTTGTCTTCAGTGAAATTCCAATTAAATTACATTATGTATGAGTTCGGTCTAGTACTTAAAAAGAAAATTAACCTTTACTTCAATCTTTCCTCATTTCTCAAGGCAGAAAAAAGAATTAGCATGGTGACACTGCAACAATAAAATTATTTTTAAATTTGCTTCACTCCTAGAATTCTTTTTTTCTCATTTTTGTTTTACAAAATGTTTATTACTTTGGAGCAACTATATAATTAAGATTGGTCTTAACTATAAGCCTTAAAAATAACAGTATAGCTTTCACTGGCTTCCTTATTGTACTCTATATTTATTAGCATGAAATCTTTATGTTTCAATAAAAACAGCAGATTTTACTTACAGAGCCAGTCTCAAAGTATGATAATGATCTCCTGACAGTTCTGGTACCTTTTTCAGAAGTTTATGCCCCACCAATATTCCAAAAGGAATTTTATATAACACTAAGGGAGTTGACTTCTCACTGACTTAAAAAAAATTGGAGGAATTTTGGATAAAGACAAAGGCAATTCTTGCTTTGGACAGCAAGAATTTTTTGAGCTATCTGAATTTATAGGTCTCCTCATACTTCTAAAATTAAGAATGTACATAAAAGGTAATTTGGTTTACTTTTAATGCTGATGTGAAACTCTCAGGGATGTTCATAGGATTTTGTTCATGGTTATGATGCATTTGTTTAGAGAACTTCTTTGCATTCCCTGTATTTATATTTTTATGGCCTGCAAGATAAAATAAAGTAGTAGTCACAGGCTTCCTTTTGGTTCTGTTTTCCTTTTTGTATTAATTTCTTTAGTCTATTCTCCCTCCAGCAGATTCACTGAAAAATGTTATAAATTTATTGCTAAAATACATCCTTGGAAGGATTTAAAATATAAACACACATTCTGTCACGGAATCGTGCTGAGTCTGAGAGCGACAGCTCCATCTGGTGTATTCACTCTCCCCTCCCCCAGCCCCAAACTGTTATTAATTCTTATACGTAAAAACCTGGAAAATATTTTCTGGTAATAAAAATGCAATATGACTGGAAAAAAAATAAACAGCAGCTACAGTTTTCCTTGGGAAAGGACGGTATTTATTAATCATCCTTCACAATCTAAATACCAAAATGAAGAAGCAGCAAACAGCGCAACACTCCTGTTAAATATTCAGGCATTCTGTGCCTCAGAGGAAGGCACACATTGCACATCCTGCCGTGGTCCCAGGGTGGTCACAGTTCACACAGAGCCTAATCCAGACCCACAGGAGTCAGCAGGAGTCTCTCACTTCAGAGAGCTCAGATCAGACATGTAGCTCTCTTGACATATGAGTGAATGTCTTTGCCGGGGCACATGAACCCGTCACCGCGAGGCTTGGGCGGGTGCAGAACGAGGGAACAGCTTCATCCAGCTGCAGCGCTGGGCCTATCTCACAGCTCAGGGGCACAAGCTGGGCACGGCATGCCTGGCATCCCCACCAAACCCCCATCACTCAGTCTCTGCCGAGGTATTGAGTACCCCTGCTTTTTACTATGCTCTAATCTGAGAAATTAGCAGATAATTTGTCAGATATAGATCAGAGGAAAACGTCACCATCCATTGCTTCAAGGTCAAATACCGTGCACCAAAAAATTAGCCTGCCATTTACAATATCCTCTCACTTACAGCTTCCATTGAGAGATAATAGACTGCAATTTTTTTTTTTTTTCCTCTTAACACAATTTTACTTGATGGTGCCAATCTGTAAACACATGTCCACAGACTACATCAGTCTTCTGTTCACAAGTGCCTTCAAGGGCCCAGCTGTTAGCTGATCACCTTGCAACAGCAAAAGTTGTCATATTTTTGCATTGTTTTGAGAAGGCCAAGTATTCCATCAACAGCCCACTGAAATACACTCTTCTCACTGGGATATTTACCATGATATTGATCCATTTGAGGAAATACCACAAGTACCAGAACAGCAACAAGTGCCTCATTGATGGATATTGCAGGGAAGCTGGGGCTGTTCAGCATCTTAAGGCTCCAGGAAGACCTAACAGCAGCCTTCCAATGATTAAAGGGGCTACAAGAGAGCTGGAGAGAGACTTGTTATGAGGGCACAGTGATAGAACAGGGTGTAATGGCTTTACACCAGCAGAGGGGAAATTTGAATGAGATTGACAGAAGAAATTCTTTTCTGTGAGGATGTTGAGGCACTGGGACAGGTTGTCTAGAGAAGCTGTGGCTGCCCCATCCCTGGAAGTGTTCAAGGCCAGGTTGAATGGGACTTTGAGCAACATGATCTAGTGGAAGGCGTCCCTCCCCACGGCAGGGCACTGGAAGCTGGATGATCTCTAAGGTCCTTTCCAGCCCAAACCATTCTGTGACTCTGTATTATCAGTTTGTAACCTGTGATGACACAGTAACTCAGCATTACCAGACACTGATAAAGAAGGCATGGAAGGTGGTTTTAACCTAGTAAAACTGTGTAAATTACTCATATAAATTTCACAGAAAAAAAAATTAAATTCAAAAATAATACCCATTTTAGGTTAAAAAACATACAGAATTATACACATTTTAGGTTAAAAAATAAATAAAACCACAGCAATTCATTTTGAATATCACTGTATTCACACCACAGGATCTGTCTTACCATGAGATGGTACTTCATTTCTGAGTCAACTGGTCTTCCTGCTTCCATGCAGGCTGTAAACCAGGAGATGTCCAGCAGTTGAAACCTAGAGCTGTCCCCCACAGCCTGTCCTTTCAGCCAGTCCAGCACCTCCAGGTAAGAGTTGTTCTCAGCCACAATATGAGTGACAGAATCACTGTCAAGAAGTACACAAAAGGTTCTCTTTTTTTGTTTGTTTTCACTGAATCCAACTGTACACAGATACAGAGCTGTTATTTCTGTATTTACTTACCATTCACTTCCTGAAAATTGTAGTGTGTATCGTACGTTAGGATGTGGGAAGCACTCATATCACCATATGTTTATTCTGGTCACTGATTGTGACTTGAGTGAAGACTATGGTCTTCAGCTATACAGCTCCTGGAAGTGCAGTATTGTCCTCCTTGAACGATCATTTACCTTCCACAGATACTACCCAATACACATTCTTTGCAATTCTGAAATGTTTACCTTAAACAAGCAGTACCATAATTAAAAGGCTGCTTGACAACACCTGACAGTTTCTTCCCTATATTCCTCACCAATGAGTGAAAGCTTCATAACATTAAAAAGTCAGTTAACAATAATTATTTAAAACTTTACAGCTAGTAATATCTTTCTGGATGCTTAAGTTTTCTGTACTTACATGAAGCCATTCACTACATATGGCATTGTCAAATGTTCATGAATTAAATCTTATGAACTACATGTTCCATCTAAACATGATTTCCTTGCTGCTAAGCTGATATAACAAAACTTATGGTTTAGTGAATACAAAATTTACTGTTTGAATTACTAATCAATACATTATATGGTGTACACCACCTAAAAATAAAATAGCACAAATGTTATCTCAGTGAATTTTGGTTGTTGTACTCAAACAACAGTACTTGAACAGTATACAAAAAGTATACTGTTATCTGGAAAGGATCACCTGATTAAAAGGGGATCCTTTTAAAGATTAAAAAGGCACTTCTGTACTCGTCACAGGAAAATAATGAGCAGGGACAGAGTTACATTTCAAGAAAAGATTAGGTGCATACTTAGGATGATCGGTAAGTTTCTATCTGGTCTACTGATGTTTTTCAGCAAGTTTAGAAAAATACAGGCTTGGTAGGAAATTTTGAGTGATTATGAGTGGTCCTGGTCCCCAACGCATCCCACGAGGGTGCTGTCACCCACACAAAAACCATGAGAGAAAGGAGAAAATTCTTCGTTTCCATCAACTTGTAGGACTTAAGCATCTAGAAAGTAGATTCCAATATATATTTCTATCAGGAAACAGATTCCTAAACTCCTTGTGGGAAAGGCACAGACAGGCAGTGTCACTATTTGACACCATCTTTACAGAAGGAAAGCTGGAGTTGGAACATAAATTGTCTTGATGGCAGCCACGCCCATTTGAAAGTCTCTGTGACCTTCTGCTAGCCCCTGATGGTGACAGCCTTCTGCATATGCAGTAAATTTCCAATGGACCTGACAGATTGCTCTGCAACCCTCTGTAACACCTGGAGAAACTGAGCCATCAGCCTTTTGATGCAGAGAGGACACCGCTGGAGGAGGCTGCTGGTTAGCATGGACTTCAAAACATGATGTGTGCTGTTAAAGGCAGACTGCACAACCTTTCAAAGCAAATTACCTTCCAAAAAACCAAGAAAATTCCTTGGCCTATCTCTGTGATCCCTATTCAAATGAGTAATCACCAATTTCATTAAGTCATGAAATCACAATGACAAATACTGGAATCACTTCATAGAAAACTGTTATCAAATAACTCTCCAATGTAATAAACAGACTGTATTTTGGAACTATAAGAAAGGTACTGAAAGGACTATACTTCAGAAATGTGTCATGTTATAGCACAATTTTTTTCTCACCATATAGTGGAATATGTAGAGCAGAGTCCATCGAAAAAGAATAAATCCCAATTTATTTTTTTCTAAAAGACTACAAACACAGATTAAGTGAATCTCCATGAAATACTGTTGGGTTTATTATTATTTAACCCTGATAGGTCCCACTTTAATTAAACTGTCACATTTCATACTTGAGTTAAAAAAAAAAAAAAAACAGAGACATAGAACTTCTGCTTCCTGTGGTTTATTTCACTTCATATAAAATATTCATATGTTATGTATTTGCACAAGCTGCAGAGCTGGGAACTTTGCCATAACTATGCTCACAGCAGCAGTTTAGCTGCTGTGCTCTAGTTTCCTCTCGTACCTGTACAGCTGTGCTATTTTCTTGGCACAGAACATAACAAATTTAGCATTTCCTCTGGCATTTTCAAAAGCAAAAATCAACAGTTAAAGAGTTTTGTTTTATCCAGTAGCAGCTAAGCTGAAATTAAACATAACACCTGCCTCATACAACTTACAGGAAGTCTGAAATACTGGCAATAAATACCTGTGTGTCAAAGCAGCCCAGATAAAGCATTTACACAGTCCTCTACAGATTATTAATGTAGGATCCAGAACAGCACTCGGCATTTCTTTATTCCCCAGGAATTCAATTAGTTTTGTATCAGATGCTAATTGCCTACTTCTGTTCAATACCTGTTTGAATCTTGTTTTACAAATGATCTCACCCTCCCTCTTTCCTCAGACTTTCAAAGTTGATGGGATTAAAAAAACTCTGTGGAAATAAGATTTCATAGGGAGGACCCAGCTGTATACTCTCTTTGTACAGATCCAGAGAAATGATCAATACTTGGCTTTCCTCCAGCTTTTCAGAGAACCTGTATAACAATGCAGCTTTTGGAAAACTGCATCATGACATAACCTGCACTTATGTAAAGCACTCTTTGGAGGAAGGCTTCCTTCAGAATGAGTTGGTTCACTGAAACCAGAAAAACCTGAATCTGGAGTATGTTTTCACTCTCAAATGCCACATCTGTGGTATTTTACTCCTAAGATTTTTCTCCAGTACTCTTCCAGACTGTACCAAAGCACAAGCCATAACTTTGAGACTCACATCAGAGTAAAAAAGTTAAATACTACAATACCAGAGATGATGCATACAAATGCCCCCCTCAACCCATCAGAATTTCCATTCCTGCATATTTAACTTTTTTTTCATTTTTGAAATTGGCCATTAAATTCAGATGAATCTTAACCTCACTTCAAAGGGGAAATAAACAATGACTGATTCAGATGAGCTAAAGACACAATTTATATGCAGACACATGATAATTGACAGATTTAAGATAAATTAGAAATGAACATTTTTAAGAGTGAAAAATTAGAAATATTGCTAAGTTTTTTGCTTTCCCTGCTCTCTGTCCAGAAGGTATTAGAAAAAAAATACATACTAGGAACACCCACTGAGCTCCTGAAACATATCTGTAATGGAAAGAGCCAAGTATATCCACCAAAAACATAGGCAAAAGCTTCAATCACAGTCACTTGCATGACTATATTTATTGAATTAGAACTCTTCAAACAGTAGAAACATGTTATTTCAAAACACATAAACATTTTCCTACCTTAGCTCGCTTTCTACTCTGAAACCTTTTCTTCTTCCCAGTTCCATCAAAAACATCCTTCTGGTCATCCCCATCTTCCTCTGCACAATAAAAATGACAAAGTTACTGAACTTTATTTCATAACTGCAGGGAAGTTTTGGGCAATGCAGCCCTTTCTGTCTCTTCCTCTGGGAGATTACAGCTGGAGCTTTGAAGCTATCCATGATGCAAGGCAGAAGTGCTTTCACTTGGGTAAAAGAGCGGTAATGTTCTTTCTGCCAGGCAACAGCTGTATTTAATGTCACCACCCATTGAAGTAATTTTCTTGTGTCCCCTCTGAAATCAAAAGCAGGTGCTACACAAGCAGAAACATCACTCGCTCTCTACAAGCTGGGCCTTCTTCAACAGAAATACTCCAGACAGGTGCAAAAAATGCTTTCATTCCTTAAAACAGCCAGTGCCTACAAACACTATCCACATAATATTGATCAGCCAAATCACCTCAAAATTTCAACCAGGTCTTCAGCTGATTGAATGGCTCAGTTCCACCTTTTTGTTTTTAAGCACCCAGTGACCTCCAAACAGATACAGAGGAGATTATGGAGGCCATTTACCTTCCTCATCTAGAGGAGAGGGCACTGCTCATTGCAGAAATACACAAAATTTTTTTGCCAGCATCATGTTGGATCCAGCTCTGTATCTCCCTGAATTTCCATTAGAGCAAGGTGAGCGCAAAAAAACAGATTTATGGCATCTGCATGTACTTCAGCCCCAATGTACTTCAGTGGTAAATATCCCTATTCCTATGTCAAGCTGGATTTTAATTTTTAACATAGCAGAGAATTTGGATTTTACCAGTCCTTCACAACACATCAGAAATGTTATATGTTACAATTCTCATTGCTTACGTTCAGGAGGGGAAGCAAGGTGGAAAAATGCCTAAGTCAGATCTATCAATTACATTTTCAGTTATTTTATCACAGATGGATATACAAACTGAGATTCAGGAAAATGAGTCAAAACTTGTTTCCTGAAATTATGGCCCTGAGTTTAAAATTAAATTGTAAAAGTATTGCTGACATTTTCTGAGCCTTATAGCTCTTGCTGCTTTAACTGTATTGCTGCAGATATAAAGAAATACATTTCATCAAAATAGAAACTAACCATCAAAAATTAATACAGAGCTTTCAGCTCTGGGGTCTTCCTGAGGTCATGAAAAAAATATATACATAGTGCAGTATATGAATTAGACTGGATTCATTTCTTCCCTTGCCTAGGGACAACCCGGAAGCCAAAATATCTATTCCTCTTTTGGATTTATAACATTAAAATTGTCAAAATGAATAATTTCAAGGTTATTTTGAAATTATATGAGATATTTTCAGAGGAACTGGAAAATGGACAAGCTGGCTTTAGGAGGCCTAAGCAAAAGAATAGCAGCAAGGAGGCAAAAAAAAAAAAAAACCAAAACAAAAATAGGAATGGATCTGGCTGAGCAATCTGTTTTGGTTGTTCCATGTCTTTTTTCCAGTCTACTAATCAACCATTGAACACTGGTCACTACCCTGTTCATATCTTTCCTAGACTTGGTAAAAGACTTTATCTCAATCCCTACAGGAATAATGTATTGGAGAACAGATTCTTTACATATGTTAAACAAAGTTTTATTTTATGTTATAATTAATTCAGTGCTCTAAAACACATAAATATAATTTTCCCCAGTGTAACATCAATATGCTCAGTGCCAGTAAAATCCTTCTGGCATGAATAACAAGTTATTATTCCTTTGTGTTACTGTTATAACTTCTAAGCCAGATTTTCGAGACTATTTAGGTGCCAAAAAGCTGCAAACAGAGATCTAGGGGGATTTTCAAAATATCTAAGCAACCTAGGCACTCGGCTCCTTTGGAAATCAATTCCTGGCTTTGAACTTAATGCAAAGAGATTTTCTCTAATAAACACAGTATAATATGAAAAATTCTCTGCCAATGATGCAATTTTATTAAATGTACCTTCTAAAATTAACATGATTTCCATATCCCAGATGAGCGAATTACTTATTCTCCTACAATATTATATCATAATATTTTTGACAGTACCCCAGAAAGTAGAACATGCATTAGACAGAAAGCAAATACAACAGAGAAAAAGCACGTCTCTTATTCATGACAAAGGAAAAGTATACTTTTATCTGAGTCATGACACTACATATGACTGGTGGCCTAAAACCACAGAAACTTGCAGAAATTTTCCATCTCATTACAGTCTCAGGGAGTTCAGAGTATTTCACATTCCTTGAGGGAAATCTGAACAAACTTTTATGTTCTTACTGTGGATCACTTTTGCACGCTATCAAAGGCAAAGATTAAGGATTCAATACAAATACTGATGGCCATTTAAGTAAACATTTTTCATCACTTGTGATGTGGGTGCCAACAAGAGCATCCCAGACTCCTCTGAGGCACAGAGTACTGAGTAGCTTCAAAGGGAGATTCTTTGAGAGGAAAAGTGCTGCAAAGTACAGCTCCTCTGAATTTCAGTATTCACACATGCTTTCACTGCACGTTCTTGATTACTGTCAGTCTTTCAGTGCCCTGCTGTCATGTGAGCTGCATTGTAAATATTTTATAAAATAGTACTTGTCCGTTCATGTAGCTTTCATGAGGAGAATTGTGAAATTTGCTTTTAATACATAGCTACAATCTTCTAACCTTCAGAGAAAGTATCTCTCAAATACCAACAATAAAAATCAGAGAAGTGATTTCTTATTTCACATAGGCTTAACAGCATCTCATGAACTATTGTTTCACAATGATTAATTTTCCTTAGCTTTTTCATTTAGCAATTTTTCTTCAGTAATTCAGTATTTTCCAATGAACCAATTCATGGAAATTTCTAAATGCTTCTCACCATTGTTTTTGTCTAGATATTCCCATTACTATTTTTCTGTTTGAATTCTGGCTTTTTTGGCTGCTAAGCATTTCCTTTGTCATTTACACCTTTTCTACCAATCTCTCAGTGCCCAGAAATCATACGGCAGGTGTTTTTCCAGGTTTAAAAATGAATTTTCCCACATCTATTTTTATAGTCTCAAGCTGAAGCTGGGGAGATTCAGGTTAGCCATTAGGAGGAATTTCTTCACAGAAAGGGTGATTAAGCATAGGAATGAGTGCACAGGGAGGTGGTGGAGTCACATCCCTGGAGGTATTTAAGGAAAGACTGGATGGGGCACTTGGTGTCATGTCTGGTTGACAAGGTGGTGTTCAGTCAAAGGTAGAACTCAAATGTCAGAGGTATTTTCCAGGCTAATTGATTCTGTGATATTTTTATTCTTTAGACCACTAGAATATTTTTAGGGGGCAGTTCTGAGGTATAGGTGCTTGAATTATTCCCATCAAAGATAATAAACTCCATAAGAAGCCACGTGACCAAGAATTTAAAAAGCTTATAAATGATGGTATGCTTTGAATGTGTTCACTTGGCTCTATGATGCTATTTAGCATATAAAGTAAAGTAGACTTAGAGAGTACACAAAATTTTGTAGTTCTTGTCATCAAATGTATAATACTTCTGATATATATGGTTAAAAGACCTGGTTATCTTTTTTGGTTTTTTTGTTACCTAATTAAAAATGAAAATCTGAATAAAAAGAATTTATTTGGCAACCTCTCTCAAATCATACCAAGAGCTAACAGCTTGATTAATTTACTGCATGCACAGGTATTCTAGAAAGGTGGGGTTTTTTCTGAGCCCTTTCTGAAGAAACTAGGAAAGAGCAATATTAGAGTTCTAAATAATTAAACAGAGCAATAGGGTTTCCCTTACAGCATAGAGAAAAAGTAATTGGTGACAAATCCTAGCAGGAACTGTTTCCTATTCACATCAATATGCCTATATTCCCTGGAAACTATTATTTTCACTCATCCTTCAGTCTCTTTGTTCAGTAACAAGGTTTACAATTGTTCTCTTTAGTAACTGTGCGTATGGTAGTTGCTTCTCTTTGTTGTGATTATTATTGGACTATTCTTTGATTTTTGTGCTGGTACATCAATGGCTTTCTTTATACTTTAGTCTCATGAGAGCCTTGTGAACCTTTAGCAACAAGCAGAGACATATCTGCATAATCCCATCAATATACATGGCCAGGCAGCTCCTTTGACAGTTACACATCTCTTCTAGGCATAGTTTACAAAGGTAAATCTGCCTGAATTTTGAGCAGCATTTATTTAGCTGGCCCCATTTATCTCACTGCTAGTGTTAAAGACATTTCCATTAACTAAGAAATACCAAGCAACCTTCCTGAGATGAGGACCTACACAAACAGAGTTGCACAGTCTAAATTTAGACAGCTGTAAATATTATTTATCTCAACAATGACTCAATAACATTTCTGTGGACATTTCAGAAACTTCTTATATAAACATATAATACTAGAAATAAACACTGTTAAATTATAATAAAATTATAACACTGTTATAATAACAGTTCTTATCGTTCTTTATCTCTAAAGGATATTTATGTCCTCTTCTGCTCCTCTAGTAGGACACTGCAAATGAAACATCTGAATTGTTCATTTATCTTATTTTAATTAGTTGTTATAATAGTTACTAGGTGGTGGAATTGATGCACCTTGCAGTGACACTGCAGCATTTCCAGACTTACTTGCACTACAGAATGTACAAATAGCAATAGGTATGAGATTTATGCCTTCTACAGGTAGTAAAGCACCATGCATTTAATAAAGATAGATGTACCTAAGCCAAAATAATGAAAACCAGGAAAATACTATTGCCATGATTTACAAAAATCTTTCAACTACACATTCAATTTTGAGTAGCGCAGGAGAGTTCCTACACCATCAAGCTGAGCACATAATCTGACCAAATAATATAAAACAGAGAAGAAATTAAGAATAAGTACCATAGATTATGTTGTTGCAAAGGGAAGAAAAACTTATGTATAATATTATACAAAATGCCCTCTTCTTAAGGGTTTATGCAAGTCAAACCAAGATAAATTTTATCTCAGTTTTTGGCTATTGAGCAAAAGCAACAGGTAACACCTAACAGCACAGTGAGTCCTGACAGAGCTCATTCTGCACACTCCACTGAAATAAGCTGTAGGAAGAAGTCAGAGCCAGCACCAGAGAAGCTGAAGGAATTGCTGATGAGGATTATACACATCTTTGTGCTATCTACAGAGAGAAAACAAAACAGATGTTCATCCAAGTGATGTGTTGTGAATTTTGCAGGTGAAGGAAAATCAATTAGAAACCTTTTTTTTATCCTAGGAATTTGAACTGAAGGAGGCTGGAAAGCAGAGTGGAATGGAGCAGAATTCTCACCTTTTTAATTTATTGAGGTGCAGTGTTCCACTAATGCAGAGCTAATTACAGCAGAAGTAACCTAGCTGGGTAATTAATTCATAGCAGAAAATTTTAGCATCAGGCAGCAGGATTTTTTTAACACAAAACAGCTCTTGACACAGTTTCCACAAAAAGCACACTTTCCATTTCTTACTGACTTCACCTAATGATTCGGCAGCTGCCTGGAGTATCACAAAAGACTTACATGTTTTTTATTTTGCAGTGTGGATTTGATGGCTCTACCTTTAACTACAATGAAGGTTAATTTCCGACTGCATAAAAAATTATTTCTCCAAGCTATGAGCAATTCTTTTTCCAGGCTATCTCAAGGTTTGCTCCCATTGTTTCATCTTGCAGAAAACTCAGTATTACTAAGTCAATTGAAAGGTGCAATAGCCCCTAGAAACCGTGCCCCAGTGTAGCACTGCATGTTTACTTAGCAGTGAACATGTGTTGGTCGATCTTTATACAAAAAGCACTGTCTGTAGAACATTTTTGAAAAGGAGTCATCTTTCCAACTCCTTAAATGATAGGTGCAAGTCTCATGCCATTATTTTATGACACACACCTGCTTATTAGAAAATTCCATCACAAGCTTTGAACATTTTTATACTTTTCAAAGACACATAGTACAATTGCACCTCAGGTAGTTACATTATGAGCTTTACTCCTCTTTCCTGTGTTTTCTGCTGCAGAGAATATTCCGTTTCAAGATATGGGAGTTAATTTTCTTCTATGTAAAAAGTCAGATTCAACCTACTATCACATAATTATTAATCAAGCTGGTAATTCAATATTTAAGTGATGAATCAAAAGAACACAACATAATAAAGAATTTCACCAGAAAACTCCAATGTCTTTCTTCCTATAAGGTTTCCTATATCTTTCTGCTTTTCTGCTCCTGTGCTAAACTAATTATTATTATGTATTATGAAACAGGAAGGATATAAAGCAGGTAAACATATTTGAAAATGCTGCTGTTACAATTTACTCAAAAATTTACTAAAAATACATGTTTCTTTTAGTCACTTTGCACTTTGCAATGTTATTAAGGACACAATTCAATATTATAGTTTTCTTTTGCTGTTGGCAGATCATTATGAAGTTTACAATGCACTAGAATTCAAAATGCCACCCATACAAACATGAAAAACAAAATAGGAGCTAAGTTTGTCTGTACAACAGTGTTATTTTACAAGATGTAAAATCAGGACAAGTTAGAGGAAAGGCCTAAATCCTGAGACTGTGTTGTGGTTATGGATAGCAGGTACCAGTGGATCCCAAAATTATTATATAGCCAAGAAATAGTATTTTGACAAGTACATACATGTTTTCAAAAAACAGTCAGCTCATTTCCTGATACTCTGGTCTGCTCTTCTGGAAGCCTGAGTCAAACACTAGAGAAGTTACACCAACCTACCGCTCAGGCTTTCACTGTCCAAAGTAAATGAGTAAAATAGGAGAATTTGGAGATAATGTCCTGTATACATTTAAGCCAAACCACCAAGTTACTTATGTGAGGCACAGAGGAAAAGAGTGCTTTTTCTCTCTTATGGCCTTACCCAACAGTCTGTGCTCTACAGATTCATCACAGAGAACACCTGAATATCTCAACATAACATGCACAGCTACTGTACAACAACCTTCAAAGAACAAGGAAGCCATAACAACGTACACAGACTACAGCTTTGGCAGCTGTGAGTGAATGTATATCAAAATCATGTCAAGAAGTCTGTGGAGGAAGAGACTCAATACTACTGAATTACTAAAATAATGGTATAAGATGTAGTCATTCTTTTTAATGTATGGGAAAGTAATCCAAGATGTCTCTTCTGAGTAGTGAAATTTTATGTAAACAAAATGGGACATGATATAGAAACTGTATACACACATTTAATTAAAGAATTGTAAGGGGGGAAGCATGTAAGTATCATAATCACTGAACCATGCAGTTAACATTGAGAAAATTATATTTTGCTAACGGTATGGGTTTGTATCTACAGAAAATCTGATCATTCCATTATCTTGTGTAGGCATCTAATGAAGTACAAAATGTGCCATATTGCACAACCTGCAGAGGGAAAAGTCCATGTATATTTTCATACGTCAGTAAATCCAGAAAATTCTTTGACACGAGTAATTATATATGTACAGTATAGCTTTCCTTCTATACAGACTCAGTGGCTTCCAGGCTTCTTATTTCCCTTGTATACAGGTCATGTGAGTTAAAATGCCTTGGTGATCCTTTCCTACACATTGTACAAGAGTTAAAAACAAGGAGGGATGGTAGGATGGGGACACACACATGACAGGGAATAGAGAGGGCACAAAATTGTGGGCAATTATGCTCAGCTTAGATGGCTGGGAAAAAAGAAGGGTTCAGATAAACCCTCTTTTTCAAGAGCCATTACTGTTCTGGTTGTAAACAGCATGAGGAAAGGAACCCAACAAACATAAACATTTCTCGATGAACAATGGCAAAGGGAGGTTAAAGAAACCACCTAAATAAGGCTGTAAGAGTGGATGTTTTTGAGAGAGAATAATAATAAACTTACATTTGAGGGAGAAGATATTAGAGGAAGTAATATTCTTCACTTTCAGCAATTATTTAGACATATTTTCATCACTGCTCACTGGTCAAAATCATGAGATAACAAAACACAAACCCAGCAGCCTTTGTGGTATGATAGGAAGCCATCACACATGCTCCCTCTGCTTCACAGCAAACCACAACAGGATCACCTCATGTCACCTCCACAGCTGCACTACCCACAAGCAAGTTTCAGCACAAAAACTAGGGTAAATGAACAGCAGTACAACACAGAAGGGTAGAGATGAGGAGCAAAAACTAAGGAAAACTCTTTCAAACTACTAAGCAGGAGAGAAGCAAAAATTGGCAATATTTCTTCAGGCCAATGCTACTTAATGTATTTGCATTCATAATGTGTTCTCAAAGCTATGGTACACAGCTTGAAGCAGGAACATGGCACATTCATAGAGTCAAATCATTTGGAAAATAAGGGAAAAGTAAACTTGTAAAATAAAACCACTAAATACACAGTATACAACAGATGGAGTTACAATTTGTTACTACCTCGTCACTCACAGTACTCTACATTTGACATCAAAACTTACAACTTAGCCTCCCTCCAAAATATCTGAGACAAAAGAAGTCGACTGCTGCACCTGACTCTGTAAATCATCCAGGAAAATCTGAAAAACCTTGCCCTTGCAAAGCCTGAGCAAACTGAGGATAGCAGATCCAGCTAAGAAGGCATTTCATATGTAGTAGAGCCCGTCACTTTAAGAATTACTTTTAAGAAGGGCTGTAGAGCCTCCTCAATTATCTCCAGAGCAAAGAAAGATTTTAGTAATACATCAAAACAATGACCACTGAGGTTCTTTTCTTGTCAAGTTTGAGACTATTTTTTCCTTACAGCAATGACTGCAGGTCTGTCCTGTCACTGTATTTCCCAAGAAACTGCATTTAATTGACATCTATTTAAAAGGATACATTAAAAATACTCTACCTTGTTAAGATTGCTTCAGTACTACAAACAAACCAGCCACACCTGAACAGTCATGTATCACTTTGCACCCTAATTCATGCTAAATATGCCTGAAAAGTAGTCAATACTGTTCCCCTCCCTCACATTTCAAAATAGGCACATATGTAAGCTTAAGCAGCATACCTGGAGCTCTTCAGGCTTTTTATTTTCATAAGTGACTAGAAGCTCCAAACTCATCCACCTTCCATTTAGATAACTGCTTTTCAATCTTTTTCAGCTGTGTGACACAGGATATCCATATTAACAATTAGGTTAGGATAATCATTAGGTTCAAAGGAAACAAAGCTCATTTGTCTGTCTTTTAGACTAAGCCTAGAAATGAGAAAATTGATTGAGCACAGATGTGAGCAAGGGTCTGAAAAATGTGCTTGGATCTTGACTAAAAGGAATCATTTTTGAACATTAATGGAAAAGATAAATCTTTAGAGCTCCCAGTTCAGTAGTGCTAAGCATTGAATTCAGTAGGATCCCATGGCCTAGAAGTACTGCAGGGCCAGCAATTTCAGGCATGCGGACAATGTTAGGGTAGCAGGAGTCAGGATTGCTGGGACTATATACCCACATTACCCAATGGGTTTATGATCAATTAATTCCTGCTCAAGTAAAGAAACCTTCCTGTTCGTATAGGGGCGTTAGGTCTGGGGAGGCAACAGCTGTGTTCGGCCTGACAGTGCCCAATAGATTGGAATCAGACCTGGTTCACAAGAAGCCACCTGGCTTGGTTTTGTGGTCATACAAGAAATAATTTCCCTCTGCAGAACTCTAAGCCAAGCTTTAGCACTTTTTTTCCGTTTAACGTTCTTTCTTCTCTTTATCCTGCAGAGTGATCATACAAGGACCCTAAGTAAATATAGTTCTTGGGCAAATTAGTGAATTCATGTGGGCAAGTGCTTTATACTGAATGCAGAAAAGCACATGGAGAAGTGTGAGCAGGTAAAGAAAGTGGGTTTGGTTCATTTGCTGAACAACTGTTGAAAGAAATACATGTTTGATTGGAAAAGGCAGGACACTGACCATAAAATGAAACCAAAATGTTTCTCTATGTTTAAAAGCGTGCATTCAACCAAAAATGAAACTCCTGATATCAATTATCCAAAAATAATCCATATTCAGCTGATAAATGTGTTTCGCTTGATGTGAAGCCAGGAAACATAAAGCAATTTCAGGATACTTATTGTCCTAATTTGTTTTTCTATTTTTAAATTTAGGGCTATTTTTATTTTAAAATATCATTTTTGAATGAGAAGTAAAAAGAAAAAAGGTGCTAAATGTCATCAGCACCTTATTCTGCTGGTGAAATTTACTGGTTTATCTAAGTTCTGTAAACACCGAGTCCTATATAAGCATAAGCAAAATGAATCCCAGAGCAATCAGCTTAATATCTTATGCGTTGGATCTCTGGCTTTTGTTAGATTTTGGTAACAGCACTGAACAGTGATTGGGGTGGGGGTTGACAATGGTTTGGGTTTTTTTAAATATATGCTCTTGTTTAAATAAGTTTCAGGAATTCCTTTAACTGTGATCCTGGTTTTTAATAGTCATATTTTGATATATCAGGACAAGCCTTAATGAGATATACTCAGACTTAGATATATTTAGACTGATGTGATGCAATATGCAGCTATCTTGATATATTAAAGCTCTCACCAGAAGTACATGGCAAATGTGATCCATTCACCTTCATCAATTTCTGTGCAGATGCAGTGGTGGGTGGCAAATTTTCAAACGCTGGGAACTCTTCATCAAAACTGACTATTTTTATGATGTATATTCTTTAGCTCAATCACAGTCACAGGGTACGAAACAGGTGGGTTTTTTACATCAATCAATTTTCATTTTGCAAAATGTCACACTCTATAATGACTGTTAGTCATTTGCAACCTTAACACCTATGAATTTACAAATCTATTTGAATACTTCATGAAAAAGAAGACAAAAATGAGTGCTGTGGTTTCTACACTGAGTGGGAATCATTTCATTTTCATTCCTTGTTTAAGGCCAGCTTCTGGATTATTTCTGCTTCAGCTAGTATAACTGAAACTTGAATAGATGGCAAGGAGAAACTTGTGTTTCAGTAAGAGATTCATCTAAGGTTTTCAGAAGCCTAAATGAATAGACAAGTGTTCAGTAGGATCTAGGGAAGAGTGGTACCCTTTACAACTGGTGCAGAAGAAATGTGCTTTAACTTGCATACTGGTGCATTCACACATATACACTTTTCACTTCTATGAATGTTAAAAACATTTTGTCTATGTTGGGTAGGTCAAATGCTCAAAGTTGAAAACATTTATCATTCAGTTGCTATGACTTCATTGGAGACAGTAGCTATATATCAACAAAGATTCAGGACAGTGACATTTCCTGAGGGATTCAGGGAGTGAGGGAGTACACTAACCAGAGCCACATTTTCCTGCTATCCAACTGCTTATTGCTATGCCATCCAGGAGATAGCACACTGTACCATAATATTTTGCATAATGGCTGAATATGATACATGCCTTTTTAAGAGATGACAAGTCCAGTCTCACTGCACGTATAACCCCTTTGATCCCTCACATAAACTTTGGTTCTATCCATAAAGGTCTAATTTCTTTCTTCATGTGATTTTTTCTAAATATAAACTCTTCTAACCTAATCTCATAAATTTAATGGAAACTTGTAAGTGGATAATACTGTCCATAAAATGGAAATTAATCATTTTTTGAAGCCAGATTCCAGTGTTATATCTAGCAATATTTTATGCAGAAATATTTGAACAGTAAACTGAAATGGAGAAAGAATTGTGCAGTGAACAATTTAGATTAATTGCTTCCACACAAAAGGATGATAGCTACATGAGGACAATTCTGTGCTAAGGACAGCTCAGCTAAAATTCCTATTCTTGTAATCACTGTTTTTGCTGGGGAAGGGAAGGAACATCAAATACTCAAATAGTTCACCTGAGAACACCTGCTCCAGACTGAGAACACATTCCTTGTTTCCTCTAAACACAAACTTATTTCAAGAAAAAGTAACCCTTTCAAAAAATGAAACTATTATGTCTGACAAACTTCAATATTTTTAGCCATTTTCAGAGGTGGTTTGACAAAGGTACTGTTTTCAATTATGCTGACACACTTCTTGAACTTGTCTTACTAAAGCATAAAAACATACATGAAATGTCTGTGTTCAATATCACTTATTCCCAAATGTCTGACTCAGAAATCACTGTTTAATCAATCCAAAAGTGGAGAGAAAATCCATTAGGCTTACAATCAGTGACTGTAGATCATCTTCAAATAAAGTCTTCACTAAAGAGCTCCTTTCAAACTGAGCAAACATTGAGTCCTGAAGTTATATAATCAGCAAACATCTATTCACCAGAAAGTATATCAAAGTCATGGGACTTGGGATATCACTACACAGCTTCTATTTACAAGGTAATATAGGCTCATGGGGAATATCAGCCCTGGCAGACAAAAAGGAAAGTGAAACTTTGACACTTTTCTCCCTTTCATATGCTGGTCACAATAAAAATTAATTTGAAAATATTTTCTAGAGTTAGTACAATATTTTACCAATGAAGGTGCAGTGAGAGGCTGTTGCACACTAGTACAGCACAAAATTCTGAATTCACTGTATTTTCACTGCTGACAAATAGGGGAACATGAAGAATTGTGTCCAACTTCAATAATTATGACTTGCTTAAATTGTGTAAAGAGCATTTAACAAGAACATGGAGATTCCCAAATAAAAGGCAAAGTATAGAATTTTCTTTCCAAAGCATAGCTTTACTCTACTGCCTTGCACACAGAATTTGTCAGGATAAACTAATAGTCAACTGTCATGTTAAGCCCCCTTGACACCAAGTGTCAGTTATCAAAAAAAAATAAAATATCCTGTATCTTGTCATTAATCTGCACTGGGTTTTATCCACAGATCTCAAAACAAGCCAATCAGCTGCCAACCCTGACAGCTGCAAATGTCTCCTGCATGCATGTGTACTGTGGGCTAGATTCCTATCTTAGTTACAGCAGTAACAATAAAAGGTTCTTTTGTAAACAACATCAACATGAAAGAAGTACGCCAACTATCTGTGGTAAAATTACAGGTAGAACTTGCATGAATATGGGATAGAAAATTAAACAGTAATTTTGTATGTATAAATATTCCAAATTTAACTCTTAACAAATTAACCATCAGTCAAATAAATTAAGAAACTATTCCAAGCAACAAAAAACCCCAACCCTCCATTTTTGAAAACTATTTATATTGGTTCTGCATCAGTAAGACATTTGCTATTTGATTTTATACGTACATGGAGTGAAAATTATTTTGAGTCTAAAGAACAGACAAACTCTTCTTTTAGGATATTACTTTTCACTGTCAACAGGAGATCAAGCACCTTGCATTAGATCTCCTTCTTTCCCTGCTCCTGAACTCTAAGGATTCAATGCAGTTGAATACTCCCCCTGATGGGCTGCTACAACATGACATTATGGTGCTTCGTATTTCTCTTAACTAGATGCTACCACCTCCTACATGCACTGCATATATAGCAAAAGAGTTAAGATAGGTCTAGAGAATTACAACTCAGTGAAACAAAACAGTTTCTATAAGACTGTGATACCAGATTTTTGCAACTGTGGATTGTCATTCATTCTTTTGCTGTGACAGGTGTTTTTGATCATCATTATTAAATTTCAGAATAAATATATAGGAAGAGAATTGATTAAATCAGGATTTGCTGACCAGTGTTTTGTTCCTATTGGAATTTACCCCAGACAATAAATACATCTAAGCATTGTTGTTAGGAGATTTGCCACTGCAATGACTTATTTGAAATCATATTTGTTAATCCTGTAAGAACCAAACACAGAACAGTGAAATGAAATCTAATTCAAAAGGCATTCACTACATTTTCCTGAAGAAGTGGGGAAAAGCTGTACAGCATGTGTATGTGGCCACTGGCACCTATCCTCTGTGAATATTTGGTGAGAATAACTTTCACCTCCAAGTTCACTACTCATTCTTCAAATCAAGCAGTCTATTTCAAAATGGATTTGCAACTTCATTGTGCTAATCTTTTAGAAGAAAGCTTTACTAGTTGGACCTTATATAAGATCTGCTGCCCTACATTAAAATCTATCCAACTTAAAATGCCTTTCACCATTCTGGAAGTCTATCCTGGTTTCTGTTTTCACCCTCTTAGTGACTGAAAACACACAGGGTCTCTCACCTGCCATAACTGATGCTAACAGCTTATTCCTCAGTGCAGTTTGTGTTAGTACACCCTCTAAAAGCAGACAAATTGACAGAAACTCAAGGGAAAAAAATAGGAGGCAGGAAGGCAATCCTTATGAATTAATATATTGGCTCGCATCAAACAGAGGGGTCTGGTCCTTTTTTCAGTCTGATTTGTATCAGTAGCAGGGTGAAAGCCAGTCTTTCAGAGACACAGCCAAAGTTGGTCACCATATCCCTCCTAGGATGTTCCTCACCTTCTTAGAGATTCTCAACCACACTCGTGTGGGAGAAGTGTTTCAGCCTATTTAGTTTGACAAGCAAGTATCTGGGCTCTCCGGTTTCCTGGCATACAGATAAAAAATCTGAAGGAGACTGATCTAAGAAAACTCTCACAAAAAATATTGCATTCTTTCTGGCCTTTTTCTCCTGCTGTTCTGCTCTTACAGAAAGTGTTGACTCACAGGGGTCTGCATGCTGTGAGAAACAGCAAGAGTTAAGAGAGCTGAGTGCAATTTATCTGTTATGAGAACAAAAAGGAAAATGAAAATAATTATTCATAGTATCATGAAGTTCCTGAGTTCAATCCATCCGGAGCAGAACCTCAGTTCCTAAGATACTTAAATCTTTCAGTACCTCAACTCAAGCTTCCTTTTGGATCTGCAATTATTGATGAAGTCTGGATAGATAAAGTTACAGGGAAAAAGAGGTCAGCAAGATCCTTAGTAAAAAAAGAAATTATTTAATGAGTCAATGATTGTGAGCCTTTCCAGGTGCAACCTGAAGATTACTTGATAGTAATTGAGTTTACTTTAACACTAGAAAGAAAGACATGACTGAAGCTGATGTAAGCCCCTTGCCAACTGCCAGTAGAAATCCAAAAGCTGGACTGGCCGGTGACACAACACTGATGGAATCATGGCAGTGATGCAACAGGGACCCTGGATTGGGGTGCCTGCAGCACACACTGTGACAGAATGTTAACTCTAAACAATAAAATGATTTCTGTGCCTGAAATTCCAACTAAAGGTCAGCCACCCTAGTCAACAGGAAAGAGCAGAGATGAATACCCTTTAAAGCAATTTTACTAGGACATTAAATAACTTCTAATCTGTTATAAGCTATGGGCCTTCCCAATTCATTTTGCTGATACAGGTGTATCAGGGTCAGTGTATGTTCCCACAGCTTTTGCACTCATTTGTGCAATCATATACATAGCACAGCATTTTAAACTGGGTCACAGCTGACCAAGAGGAGAGAATTGCCAGGGAATTCAATCGTCTGCTGTAGTCTGCCAGCAATGGAGAGACGCAAAATTGCAAGCAGAAATAATAGATCATGCCCTGAACAGTGGAAAAGAGGTGACAAATGAGGCATGGGATGTTATGCAGAACATGTACGTTCCAGAGGAAGGAAGTCATCACTGCATCATCTGATTTGTAACTTCTGGGCTCAGTGGATAACCGTATCACAGTCAAATCTCATTGCTTTGAAGGTCAGTAGTGAGGTTTTTATCAGCCTGACATTTATTGTCAACTTCTTTTTTTTTTAAGTTCTCATTTCATTTTAATAACAAAGGAACAAGGACATGAAGGTTATGCGTAAAAAGCTCCCACTGACTTCTCATAAAATATTTGAATCTAAACAGACTTCAGTTTATCAGGAATGCAGGTAACATCAAGTCTTTATTCACATCATACTTCCAATCAACTTTTGAAAACAGGCATGGAATTCTAAGGTAGGACTGCTTTTGAGGTGTTCAAAAACTTAAAACAAGCATAAGAAAAACATTATACTGGAGTGCAAATTTTTGTGTTGATTTCTTCTTTCTCACTTCCTATGACTGTTGGTTCACTTCTGTAGAAGTGAATATTCACCAGTTCTAGAGAAGAGAATATTTCTAGAGAAATGAAGCATTCATTTCTGAGGGAAAACAGGAAACTTCTATTTCTATTACTGTTCAGTTTATTGTCAAGCAAATGCAGATTTGACCAATGCAGTGCAAGGGAAAACAAAAGTAAGAGGAAATTTACTTAAAACCATAATTAAGACACTTACTATCCACCCAAATAGTAGCATATTTTCCTTTAGACTATCTGATAAAACAGCAGCGTTAAATACATTGACATTAGGTAAATAATTTATACTGTAAATTGAAGTGGGAATTTTACAATAAAAACTCTTCTTGCAAATGCAGTTTAGCCAGTATTTCTTTATTCCCCACATTGCTTCAAAGTACATTCATCATTTGAGATATATCATTCCCATGACAATGGGATCACAAGGAATCATGGTATAACAATGCTACACCAAACAGACAGAATGTCAGCAGTGTCAAACTAGCAAATACATCATTTAACCAAGAGATCAAAAGAGAAAATCTGAAGGTCAGAAATGCAATATTTATCATGCTGTCAGTAGATAGATGCATACCAAACACCTCATATCCAGACCCCTAAAAAGCTTACCAGAGGAATGTTTACAACACACACGAGAAGTGCTAGTGGAATATCCTCCCTTAGTTTCCAATATGAATGAATACTGAGGCAAACATTTCCTAGTACATTCCCCAGGAACAGCAAAAAATCTTGAGACATTTTAATGGTACCAACACATAAGCAGCAGTCAGCTACTATCCTCATTCCGACTAACTCCACCTGGTACAGCAAAATCCCCCCCAGCAGTTCTCCAATATTTTTCCAACACATATTTCCTTGGAAAGAAACCAACATGATTAGGATGGCTGCTGGCTTTAGAAAAGAGGGGAGAATAAACAGAAACAACTTTGTATTGTCACCAGTTCATATGAGGCACTTTGGCACTGTGCAAAGAAAATACCTGTGAGAAAATTCACAGTTTTTCTCGAGTATCTCTGTGACAATGGAACTGGAGATGCTAAAGGTATGCGAGGAGGGTTGACAAAAGTTCACAAGAAAAACGAAAAGAAAATTGACATAAGCACCCCAAACTCTGGCTTTATTCAGCATATAACAATAGAACACTCCTCCACATTTGCTATGGGAAACAATCCATCACTGAGTGTTTGTTCCTTTCCCATCTCTCCTGTAATCATGAAAGTATTTTACCTAGATAAAATTTCACTTAATACCATGGTGATAAATGTTCAACAACATTACCATTACCTGATTGATAAAACCAAGCTAATAAAAGGATCTTAAATAAAAGGTTATGAAATTACTGAGTTTAAGTTTTGTGAGTCAAATGAGAAAAATTCAAAAGTAGTTTGTCATTTTTTCTTGATAGTTTTTTCATTTACAATTTATTAACATAAACATAGTATCTCTTGAAATATCTTTTGATATCTCCCCAAATACAGTAAGAATTGAAAATTTTAAAAAATCTCTCAACTTTCAAACTCCTTCTTAGTGAGATTTTATCATATTCTCTGTTGACTGTCAAATAAACTCTGCTCATTAAATTTTATCTATGTCAGCAGGCTAAGGACAGAAGATATGTAAAAGCTCTATTTATGAAACCAAAAACCTTGAGAAATATTCTCTATTTATATAGCTTGTCTCCTTTCTCCTTTTCTTTACTTTTTGTACCCCTCCACTTCTAAAACCCTTTCTCTTGGTCAATCTCTTCAATTTCTCCATCTTCAATTTATTTCTCAATCTATCTTTAAGCTCCCATTTCTCTTTGGAATTCCTCCTTTTGTCTGCCTTTAATTAACAGGCTCAGAACTTCATTTTTGCAACTTCATTTGCAGGGATCTGCTGATTGGAAGTGGAGACGAGATCTGCCTATTTTTGGTCCGAACAACATCTGGATGCTGGCCAGCTGACACGGACACTCCACCCTGTCCCTCTTGAATAGTGAATAGCATGCCTCCCTGAATCCTTTTGTCCTCTCAAAACAATCACTTGTTGCTCCTTTCCTTCCTTCCACATGCTGTCTTTGTGACAATAAATACATTGCCCAAACAACTTTATATTGCAGATTCTGTTCTCAGTCTGTCTCTCCTGTCTATAACATTTAGCCGGTTTCCCTCAGCCTCCTTCTGTTCTACAGAAAGGTCCTGGATCTGCAGTGTCCTGTTCCCCCCATGCAGTTATTTATCGTGCTCAGTTTTATCTCAGTTGTTCTAAATAAGTAGGAGAACCAAAGTTCTGACCTTTGAGAACTCACCTGGTATGAGTTTTTGAAGGAAACTTGCATGTCAGAGTCACAGACACACTGTAATGCAGTACCATAACGTACCACAGCACTGTACTATACAATATACACGCACCAACAGGGTCAACTTTGCTGAGATCTTCCACTGTAAAATACCATGCAGTGATGCCCACTGAGAGCTGAAGTATTACTTTGACATTTTTCCATTTATTTCATAGCAAGAGTCATGGGCATAGTAAAATACTTTCTAAATATATCAGGGCTCAAGCCTCAAAAAAATCAACAATGGTTGAACAATAATTCATTATACTAACAAAATCCATCAGAGAATATTAAAAAAATATTTAAAACAAGCATCACCTGACGCAGTACATCACACACACACAAACACACACTCACACTTTGATTAGAAGGCATGAACTAAAACGCTACTCTATTTGAAAGTCTGACTCCAATATATAGTATCTCTAAAAAGGACAGGGACGGGGGGAGAAGGCTGACACCTCTCCCCATCCCATTGGTCAGGACAACTGTCCATCAGCTGTCCATATCTCTAAGAACAGGAATGTAAACTACCTTGAAACTACAATAACACTGGCCAGTGTTTACAGACCAGAGTGTGAGAAAGAACCTAAAACATGAAACTGTGTTTGAAACAGAAGAGAAGGCTGAAAAAACCAGGGCAACAATCACCCACAGCACTTCAAATTTAAATTGCCTAGGAATTTTACTTAAGGCAGGACACTGAAATAATGCTGATTTTCTGTTTTTAAATTTACTCACTATATTTTACTGCATAAAAACGTTGCCAGATGGAAAGCTGTTCATACACATTTTTCCGTATTTTATCAGAAGAGTCAACACAGATGAATTTCAAAGGAAAGGTAGAAACTATATAAAGTCTAAGTTCAAACTATACAAGGCAGCATATGAATCTAGAGGAACAGACAGCAAGTTTTACCAACGTGTTCAAAAGAATAATAATCAAAAAAGTGGCTCAGTTAAACAGCAAAGAATACTGAGTACTTGCAAAAGATATCACAACCAAGCACTACAGCATCAATTCCAGCCTTCAAAAAAATCAAAGAGAATTTCTAATGAACAATGTCACTTTTGTTGCAGATTGTGGTTTTATTACTGTTATATTTTATTGTACTGGTTAAAAATATGAATTTTTGAAAAGATAAAGAAAACAAAGTGCAAAATCCAGGCTACAGACAAATACCTGAGAATAAGTACATTTTTAATGCATGGTTCATTGTGTGAAAGCCCTCTTGTAGCTGAATCTACTGCTAGATCCAAAGAGAAGGTCAAACTAACAATGAAAAGCCATATCAAAAGATTTCAGAAGGTTGAATAATAACACAAAGAGCATTGTCCTTGAGACAATGGGGTTTATGTCATGAGTCCAGCCTCTGTGACAAAACATGCAAACAAAATCCCCCAGCATGTGGCAATAATTAAAATCCAGTTGAAACTACATGCCCCAGAAATGGATTGAAGAATGACTGAAATAAAGAAAAAAGGTCATATCTATGCAGCAAACTGTATATAGTGGAAGTGATTTAACAGTGATAGGTCTCAAAACAGTGTACAGCCTTGGTGTAGCAATGGTACTAACCATTCTCAGCAAGTTTTGGGGGATCTGGGGTTTGTTTTCGTATTTTTTCCATTTGAGGCTTCTTTGGCTCTCAGTCTTTTGTGATCCCCAGAAATGTCACATATGAAAACTAGAACAACAAACATGGAAAATACCTACATGTCCATTTCATAACATGAAGATTTTCATAACTTTTAGACAAACATGGATATATTATGTCCTGTGATTCTCCCTGCTACAGTACTGAATGGTCTCACAGAAACAAAGGAGGAAAACACTGTGACAGAAAATAAGGAGATTGGCAAAGATCCATGAAGTTCTTAGGCAGGTGTAGCTCTCTTTGACCTCTGAAAAACTCCTTAATGGACCTAACAAAATCATAAAAAAACAATTTACTGCAGTCACAGGAAACTCAAGACTCTGGAACTGTGTTTTCATACCCTGTATATCTATACAGTAAATATCTCCCCTTGGACATCATGGAGGAAGGTGGAGAGCAAAATAGAGAACAGTCAGCCCCACTTCAATTCTCACAAATATACAATGCAAATGTTGGGCCTCAACATATCTATAAATTGTTTCTGCAGTAAAAACTGACTTTCCAGGAACTATGTCAAACAAGTCTCATTTCCTTCCTCATTATGATAGCTACCTAGATAAGGGGAACAAAGCCCATACTATCACTGATGCTTTTAATAAGGCCCCACATAAAAATCATCACATACAAACCACAGAAATTAGATTAAAGCCCTGTTTATTGTAAGAGATTATTTCTCATTAAGAACATATCCTGTGAATCACTTCCAAACTCAAAGAGTATTTCAAGTAGACTTCCACAAAAGTTTGTCCTGGTCTTAACTGTATTCAGGATTTTGTTGATAACATGGGTGCTGCATAACAAGCGCACTCCTAAAGTCTATCAGGATATTACTGAGCCAGAAGTGGTTTCTATGGGATAAACAGTATACTGGGACCCATTTAGACACCTCATTTTTCAGTAAGATACAGAGAAATTGAACAGTGTGCTGAAAGGGAGAAGACTTAACAAGAGTTTCTCAAACTGCTACTTATGAACAAATGCTCATGAAATCGGGTTTTCTCCTTCAGAAACAGCAGGATGTCCTAGTCAAGCCCATCTGGTGCTTAGATAGCAATTATCCTTACAAACATTTCCTTTTGCTCCCTCCAGCAGTAGAGCACAAAATTTATTCTAGAGCTTCTTCCTGCTCTTCACTTAAGGATGTGGTGAATGTGATGCATCCCCAAGAACTCAGTTTAAAAAAATGGGTTACACCAAACTGATTTCCAAGACTGACCCAATTTCCTCTAGTTGTGTTTGATCCTGCCTCTCTGCTGAAGCCTTGCCAAGATCTCTCCAGGTCCCTTTCAGACTCTGTGATTTCTGTTGATTCTGTTGCTATTTTTATTTCCTGCTAAATGAAAAAAATAAAAAAGACAAAATCAATTAGCAAGACTTTGATCACACTTCTAGACAGATAGCTGTAAGCAAGATTTCATTTTTCAATGTTCTTTATAGACTTTTTTAGACTATAAGTATGTTCTAGCTTTTTGCTTTAAGAATGTTTTTCTCCCCCCCACCATGAATGCCCAGCCTGTCAATCACACTAACAACAACAAAATACATATGGGACAGTTTAAGGAGGAAGAGCAGACATGAGAAACTGCTGCTTTAACTTATTTGGAATCAACTCCAATATGTGTGCCTGGGAGAAAAAAAAAAGAGTTTGTGGTAAGTCATGTTACTTTCATTATTTTTGTACAAAAGGGGAAAAAACCAAACAGGAACAATGGTTCATATTTTCTGTACGGTAATATTTCATTGACCTATTTTGCTCAAGTATATTTTCCCGGGGCAGTATTCCAATGTTACATCCAGTAAAACAAGTTTCTTGCAGCTGCTACAGGGTTTTGCAAAGCCGAACTTGACTTCGAAAGTTTTGAGATAAGTTTAAAAGATTTAGTGCTTATGTTCATGAACATACAGAGAGTATTTAGTAAGAAATCCCAGTGGTATCATCTAGGAAACAATTTTATACTGCTGTTTAACTATCTCTATGAAATCACAAACTGAGAACTTAATTTGCAAAAACCCAAGGAGCTGTAGCCAGCAAAAACTTGTTCTTTATGTTCCTTGAACATTACAGACTTCAGGAAATGAATGTTTGCCAATATATAGTGATAACTATAGTAAAGGTGTGTTAACTCTGCTTGATGTACAGGTTCTGTATGGGAATTAATTTCTCTTCAGATGACAAGATACCTGGTATATAAAATGCACACATTTAGATTCCTCTGAAATTTGGTAATTCTCAAGTTCTAGTGTCCCTTTCATTAGGGCCCAAAAAATGAAATTTCTTAATATATAGAATCAGATTCCTACCTTTTTTGGGGGGACTGAAATTGTAAACAGTACAGATTAAATGTGTTAATGTCTTGAGCAAGACACAAGTTTTTAAAATAGCAGGTTACTCTCTGCACATGTATCTCAAATACATTTTTAAGCCTGCCAAGGTTCACAGCAGATCAGAAGGCTCCAGGGAATTTTCAAGTAGCAACTGAGCCTGACCTGCCCTAGGCTAGCGCTGTTTCACATTCAAGTATCTACAATCTGCTTCAAAATTTTATGTAAGCACCTGAAAGTGTGGAAAGAAAGTATTTCTCTGGCCTGTCTTTATCTGGGGAATTTTGGAAGCAGTATTCTGCTCAAGAACTCTGCCCACTACGGCCCTCACAGCCAACATGTGTTCAAGTGCACGTATTTATTTGGGTTTATCACACCATGGAAGGTGATACATTACACGGAGAAACCAGAAGTATGAGGATGCTGAGCAGAATCAGTAATCAAATTTGGGGTTCTCCAGCCAACAGTTCTTGAAATAACCCCCTTGAGGGTAATGGAAAGTAAAGTGGAAATGCATGACAATATTCTCCATTTCTGTCACACACACCTAAGGTTTTTTCCCCCTTGTCATTATGTTTTATCTGACTAAAACACAAATGGAAAAATATTTCTTGCAAGTCTTACAGTCCCTTTGGTTGAACCACCTATGCTACAGCCCCTTAGGGAGCACGAAACTGAGCATGACCTTCCCAAACCGACCTGCCTCATTCAGTGGAGAGAGGTGGACTGCATAAACACTGGCATTTTAAGGGTGCTGTCCTAAGAGCCTAGAACACAAATTAAAGCAAAGTCAGCACAGAAGAACTAGCCACAATTTAGAGGGAGAGCAGAGAGAAAGTGGGGAGGAGAAGGAGGATGCGGGGGCACAGCAAGGTGGGGCAGCTGGCAGGGCAGGGCTGCAGCTCACCCTGCAGCCACCAGGCAGTGCAGGAAGGTGACAGCAGAGGACAGCTGGAGCCAGGAGCAGTTCCTTGCACCTCAGTACTTTAGAAAATGCTCCCGGCCTGATGGGCTGTCAGAGGAAGAGCGGGTACAGCTGGCAAGCACGCACTGAACTGCAAAATTCTTAAAGCACTATTTCTGGTTTGCCTTTGAGATGTTCTGAACTAGGACTGCTTACACCTACTCGGTAAGCAAACAGCCTGTACCACATAAATACCTGCACTTCACATTATCCACACCTGATGCCATCTGTTATTTTGTTGTTTCCTGTAAGCAGCCACTAAACCTGTAACTCACACATCTCCTACCCAGCTGCTTCCCACCTTCTCAATACATGAAGACTACAACTGACAAAATCACTCCTGCGCTCAAACTAGGCAAGCAAAATTTCTTAAGAAATACGTGCAGCTCTGTCTTCTAGTTCTGCATACAGTGGAAAGAGTATTGCTGCCTCCTGTCATCCAGGAAGATGGTGCCCCCCTTGGAAAAACTCACAGCCAACATTATGAAACATTGAACACTGCAAAGCACTATGAAATTCAACATAATTTTTTCATAATATGCCGGCCAAGCACTTTGAAGGTTTTTCTGAGCAGGCCAAATTTAAGATGCAAGACCTTCAATCTTACTTCTGAAACTCTGGGAATTGAATTTTGTCAGATTCAGTGTTCTGGCAAGTCAGAAAACAGCAAAAAGGTATTCACTGGCAACAACTGACCTGTCAGTCACTATTACAGTAAAAATACATGCAGGAAAATTTTAAGGATAGCAGATGAGCCATTTCAACTTTTTCAGTAATGACTGGTGTATATGTTGATATAACAACCAGTTTCCTTATACTGGAGTCACTCACACAAGAACATTGGTACTTCCTAAATCACCCTTTACAGGCGTTCACTTGAAATGAGCAAACAGGAAAAAAGTTGCAAAAAGGACTTCCTCCTCAGATTTCTACATCAGTAAAAAACAGTAAAGCAAGAGTTCAGTATTACCCACGCAGATCAAGTCTTTCTACCTGGATAGAAACATGACCACAAAACTACCATCACAAGAGGAGTTTGAGAACTGGACATCTTTTCAAGTTGCAGATCTCTTAAGACAGGTACTGAATCTGTATGTCAGAGAGTTCAGTCTACATTCAGCTAGCAGAAACACTTACTGGATTTATCCTTGGAAACCAGATATCTTATCCTACATTGAGCACAAATATTTAAAAGTGCTAAAAATAGTTTAGTCACTACTTATTAATATAGCTTGAGGTTTTTGGTACTTTCCTGTTTTCTATAGTAATCTAATTCGTGGTAGAAGCTAAGATCTCCAACATTACAAGCCATACAAAAAATGGCTTTCTTACAGGAATATTTCTTATAAGAAAAGGTATTTCATGCCCAGATTTATTTCCTGCCGGGAAGAAATAATCATTTCGGAGAAAGTACATCTAGTTTTATATTTGAATGTAGCTTTAAAATTTACAGCATGTAAATATGAATCTACTGTTTATCTTTTCTTCTCAATGCAAATATACACACAGTAGTTGCTAAATGTTGTTAAAGTTTAATGTACTTGAGCTTGGGGGTCGGGGGGAGTTTTGTTGGCTTGTACATTTCTTTGTTCTACAAGGTCCTTTCCAGTATATATTAAATGACCTAAATTGCACAAATTATTCCAAGCTCATTTTCAGACATCTTTCACTGTCTTACTAATCTCCTCTCAGATATATAAAATATAACCTCCATGATAACAGCCTTTTTATCACATTTTTCCTTACAACTTACTGAATAGTGTGACTCAGGTTCAGGAGCTCTACCTGAAGTCCATTCCTGCAATTGGATATATAATCTCATTTTATATCCCTTTTTTGTTTGTTTTTATGTAAGTTACTCTACATAATTTTGTATATAGGACTTTTTTTTTCTTGTATTTATCCTAATTCTAACTGTAAGAGCACCAATCTTTTCCGGTACCTTTTTTACACCAACAGTGAGAATTCAGAGTCATTAAGGTTTCTCATCCTTTTCAACTGAAGGAACATACAGTCTTTGTGACGGAAAATAATAATGCTATAAAGTCTTCCCACACAAGTTCCATTTGTAGCCACATAAAAAGTAGACCACAGCTTTAAATGATCATTTTATGTTATTATTTTTTTTTTGCCTGTATATAAATATATATGCTTATTCATGAACAATCAAAAAAAAAAAATACAACAAAACCAGAAACAGTTTCACAGTGGAGATGTAGCACAGGTGGACCAGTGTTCCCACATTGAGAAAGCTAACCTCTTCCATGGAATTAATTCATGTCATAAAGGTAATGGATCAGCTAAGCTGTGAACTTAGTACTGTGAACAGCTACTCAGAGGATTAATTAGCTCAAAGCCTTTCAGCTTAAAGGAAAGCAGGCTAATTTATTGAGGTTAGAATGCTTTTAAAGTACCCTGCAATTCTATGCAGAATACAAGACAGAAAATTAATAACATTTGTTCAACAGCTCAGAGGCTTCCAGGGAAATTTCAGGCACATAATAACTACTGACTTCATACTTGTTAACAGTGAGTCTTCCAACTTTATAAAAAGCTGTAAATGCTTATGCTTACACTCCCAATGCTGATTAAAGCAGCTAAATAAGCCAGTTACTACAGTATAACCACATTAAGAACTTGGCCATTCTGTGTATCAAAGACTGGCCCAGCCATTTGCCTGTGGCCTCTGTGGACTGAGCTGTCAGCTCCCACTGCCAGCACTCCCGAGAGCCTCAGCACCAGCTGCTCCATTATTTCCATGGTCACACCACATGCTGGGGGCTGTGCTGGATCTCCCCACCCTAACGCTAGCCAGACATGCGCATGAACCCTAAAAAAGGCTGTTAAGGATACAGAAACGAGCACCAAAATGTACCAGAACTAGGATTACCTCCACAGCCTGAATTTCCCATCTTTCCCATATACATCATGAGAGCCTGTAACTGCTTCTTCACATGCTGCCTTTTCCATTCACAAAACCTGCCAATGCAGAGAAACCAGCAGGTTTATTATTCTATGCCGTTACAGAAATTATAAGTTGCACAAGGTCAGGGCTGGCTGAAAACCAGAGAACAAATACATAGTACTGTTGATTTAATTCTGCCTTGAAATATCAGACCCTGTTACTGCCCCAGCACAACACTTTTACCTGAAGATATGCAAGTCACCCAGAAAAAACATGACATTTCCCAAGTGTTTGACTTGCAACAGAGGGAGGCAAGAGCTACAACCACCATGGCAGCTCTGCTCAGAAGGTAAAAAATGGCAAAACATTTACTATGCAGACATACATTTATCTCTTACATCCAAACAGTTGTAGTTAGGTATCAAAACCCACTGGATATTGTGGTGTGAGTTTTATTTCTTATGCTCCTCAACTCCCCTTAGAAATGAAGTTTTCATGTCAGAGAGTGGTCTCACAAAAAGCAGTTACTTGTGTTTCTGAAGCACTTGGACAATAAAGAGCACTGTAGGACAGTTCAGATTTTTTTAAAAAATCATTTTGGGTTCAGAGGAGGTTTTGGGTACTATGCAGTACAGGTACACAAGATAGACAAGCAGTGAGCACTGAACAGAACACAATACATCGACCTTTAGGAAAGTAATACCAGCTTGCATGTTCTGTGACTCAAGCTGGGTTTTCTAGAAGAGGTATACTCATGTTGATGCCACAATATATATGTAGAATGGGTATATACTTATGTACCATACAATTCTAGTATTTTCTTAAATTTAAAGGTCTTAATGATATATATTTTTCTGCGTCATAAATATAAAAGTTCTTAACTAGCCATTCTGCAAAGTGTTTCCAGTCTCATGAAAGGCATTTTGTATAAAATCAATATCTTAACTACTAAATAATAATTAACCACACAGATTTTACGTTTTCCCTCGTAAATAGATAGTAATGAAGACTTCTTAGCCATGTGGATGCACTTCACTGTCATTGTGCATACATGCTGTAATTGCAACAACACTGAAATATTCCGTGTTGTGTTCAGAGTTATCTACTTAGCCTCCATTTGCCATATGGTCTGGTCCCTCTCCTATTACTGATCTTAACCTTCTTGCAAGAAAAGTTAATGCAATCTCAAGAAAATTAAAAGTTCCATGGTCATCACAAAACACCAGCAGCAAGACACCCACTTGCCTGATGTATTTACCATGGAAAAAGAACAAATTTTCCCTTACACAAAATCTTGATTAATAGTATAAGACAAAGATCAAAAGTAGCTCATCAAGCCAGTGACTGGGCATAGAGGGAGAAACTAGAAAGAGATGGGCAAAAGCTAAGAGAAGCAGAGAGTGCATAGCCTTGATTCTTTGCCTCTCCACCAACATCAGTGCTACTGATGGTGACTTAACACAATCCACAAACAACCACTGGTCCAACAACCACAGCAACCCTCTCCTTTGAATTGTAATCTATTCTGTATTGCAAACAAGCAGGAGTCTCCGAATCATCATAGAAAAAAAAATTATAAACACAGGCATATCAGCTAACAGGCCAAAAAAAAAAGAATATACGTCTGAAGAGGACAAGAAACTTACTGCACTATTTCTCTTTCAGGATCTGATTTGGTCACATACAGACATTTGCATCTAAGCATTACAAATACTAAAACTCATTTTGAGGGTGGTACCTTCTTAAAGAAAAGATTTCTAATTTTTTTTGCCACTTTCCACGTATAATAATTTCTTTTAAAAGCCACACCAAGACATCTAACACGCCATGAGATTTCTAGGACATCTTCAGCCCTGACCCATTCTTTTCCACTTTTTAATAGAAAATCCAATGTGTCTGGGTTTTTTCCAAATTGCTATTCAGTAGTTAGTTCTATTTCAAGATGTAATATTTCTGGACATTCTAGTTTCATTTTAATTTATAATCAACATCAACTTTGTTAAAAAACACAATTATCACAACCACATTACAGAAAAAAAATCCTGTTTCTGAACCTGAATTCTTTCCAGCAATGCCCAGCATCATCATAAGTGTGAGACACAGCCCAAATATCTGGTGCTGAAGCTGAGCAGCCGCCAAAGTGACCAGAGGCTGGTAAACAGCCATATGGGATAATGACACGGCTACTGATGAACATTTGCCTCAGGATACCTTTTAACCTGTTTCTAATTCTGGCTTCTTATCCCATAGCAATGCACAGGATTTCTGTTGGGCTCCCTGCTCCATTTATATGACATTTGCTGCTTTATAATTTCCTTCTTGTCTACTCCATTCACGATTTCATTAGCCCTTATCCCCTGTAATCTATCTTCCTAAGAAAGAGGTAATACTGTGTTTTATCTCTTACGTGAAAGTCACTGCCTAAGCATTACTCAATATTCCTTTTTAAATTATCCTTGTCAAGTAGTATAACAATTTCCACAACTCCGAGTATTTGAGGATGGAAATATTAATTAGCTTGTTTACAAATGTCAAGTTTGATACTATTGTAATAACCTTGTCTTTTTTCTTACCTCAGTTTGGAATGCCTGAATCTGCTGTGGTTGTAGAAAAACTGTGCATGAATGGATCTCATTTTTTGGTAAGCAAAAATTCCATAAGAGCTCTCACTCAGGTGTATTTCACTCCTTACAGTATCAGGAAATAACCTGAAATTTTCCTTCTTTATACAGACTTCATCAATGGCTTTGATTTTCCATTTTAGTGGGTTGATTTACACTTCTGATTTGAGGAATCTCCCTACACAAAAGAAATGCCAGCCAGCCCTCCCCTGCTCCAGAGAAAGGGCAGATATAACCAGCCATCAGCACACAGATGTGGCAGGGGACATCTCATGAAATATGAGCAGGTTGTGAGGTTTTTTTAACAATATAGATATTTTAAAGGCATCATTTGTGGAAAAGTTTTTCATAAAACTTGCATGACATTTACCAACAGAGATTTGTACATGAATTTTATAGGAAAAGTTCAGAGAAACAATACCTGAAAAATCTGATAACATCCTTTCCTGAGCTCTGTAGAATTTTTTGTATGAGTGCGTTTAATTGAGTGCAACTAATTAGAAGAGAGGCTTAAAATAACTGCAGCAATTCCTCTACCAATAATTCCATTTCTGTAGCTGTTGAAGAAAACGTTCCTTAAAATCTATTTTAAAGGTAAAATTATTGTTGTGGTGCATTTATGCACTGCAGAGGTATTATGTTTTCTTGGCAATTCATTGCTCAACAGAACTGTTTCCTGGGCGCATCAGGAGTTATACCTGCTATTTATGTTAACAAGAACTTCAGTGCTGCAACATGATTCATGAGACTGCAGGTGCAGCATGGCCACAGAGTAAAACTGGGTTTCACCAACAATTCATACTAATGTAGTAGCGCTAACAAAGCTGTCAAATACACACTGATTCCATCCATCCATTATAAACTGGATCACTAAAGGTGCTGTAGCCTCCACCACTGGATGAGAGGCAGTGAAGTTAAAGCTAAGGGTGGATGTGGTGGCTTCCTGTGGCTCTGCTAATAAAGCTGTACAGTAGCAGTGGACTGAGAAGTCATTCCAGGTGTTTGTAGTAACCCATTCAAAACACAAGTGAAAAAACCAAGGAGAACAATGGATGACCTTTGGTGACAGCCTCCAATACAAAAGTAGTATGATTAAAAATGAAAGCATTTGCTAGTATGTTCTCCAAACTATGTTGTCTCTCCAAAATACCTTTAAAGATTATTTTGCACTGCAGAAAACATGGCATTACACATGCGATACAATGAGCAACATACATTTTTTATGTCATTATAGAAAGAATGAGACAGGTCTCACATACTGGTAGAAACTTTCCTACGAATTTTATATATTTTTAATTGAATTATTTAGTAGCATTGTCAACATGATAAATCTGCATGCTTGAAACAGAATTAATTATGAAAATGCTAAAAAAAATTCAAATACCTATATTTTTCTTTCATAAATAGCCTTGAGTAACTGCAAGATGCTGTTCTCCTATGTATAAACTAACACATATATTAACTTAAGAGTAATTAAATCAACAGCCAATTTTTTTATTCCAAGCTCCTAGTCCAATATACGAGAAATCTGTACTATGCCAGAAATTAAATTATCTGCTACAAGGTGTGTTTTAGAAAGCACAGCCTTAGTAGAGCTACCTTAACAATATACAACAGAGCAACCAGATGTTGGACATTTCCACTCAGAAAATCTGAGTTTCTTTCTACATGACTTACAGCTTTATTCCCTAACTGGATCTACTGCTCTGCATAGAGATGTTCAGAATTCAAAAATCCCCCAAATCCTGAAGCTGTTATGTGCCTGTTAACTGTCTTCTGCAAGAACCTGAAGGTTTGCACTTCAGGATACCTTCAGTTATAAGATGCCTATGATTTTCTTCTGCTGTCTGCAAAGTCTAAACAGAAGCTCAATATCACCTTTAGACATTGAGCTTAGAATCACAAGAGAAAAGCTGGCCATCAACCACTACAGAGAAGCGAACCAAAAAAATCTAAGCCCAAACCCCTTAAAACTAAACACTTGGACAAGCCTGATGACACCTACTAAATAGGAGTGACAGGTTTACCTTCACATAACAGTTTTTAAAAAGCAAGTACAAGTTTGTCGCTGTGTGTGTGGAGACCCAGTGCACACACGTAGATCTCACGATACATGTGCAGCGTTTCCATGTGTCTAGCAAATGTTAGATGAACATTTAGATACAGGTCTGGTTTCGTTATGAGATCTGTTAGGAATCACTGGAAAAGTGAAAACTCCTTCCTGACAGATAAAGAAAGCAACACTGTGGTATCTGACATGAGAACACAGTGAGCTTCCCCCACTGCACATTCTGAGTGACCCAAGTTAGTGTTTCACCTTTGCATAGGCTGAAAAACTGTCTTCCATCCCAGCTGCAGAAGGCACATCCGAGTGCCTGTGAGGGCAGTCCAAGGGGAGCACCCCAATGCCTACCCATCCTACCCTTCAAAATCCCAGAAAAGCCCTTCTTTTCACAGTGTGCCTCCTCCAGCCTGCCCCAAACCCCTGCTATGGCACTGACACCTTGGCACACACAGTACAGGTGTTCTGTGCCAGTGAGTTGTGCCAAAATCCAGAGGAAGTGCCAGCCCACTTCTAGGCAGCACTGGAGGGAGGTTTCCCTGGAAAGAAAGATCTGCAGCTAGCACACTGCACTCTTATCAAAGATATAAACACCAACCCACCCAGATGTGCCTCTATTTCTTGGTTTTCCAGTGAGGACACTCATGTCTTTTTTAATTTTTCCAAAGAGGAATGCTTTCAAATGTTGGGAAAATGCTGCAGAAGGTAATTATCCTAAAGCCTGCTACTGAACTAACACGAAATTACTTAGGGAGCTGGCCTGCACAAAATCCCTCAAGTCAAATGCAAACTGCATTTTATTTGAAAGTGAATCAAACATTTATCAATACTAAGGTCTTTTTGAAGTTAAAAGTTTAGAGTCATGAAGGCATTATAGCCACAAAATCTGTGATAAGTTGGTCACAACACCTTAAATCAATTTGACTGCCTTCAGAAAAAAAATAATCAACATTTATATGGTCATTTCTTTGAATATTTCTTGCCTTTGAGTGGCTAAAAAAACAATCATTTTTATGGTAATATGATATTCTGTTTTATAAACATACTGAGCATCCAACTGAACTTTTATAGGAAACTATATTATATGCATTTCATAAAAACTTAGAAGTAATAGCTCTTCCTTTACACTTCTGTAGAATTATTAGATCTGAAGGGTACCATACAGCTTCATTTTTCATCAGTAGTACCAGACATGTGAGAGTTACTCAATATGCAGGTCACATCTGAGTGATGCTAATCTAGTCCTAATGTGCAAATCAGCATTAAGCCACAGCTGCATTGCACAGAGCATATTATATTCTCTCTTGCTTTTTAATATCTGAACTTGCTACACTGTGCTCCTGCTTTCCAGTTCCCTCTAAGTGTAGGTTGCTTGTTTGATTTTTTTTTTTTTTAATTCTGTTTTGAATTCTCAGTGACAGATTGAAAAAGATATAAAAAACAGTGAAGTTTTACTTGAACTTAAGAACTGAAAATAGGAGACTTTCTTATTGGATTTGTATATAGAAATTTACTAAAAGAAATCCAAACACAGAAAAAATGGTCAGACATTGATTCTAAACCACTTTCATGTACTTCTCCTCTTTCTCGCTCTTCAAAAATGTGTTTTGAATTGCATGGCTGGAATAGGAATGCCCTGGAGAAAACCAGAGCCATGTTATTCACAAATACTCTACTGGGGATTTTTGAATAATATTTAGAAAATGGAACCTGTGTCTTCCTGTGGGAGACTCCTGACTCCCTGCCAGTGCAAAACACTGCCAGAGCTTGTCAGGTTCAACTCACCGAGCCTGTCCTTTGACATCCATTTCTGTCAGCATTGCTACCGAGAAAAAGCAGCTCTTGTCCAGAAAAAAGCAACTCTCGTCTCACTTGGGTGCTCCCTGCCTTCCCTGCAGTGCAGAAGCAGCAGACAGGAAAGGGCAGGAACCACATCTGCTTTCAATAGTGACCACAGCAACCAAACACACCACACCTAGAGCTCCTCTGCTGCTATTTGAAATCTGCAGAGTCCCAACTTCCTCAATTCCAGCTAAAAGAGTATTTCCCAATGATGGGAGTGATATTTTGATGGGAATAGGTGAAAAGACATTAAAATTGGTTTAGGTGTCTTGGATATCTGCTTGGAAAAAAAAGATAACCAGCATCAGGTTCTGTTCAGATTGATCTGACATCCACCCCTGTATACTTAGTTTTACAAATAAAACTCAGACCATGAATGCCTTGAGTTTCCAGAGGGGGGGAAAAATTCTTTTCTAGCTCCTATACAAACAAAAAAATTAAAGACTTACCAAGTACATTCTTATAAGTGAATTTTTCTGGGAGAGAGCCAAAAGAGTCTTGCAGCGTCAAGCAAGTATAGAAAGCTTAGGTAAGGTCAGAGAAACATGGTCCCAGTTGCAGATACTGTTGAGTCCCACCCTTGGGCTGGCTATTGACACCTTAATGCCACAAGTGCCTATCCAGGGTTTAATAATATACTGCGTATCCCAGAAAGCCATAAAATAAGCTTTTTGCAATGACACAACATTTTAATATTAATGTTTTGGCATACCCAATTGTTTTGGAAGTAGAAGTGATGTAGGCATTATTTGTCCTGCCTTTGGCAAGCACACAAGGTTACCATGGCAAAAAAAGGATTGCTCACCACAGAAAACTGATGTTACAAAAATACACATCTTCAGTGACAAAACTAAATTATGTCATGTAATTGCATTAATTTAGTTGCATTTTTTACACAATTTTTATTCCTCTGTCATTGCTTTCTCCTATTTATCTACCATCTGCCACCTTCCCCATCACCTTTCCCCTTTGCATTTCCCAGTGACTGGGCCCCTCTTCACCCACTCTCCTTTAAACCTCCTTGCCTTCAGTGCCTTCCAACACTTAGTGCTTTGTTTCTGCTCCTCTTTTAGCCACCTTCCCTTTGTTCCTTAATTAGGTTCTACTGGTCATGGATTGAAATTTTTCCTACTGACATTCCTCATGGATTTACACTCCTTCAGGCTTTCCTCATTTCCATTCATCACAGACGTAAAGTTTTCATGTCAGAGGCAGCAGAAGTGGCTTAGATATAGAAAGTATTTTTTCAGAAACACCTTAATTTCCAGGTATTTCTACAGACTGCGCTCACTTTCTCAATGCAGAGCTGATACTAGTAGGAGCTGGGCACCTAAAGGGCTTGGACTCTTGTGCAAAGACAAGTGATCTTAGCACCTATCCCTTTAGCAAGTACTTTACAGACTTTGAAAACACCGTTAAAATAAAGCTGCTTAAAATGAAGGTTCTCAGGGCAGGAAGAAACTGAAAATGGTCTCTTTTCCAGGGAGATAGATGCAAAGCACTAAAAGAGAAGGCAGAAAACGTCACAAAGAGTAGAGCAGTCCAAGCTTTGCCCCCGAGCAGTTCTTACAGGGATGCAGTTTGGGCCGAGCAAAAGGACAGGTAGGAACATCAGCAGCTGCCAAGTCCAGAGGGCTTTGGTTCTGTTCCTTACTGTTTCTAAACAAACAGGAAACTGTTTCTGAAAGCAGAAGCAGTTACTTAGAGTCATATCAGGAAGAAGAAAATGGTAAGAACCTGTCTTAGAAAGGAGAAAAATGTTGTTTAACTTACCACATAACTAGAATCAAAGAGTCACCTTAAAGACAAGGGCTAAAAGAAAGATATTCTACAGCTAAGCACCTCTGCTGCTTCTCAATCATCTTCAATCAGGTCCTGAGGTACAAGGGTACTACACATTCATTCATCATCAAAACATATGGCAAATTGTAAAGTAAAAGCAACATTTGCATATTTTTCCTTATTCTCAAAAAGAAAACAAAGGAAATATGAAGCTGGATTACTGAACATAGATATAATTTCTGGGATCTAGAGCACTGTGAAGATACACATCATTCTTGGCACACAAGAACACAAGTGATTTTAGCTATCAAGTTATTGTTAAACATATATGAATATTAGCAAATAGAACACTCAAAAGAAATTACTAGACTGAGATACAAAGTCAAACATCATTATCACTGGATTCCCATAATTGTTAGCTTAGAAACTAAATTTTATGCAATCATTTTGAATTATTTTTCCTGCCAAGTGTTTTCAAATATCTCAAAAGCAATTTAATAAAACTGTCTAATGTCATAACCCAGCAATGGAATCCTGCAGTAAAAAATCCTAAGCCCATGCAAAAGTATTTATTGCAGGAGTGGCCTCTTTTTTTTTTTTTCTGTGACAGAAGAGTATTTCTATTCATATTCCAAATGCTACAGTCAGAAATTATTTGACCATTTTTTTTGTTTGTTTCATGCAGTAGTTGCAAAGGATGCAAAGTGCTTGTCTGCTTTTCAGTCTTTAGGCTCCAGCACACAACAATTCAATCAAATTCTAAATGTCATGATAGTCATAATTACATTAAATATGGATTAAAGGAATATCTTTTGACACAGAATTCTTTGTTCTTAATGTTTGCTGATAATTTTAGAAGTTAAGTTTTGTGTACTTTTCAAGTTCAGGGACATGAAAAAGAATGCGAGAAGTTGTGGAAATTAAGCCACTTTGTCATAGTTTCTGACATGGACTTTGTAAGCCCTTGACTGAAAAATACGAAAACTCCACAGAGCCTTGGGCTTTGTAATTTTTAATTTCCTCCTGTTTCGTTCAAGTATCCTAGTTATAAAAGTGCAGAAGCTCTTTTGAGAATCTGTGATTAGAAGAATCTTCATTTCGGTTGCTTTTGTACTCTTTCCTTCATGACAGATCAGATTTTACAGTGCATGTAAGTTGCTTCACAATACTAATGTCCAAAATCATTAGTAACGTTTAAACATTGAGCCAGAAACTATAATCACTCCCCCACTGTTAAATAGCAGCTGCTAACCATTTCAGAAATCTTCTAGCATGCCTAATCAGAATTTAGTCCTGCTTTCACATTATCTGTTTCCAATACCAAGCTATAAATTCCTAATTCTCCACTCTTTACTTCATCCTTAAAGGGGTAGATGAAAAGGGGCACCATGGTGCTCTTCACCTGAGAGATATTTCCAAGGGCTTCTGGGAAAATATACTTTTCTGCAATAAAGACTAAAGCCAGCTGCATACTAGCAATTCTCATGAGAAAGCATGAACAAGGTTAAAAGTTGATGTTGTAGAGGAGTTTTTCCAAGAAAGGGACAACTCTTAGGGCTCTTTTGGTTTGGAAAGGTGAATACATATGCAATTCCATGGAAAACAAGAAAATCCTGTGAGAATCAGACAATATTGCAGGGAGAAAGGACTCCTTGGGAATAGGCTGGAGAGAGTCTGAAATTTTAAGTTCTCTGTTTCTACTGAGTTCAGACAGGGAGGGATTCATCAGCCTTTTATGTAAAAATAGGATTGCTTTAAGTACAGCTGACTTTAGTCTAAGTTTCTCTTGCAAACAGACAGAACCTGGAAAGGCCTGGTTATGTTATAAATAATATTAACATTTCATTTGAGGCAGTGGGTGATGTTAATGCCAAAATGAGATAAATTTCCAAGGAGATACATTCCAAGCAGCTATTCTTAATCAAAGAACGAGCTGGAGTCCCAAGTGCAGAAATGAAAGATGGCTGGAAATTATTGAAAAAAAAATTAAAGGAACTTCCATTTCAAAAATAAGGCAAAGAAAGGAATGCCCTTTTGTAGAAACCTGTCTGGATACTGCAACTACAAAGCTACAAACTGTAAAGTGAAGTGGATGAAAGCTAAACAAGTTCACCGTTACACTGTTACTCCCACAGGACATCCGTAAGGGTGTTATGTGAAGATGATTATGCCAGGACCATTGTGCTGGTGGATTTTCACTTTAGAAACACTTGTAGCCTAAGATTTAGATATAACCCACAATAACCTGAGCACATTTTGCTAATGCTGACTGAGCTATTATGGCTGCATTCTAAAATGAAAGTCCATGAAGTCTGCAATGCAAAGTTATAGAAACCAGAAGCACTGAGGAAGTTACCAAAATGTCAGGGAGTTTCCCTTAGTAAAATGAAGCCATCCTGGGTTTTTTAAAAGGATGACATCTGCCCTGAATAAGCATGAAGCTAAGGACAAGGGGGAAAAAAAGCAAACACAACAGGAACATCAGGCCTATAGATTGCTACTGACGTAGTGAGTGCTAAATTTCAGTGCAATATTGTCTTTAATTTAAAATGATCAGCAGATGGCTTGCACGATCTGTCAGTTATTGCCACAGTGCTAAGAGCAAAAGTTTCCAGACATTCCTAGAATGGCTCAAAAGACATTAATAAATATTTATCAATCTTCCCATATCTAAAAACTCATGGAATTTGCCCGCATCCAAAATAAAAACAAAACACACACAAATGCAATTGCAGAGATCTTCCATGAGTTTTTCCAGTGCCAACTTCATGCTTAAGTGCAGACCTTACCATTAGGCAATCTGGCTTGAAGTTTGGGTTGGACTGCTGGGAAACCACATCACACACTGATGCTCAGGAAGAGGCATGTTGGAAAGAATTTAGAATTCCCAGAGGTCCTACAAAAACAGTGCTTAGAAGAGTAAGAATTTCAATCATTTCATGTATTTTAGGCCCCTGGAATACTGAAGAGTAAATTCTATCCAGAATTCACATTAGTGTGTCAAATGCAGAAAAACAGCTTCTATTAGTAGGGTATTTGATTTCCTCTAGGCACTCTTACCTGCAGCATTTGACTTCACATTAATAAGCAGATAGACACAAAATTCCTACAGAAGTTATCTTAAATAGTTTCTTAACGTTCTTTCAACCTGCTATAGATTCTTGTTTCTTCGTTTTTCTTTTTATTTCTTCCAATGTTCCTGCATAGATGGGCTTTTTCTCTTAACAGTTTAACTATTTTGTCCCCTGCTATTTGAATGCAATTTACACTTTTAAAAGGTGTTATTGCAACAGAGTCCTTGAAAAGCATAAGACTGAGAATTATTAAAACTTTACTAATGCCCAGGGGTTGATTTCTCATGGTATGACCCCGATAAAGTAAAAACTTGATTTTCTATCAAACTTCCTTAAATGTCCCATTAGTCATCTACAACATCTAATCAGCATAATATGAGTCGGCAGGGTGCTTAACCATCTGAATGTAGGATGAGATACAAATGAATTGAACAAGTTATACAATTTTTGGTTACAAAAAATACAGGCATTAGACTACAAACATATGTTACCTATTTACAGTTGATGACCTACTATACTCACTCAGAACTACTAAAGGCAAATGCTGACGCTTGCCCTTGACCTCTAGCTTCCTGTGAAGGGGAAAATCCATTTGTGTTTTAGATTGTCTGGGTCCTATAGTATATAAAAAGCAAATTAGAGAAATGTCTGTATGCACCAGCATCACAGTGTAAGTGAAAGAGACTCTTCACTGGAACAAACAAACCAACCAACCTCAAAACCTCACTCTTTTACCTGCATGTTTTTGATGCAGGTGGTTTCAGAGTATCTGAAATTTTGAAGAGGCATTAGAAGAAAAAAGGCAAATAAATTCTGTAATACTATCACCCCCAAAGCCTGGAGTTTATTTGGTCATATATACACTTTCCAAACAGAAAGTCCTCTACTGACAAAATTTCAGTGTTTTTTAGAACTGTACTATGCATTATTTATGGTGTTATCGTTTCTTCCTTTTCCCTGTCCAATTAAGTATTCTTGAATTTGACAATGTAGAGCTACATTTTCTGTTGGGTCTTGAAGGACTTCTGTGACTGTGCTCATGAATAAATTCAGAAATATATAAAACTGAGGAACTCAACAATTAGGTCATAGGAGGTTTTTTATGTTTTCCGATGTTTTTCATCACAACACAAACCATCACATTAGTTCCAAATGTGAGAAATATCCATGTGGTCAGCACAGATAAAACTGGTATAATTTAATACTGGCAGACAATAGCTGAATTTCCATAACATAACATGAAGTATGGTTACAACATCAAGAGTTTCTTGGATATGACTTTGCCTTTGTTGAGCTTCAGCTTGAAGTAACCCTGATTTGTGAATTTTAATCAGCTAAAGCCAAACAGAGCCACTTATGTCACGTTAAACAGCACCCAGATTCACTGGCACTCTGCAAAAGCCTGGTTATCAGTCAGGTCAACAACCCTTCCAACATCTGCCATCTGATTGTGGGAACCTCACACACACCTGAATGAGCTGCAGATTCCCTCTCTCACACATAGATAATAGTGCGAAGCTGTAGTCATTTTACAAATATATTAGAGTGTGAAATGCCAGGGCCTCATGACAGGTAATGCAATAGAAGGAAAACTATAATTTTTTTTCCTTACTTAAATATTCTAGAAGACATCTGGTCATACTATGTAGGTATATTATTTGGCTGGGTAGTTATAGTCACACATAAAAAGGAGTAGAAAATACGAAGTTTAAAAAAATTACTTTTATTACTTAATGATTTCTTTTTCTGGACTAAAAATAAAACACTTCTGTTTAGGTTTATGTAGGAGGTGCACACCACTATGAGTTATTTCATTAATTTATAAGGACAATTAAAATTGATTTTGTTTTCTAAGTCTGCATGTCTGAAGTTTAAAACCTGTGCCTCTCTCCCCTCCAAGAAAAATAAAAATAAATGAATGTAAAATACAGATTTAGCAACTACACCCATCCATTTCATCCCCATCTTAAATTATTAGGGAGTTTAATTTTTTCATTTTTTACACTTTTATTACACCAGAAATAGCAACTAGAAATAGTTGGAACCTATAACTGAAGTGATATGGTCATGGCTAGCAGCTTTAGTGACTAGAATGAATGTGGAAAGCCATGCTAAAAAATAGTACTTAGAGTATTTATTGAAGTATGAAATCTCCTGGTTTTATCCAAAAGAGGTATTTAATTTTGCTCATAGTCAATGAAAAAAGAACTGGATTTACATTGATAATGAACTCATTACAACCTTTTCAACACAGTGGGGGATTGACTCCTAATAAACAAACAATTTGCCAGCACTTGATAATTGACATATCAAAATTCAAATTTTCTCTCTTCTTGTGTTCTTTTCCTGTTTTACAAGTATATATTCCCAATTGTAAGGATGGCTGTAATGTAATATGAACATCTATTATTACCTCTTGACTTTCACAAATCATCAAATCATTTAGAGAGCAGCATATGCTTTTTTATATAAATGCTCAGTGTTCATACAATTCCTAATTTGTTTCTGCATGTAAACAACGTTGCAGAATGGCGGACACCCTGCATGGTAAAATTTTTTAAACCTTTATTAAAGCATTTAAATATAAAAATGGAAATATTCACTCTAAGCTAAATTTCAATATTAGCCAATGGTTTGAGGGTGAGAAAGGGAGAGACAAAATTAACCAACAGTGACTTTCCTAAAAAGAAACTCCTCCCACACAAAAGGAAACTGGGGTTAGGAGAGTAATTTAATGTTAACATGTTGGTCACCTTCACCCCAGCGTAAAAATCACTGGCTTCCAGATATCATTATAATGACAGGCTAATATTAGAACTGTTCAAAAATATGTGAATTGTTTTCCTGGAATGAGCTTATTTTTGAAGCCATGTGAATCTTCAGAAATTACTAGGATGTGAAAGGACATTTGCATGTACAGTTTTGACCTCTTCTCTTGCTCTTTGCCTGTTAATATATCTCAGCTGGTTTGTCTTTTAACATTCCAAAACATCCAGCTTTCAAAGCTCAACTTTTCTCAAAGAAAATATGCTCCCCACACTCTGAAGTCTGCACAAGCTTGGTAATAGATTTAAAGACATACTGCTCCAAAATGGTGTGATAGCAGCGCACCAAAACCCAAGCGTTGTTTTATGAACTGCCAGGAAAGGAAAGAGTGTCTCTATGTCATTGGAAATTTGGAAGTTTTTTGTAAGCATTTAATCTTGGCTGTAAACAAGATGTTGGGTCATTGACCCCAGGACCTTGATTAAATATTCAGATCCAGCATGAAATTCAAAAAAATGTTTGTGTGTAAAGACAAAGCAGGAATACAGACGTGTAAAAAAACAACAAATACTGTATCCCTTACATACTGATAGTCTGTAGAGCAATATGTATATGCACAGGAACACCACAAATTTAACCTAATATGTTGAGTTCTGTATCCAAAACTAGATCTCCTTTTTTCCATCAAAATCATCTAACAGTTTAACATCTGTTAGATAGATATACATCACTTGACAAATAAGTCATTATACGGTTAAATTTCCACATAAGAACAAAGGAGGTGAAAAACTTTCAAAGCACCTTTTCCTTTGCCTCTTTCTAACTGACACTGACTGTTCAGGTCTTGACAGCTAAAGTAAAAGGAAATCAAACCTCTCAAATTAAGTTACTCTCTACCTTGATAGCTATTCCCACAACATCTATCACCACCAAGCATCATTAGCACCAGATGTGTTGCACTGACAGAAGACATTGTTGATTGCATTAAACCAGAAAATACTTTAATTAAATCATTTAAGCACACTAACAAATTTATTGACATCCAAGAAACATGGTATATTGGAGTATGGGGGAGGGAATGCTCTATCTACAGACTGTCTTTCAAATTTCCAAACTGAGAAAAAAGAAGCAGATGTTTAAATCAAATACCCTTAACTACTTTGTAGCTGAGTACTCACTGAGAAAGTCTGTAAAGCTCTTTATGTCACTGGTACACATTGAGTAATATTGTACTAGGCTTTGGCTTTGCCCATTCAAGATGTGGCTCTCAAAACTTGGGGCTGTCCTGGCCATGAACCATTAAGAATCACCCTGCTCTCTATCACAGACCAGGACAGAGGTGAGGACTCTGTGCTACACTTGTTCCCTCCCCACCTTAGAAGTCCTCATCAACACTCATTGTTGTGACCTAATAGAGATTTTGTTCATACTTTGAATGAAGATATTTACAGACATTGGCATGTGTAGTTGTTTTTCTCCAGGGGCAGAAATAGTTTCCTCTGTTTGAGCCAGAGCCACATGTTGCATGCACTATTGGCAGTCCTTTCAACACGTAACAGTTGTGAAGGCCGAGTTCTTCAGCAGCTTAGACCTGGCATGTGTGCTTCACAGTAACAGGTCTTAGTTGTGCTCAATCTTGATACCTCTGCTCCTTACCTAAATTACCACTATTTGTGATAGCACTATTTTGTTTTGTCCTACTTGCAATGACTGCCAGCCAGTACCTTATGGTCTACCTTTTCATAAAGTTATTTCAGCCATTGAAATGCAGCAGTCGTGATCTTGCTGTTGAAGTCAGTGATTACTCACTATTAATAAATTTGCTTGCTGTGGCTGAGGTAATGTGAATCAAGCAAACCAAGTGCTTATTTTCAAGATTCCTACAGATATAGGTACATGACATACTCATGACTATGTGAATTAAAGAGTATCTATACAGGATAGCTATAACCACTGAGATTATTAAAATCTAAACAGTGGAACTAAAGCACTACCTCAAAAACCTAAACCAGTATCAAAGGAAGTACAGCAAATCTATTCCACTATACAGGGAGTGCTTTCAAAGTCAAGTAGCTCAGCACATTTCTGTGTGGACATTTAAAATTGTTTCTTCACTGTAGATGCTCAAGGAGCTTATGAGGTGGTTTATTTCCAAAGAGAAGACAGCCAGCCATCAAACTGTTTAGGGTAGACAAGCATGTACTAAGCCACATTTGGTTTCCTTTTTCAGTAAGAGTATTTATTCTTATAATTAAGATTCGCTACTTCTAGTTCCCTTGATGAAATGTAATGTGCTTACAATTATGCAGGTGTTCTTTCTTAGTCTTTCAAGAATATATAGGTTTTGCTTTTAAGACTGCTGTTTCAGCTTAACTGTTGCTGACAGCTTCTGCCATAGTATTCACTCTGAGAGGTAAGAAGATTCTCATACTCCTTATCTACAGCTTTTTTCATCTCAGCTGTTTCCCAGCACTTCTTGTTCTAATTGTTTTTGTCTAGATGCAGGAAAGCAGAAGGCAGTGTCAGCAGGGAGCACATCTGCGCAGTTCCCAGGCCCCTGGCCAGCAGGGGAGAGCTGAAGGTCCAATGTCACTCACTTTCTGGGATTCTCTAAGATTGATCCCACTGCTCCCAACAGCCTGACACACCTGGGGAGTACCTGTATACTTGGCTTGTATAGCAACCATTAACTAAGATTATGACTTAACTTTCCCTAAGAAAGAAGAGTGCTTGCCAGACTCAGCTACCAGTGACCTGAGAATTGACTCCTGATATGCTATTTCCTGTTGTCATTTTCAGTGTCCCTCATGAGAGCAGGATGGAAACAGTCAATATCCAGAAAACTGAGTTTTGCATTTCAGCGCAATGCAAGATTTTCATCTTGCACTGACTCAGCCTCAGCCATTGCTTACAGACATTACTCTTCCTACTAACTCTTCAAATACTGAAAATACCACCACCACAACCATTTTACTTCTTGCCTCCTCCCATCCCTTAGAAAGCAAATTAGATTAACTGAAGGGACTTTTTCATACCTGCAGAGATGTCTGCTCAGTTAAGGAAATACCAAATGGCAAAATCAGATTGTTTCAATAGGAAAGATGAACTAGAAAGAAACAGCACAATCACACAGCCAAGGGACAGTCTTTGTTTTCACAGCATAAGCTAGACACAGAAGGGCACCACTTGACTCAAATCACCTGCATGCAGTTACTGGAACAGGACTCAGGTAGCTGGAAGCAGCAGCTGGCCTCAGACCTGGTTCAAACCTGACAAAGGCAAGATTATTAACAGAGGCTGACAGTGTCAATTCTGGTATATGTCACCACTGAACTGGGCCAACAGCATATTGCACTCACACTTTGGGCTGAGTCCTGAGGAAAAGTCAGTTCCTAAAGCACTAGGTCTGCTTCTAGCAGGACTCCTCCATAGTGAGGACATTTCTGCAGCATGTCCTGTTCTCAGGTGACTGGCATTTTGACTACAGACTAGAAATATTTTCCAGGTCTTCATTCTTCAATGGTGGCCGAAAATGGAACTTTTGACACTTCAATATTTCCCTTTGCCCTGATTCAGAACGAATGGCAGCAAACTTCCCATAAAAGTAAAAATAAAGTGCTTTGGAACCCCTAAAGGAGTAATGCTTACATGCCTCATTTGGGACTTGTATCTTATATTTAGAAACATGAAAAAGAATTGATTCAACTTTACCATTTTTATAATAGAGTCTTAATCATCAATGAAGTGAAAGAAGCCCTGAAAAACAATTTGTTTTAATTGATGAAGCATTCTTAGAGATAAATGGTTCTGCTAGAAGAATTTCAGCTGGCCCTTTTGAATTCTCTTTTCTCATAAAAAGAAATCAGACTTCCTAGACTTGCAGCCTACATCAGCAGAGGCTCTGCTGCTTTTTTGCTGAGGCTAAATTTCTGGTGGTCACAGTTATTTCTGTATGTGGTAACTTCCTTCTTCTTTCAAACACTAAAACTCAATTTGCTTAAGCATATATTGGTGCCTTACTACAAAGATATGGGAAGTGCTTTTATATTCTGTGTTCCAGTAAATGTGTTTTCAATAAGGGCATGCAAATACAGACTGAGCTTGGCCCATAGAACATTAACTGTCAATGAAGAAGACAGCATAATTTTTGAAAGAGCCTTGGAAACCTCTCACCTCTCCATCAGGTCAGCCTAATACTAATGGGGACATCGTGTTCTAGGAAAAATAACATGACCTTTCCCATTGTATGCACTATATAAACAGATTTCTATTGCAAATCAAACCTTACTGTCTCAGAACAAGGTTATTTCTGCAGCCAGCTTTCAAGGAGAAGACCATTCATTCCAGATGTGAGATTGGGTAAAACAGGTTCAAAAAGTCTTGGACAGTCAACTATGAGCAAACAGTTCCTAGGGTGTACAATAGGTTGGAAACTCTAGGTCATAAACTAATAAATCATAGGTGAACCCACTCATAGCACAAATAAGAATAAAGGGTCAACTACTTTAATGTTTTACTGAGCTCTTACTGTGAGATAGTACTATTGCAATAGGCAGTTTCCTCAGAACAATGCAAACCACAGGGGCTCACTGAGCTACTATTGAAAGAAAATATCTTTCAGTCGAGGAAAAAACAGGTTTCTAGCATCTCAACAGCTAAAAAAATGTGGTAGGTGAGGCAGTAGAGAATCCTCAGAACCATACAGCTCAATGCACATTAAACTTTATCAAATAATTCCAAAATCCCTTGGTTTTAATTTAAAGTGTTAGACCAGCATACTACAGACAGATTGCGATCAATGTAATAAAGTAATTCCAGCTACCCCAAAGAATGTAAAGTACTCTGCTGTTTCTTCTAACCAGGGAAACATCTAGATCTCAAACTCCCATTACCTGTTGAACACAGCTCTTATTAACCCAGTATTAGATGGGCAGTTCCTTAACTAAAAGCATGCCTGAGGACAAAATAACATCAGCATTCCAAGATGGATGACAAATCCACAGCAGTCCTATTTACAACATGCACGTCCTGAATATATTCCCTTGCTACCACCACAGCCAGCAACACAACTCCATTTGTATTACACAAGGTTTTATATAAACCAAACGCAGACAGCTGCTCTGAAATCTTAGAGATCTCATGTATATTAACAATTCTGGTGCTACTAACATTGCTTTTTCTTATGCTTCCACAACTTTGGAAAGGCATCAGTGTCCAAGAGGTAAGAAGCAGCCCCAGGGAGTGCAGACAAAGTCAGAGTGACTCTGCACATAGAAATTGGCCTCGTGTCATTGCAACCGCTCCCACTGAGACCCAAAAGGTCAAAAGCTTATTAGAACTGTTAAGCACCTGTACTGGATTACCAGGTTCAGGACAGACAAGATTGCATCTCCCCGCTCTGGCTGGCACAACTGTTAACAACTAATCTCATCCTTAGAGAGCAGCTCTGCAGCAAACAGGATTGCTGCTTGGCTCTGCTTTCCCACTAAAGCACCAGGCTGGCCTATCTGAAATGACAGCTGCTGTTTCTTATACCACTTCTATAACTGTGACTCAAGTCTCATTGCAGAATGTCAACATTTGTGTTCAACAAATATGATTCACCATGTTTTGAAAGTAACAGAAATGGAACGATAGAGGCAGCATATGATTCACCACAGCCTTGAAACTGCACAGAGCTATGTTGAATTAGAATTATTCTACCAACATTTTTTATCTCTGAAATATCTGCAACAGTTATTATGAATTGAGAAGACTGTAAAATAAACACTTACAACCAGAAATTGACCAATATAGTTTGACAATTCTTGCCCCAAACTGCAAATCCAAAAAAAAAATTCTGATTTTTTTTCCCCCCACAATTCTAATTACACTTCCACTGGAGCACACATGCTTTCCTTCTTCCTTCAGATTTGCCTTCATCTTCACACAATCTTCTATTGCTGATCTCTTTCATTTTATTATCTGGAAGATAGTCTGGAATGATGCTTTTATATTTTTCCATGTTCATTTTAAACTGCACCCTTTGACTATAGGTATGGTGCCCCTAAGCCATGTTTTAAAAAGTCATTTTTAGAATAATTGATATTTCATTTTTGAATATCTTTGCTTGTTATTAGTAATTTATACATTATATATATAATGGCACTGGAGGCAAAGAAATTAGTCTCAGTTGGGCAGGCATCATGCAGAGTTTTAGCAAGGGATTTTTTTCTTCAAAGACACCGAAAACATAAGCTAGACAAAAGAGAAAAATACTTTTTAAATGCCCTTTGAACAAAAATGTGAATTAGAAATTAATATATTAACCATGATTCAGCAAACGAAGATAGGAATTATTTAAACATATGCCTATATGCTTTATCAATTCAGAGCCCACGTATCTTGCCTGAATTCATGGAGATCTCAGTTTTGGCCATAAAGTCCTGCTTCTTCTCCCAGAGGAGCTTACACTCATGCCACACTTGAGAAACACACCACAGGTGAGGCCGGCCTTCTGTTCATTCATAAGAGGTCTAAGGTTGGCAGCTGCCAAACAGTTTCCTGATTGACCTTGAAGTTCTGTAACTCTTACCCTCACGCCCCTTTCAACCTTTTCTCCTCTACTGAAACTTTTCATCAGTTCTCTAGCATGAGGCATTCAGGAAGATGACCCACAACCCGGTATTGTATAAGTGAGATGTTACTAAAACAAGCAAGATTTAGTTTGAAATGCTCTGTATCACCCAGCTAAAGTACAGAGAATTGCCATTTTAGTATGCAATATAGTTACAATCTGTTAATCTGCTCTGCAAACTAGTCTCACTGTAAAGGCACTTTGCACACAAAGCGCTATTGCTACCACTAGATGTCAGTTTTACACACTTTAAAATGGCCAATTTCCTTAAAAATAGTAATTCTCCATTCACAATAGAAACAGCTCTCTATTATGTCATTCTTTCCGAACTGACCTTTAATTTTAAGTATCACACATTTTATTTACCTTCTCTCCACTTCTCCCCCTGCCCCTTGGGACATAGCTCTCCTTTATTAAAGAAAAAAAAAATTCCACTCTGCATTTATTGCATGATTTACTCAGTCTGAGACACTGGCAATTTCTGCCAGAGATCACTGACAAAAGTCAATATCTCAGGTTGTGTCTCTAGAGGCCAGCACTGAAATCTTACTTTTATTCCTCAGAGATATTTTTATACTCCATATGGATACTTCTACTGAAAAATGTCATTACATTTTTTCACTAAGAAATGCCAAAGTAATTACGATAGGCATACACGCCAGTTAATAAGGGGTTTCATTGATACAGCTTACTACAATTTTAAGATTTTCCAGATTTTTACTTATATTGACTGCCTAAATGTAGATAGTTTTTACTTATACTTCAAATCCCTGTCTCTCAAAAGTCAAAAATGTAGCTGTGCATTCCTCCTAATCTCCTACAAGGGCTCTTTACAGGTGTTTTACTTAAGAACAATTTTCATTAACCAGTCTTAAACTTGGTCATATTGAATATCGAACTTCTGTATTATGCGTTTACTGTATCACAACAAAATTGTCTGGTAAATCCATCTTTACTCCCTCCCCCCAAAGAAAAATCATTGAAGAAAAGTAGGAGGAAGTCAAATTCATTGTACATTATTACATTCAAATATATTTATACATGCACAAAAAGCAACAAACACCTCCAAAGCTGTCCATGCTCAGAACTGGCAACATTATAGAATGCAGCTCTGAGTTTTTATAAGGTAATGACAAGACTGTCACCTTACATGAAGTTGTACTGCCCAAATACTGACAATTTAGCTAGCAATGCACTATGCTTGTTAATTATAATGTCAAAGGAATCCCCTCACCCTCATTCACATCAAAATCTGACATTTTCCAGCTCCTACTTATCCTTCACAGCTCTCTTGGACTGTCCAAGGCATTCTTTGCACCTACAGCCGTAACCATCTCATCCAAGTGCTTGCCTACCAGAAAGGGCTGGAAAGGAAGGAAGGGGAAAAATGTACTTCAATGAACTCCAAAACAGAGTTGAAAACACTATATCATGTATTCAAACCTATCAACAACCTTCTCCAAAGACATCTGAAAACATCTTAGGCAACAACTCCATTGAAACCCTCCCTCTGCACAACCTCAGCAACCACAAAAGCATGGCAAAAAAAACTCCAAGGCAAGCACGGAATCCAAAACACATCAAGTCCCGTGACTGCTGACAGCAGGGTTCATGACTTAGGAGCCTTCCTTAGAGAAGTGCTATGCCTGCAGCAGATGAGGGTGTCCTAAAGGCTACATATTGTGTTGCAATGGTTTGCCCCATTCCCTTTGCCCTCCTACCACTCACTCACTATCCCCTATCCACCTACCAGGCATTCCTCAGGACTGCAAAATGCCCTAAATCCCACCCAGGCAAGGCACGTGAGCCACCCACACCCACACCACTCCCTTGCAAGCACATGCACAGAAGCAGAGTACCTCAGACATGCCAGATTGCTCTGCATGTACTGCACAGGCCATGGGCATGAGCCAGTCTGAAGTTCTCCAAATGAAAATTCACAACACCTAGTACTGCATCCACAGCTCCAGACTGTACAGGTCATACCCTCTCTTTGCTTTTGATGCAAGGTGACTTCTTTGTCAGCAGCCATGGTGGCAAGCAGCCACAGCAGAATAGGCTCAGGTCCAAGACACGCTTCTGCAAGTAAAGGAGCAAAAGATACACCTCAAACACTTGCACTGCTACAGCACTTCTTTCACTCCTGGATCCTATCTGTAGAACAAAGCTTGATCTGCAAGCTAGGAATTTTGGTTACTCTGAGATACTGAGCTAAGTGAGTTACTGAGAAAGTTGATGTTGGGTGAATAAGGCAGCCAGTAGAAATGAGGAGATCAACAGCAGGCTAGAAGAGAACAGATTTTTTATATGCTTTCTAAATTGTGCTCCAACATAAAACTGTAAATATAAACACCAAAACAAACAAACAAAACAACAAACCAAACACACACACCCAAAACAAAACCCAACAAAAAACCCCCAAAAACCTAAACAACAATCTGTCCCTTTATTTTCCCATTGTATATTTGACAACTCAAATCCCTCCAGGAAACAAAACTACTTTAACTTCTTCTTTATCACATATATTCATTTGCAACTTATTCCATTCATGCCAATATGAATCACAAACAATGTATATCATAAGCAACAACAGAAGCAGTGGTTAGTTAAAACCTGGAAGCATTAGTCATCTTCCGACAGAAGCTACCATGTAATTTCAAAAGCGTTGAGTTTGCAAGATATTTTTGTAGTCTTTCCTGGGACCTAAATTCTGCTGCTAAAGAGCAGCAGCAGCTCTTCATTTCAATCAATAGTGCATTTTACTGAAGAAGAAGGGAAACGAAAAAAAAAGCTTTCAGATGGACCCATAGGTATCAATCATTTCAAAACTCAGTGGGACACATAGCTTGATCCCCTCATTGAAGATTGTCCTGGGAGAGGAGAAATAGGTTAAAACTCTCTCAAATAAAACATTCCTTAATAAAGGAACTGCTTAGATCCATGCCTTCCTTCTCTACCAAGCTCCACTGCAAGTTTAAAAAGTGCCTGATCTGACCATACACACAGCACTTGCCTGTGTGGAAAGGCAGCCGCGCTTCGGCAGGACATTCCAGCAAACAGCATCTTGGAGGGACTGAAAGTTACACAAGATATTTCTCTGAAATCACCAAGCCATTATACCCCAGCAATCTTTATACACACAGGGAAAGGTTTAAACACTCAACACTGCAAAGAAAAGGGAGTGAACAAGAACCAAACCCTTACAACAAAAAGCATAGCTGCCTCCTCCTTCTCCTCTTCTTACATAAAAAGTGCAAGAGCAGGTGAGGAAACTGCCCGGCTCCTGCTGCTACACAGAAGCAATTTGGTGAGTCACCACTACAGCTGATGCAGCCAAACGAGCCCAGATGGGCCTGCATGGCAATCACACAGCTCAATACAGTTTTAAATTTCCTCAGGAATTGGGTGATTTCTAGATCTGCTGGCTCATCTGTCAATTACCATACCCACTACATGTAGATATTAGGCTGCTTTTTGTTACAGTATAATTACAGACTAAGTATTAAATGTAGAGGCCTCTCTACTGTCTGAAATGGCATATTTTCGCAACAAATACATCAAAGAAATGCAGAGATTCACTGGAATTTAAATATAGACTGAGGAAATGTGTTTTCTCTGAGAATTTTTATGTTCTCCACTTGATCTTCTCTCATACACTTATTAACGTCTCCATTTGTATGCCTGATACAAATTCATATATCATGCTGATGAGATGGTGAGAAAAAAGACAAAATGGTTTGAGGCTGATGGCTGGGACATTATTCAGAAAAAAACAGATCTGGGCAAACATCGGTCATACTACAGGGAACTCAGTATCACCCAGTTCACTGGAAAGTATCTTTTGCAGAGATTTCACATCCACTATAGGTATGCCTAGGAAGTGTCAGGAAATACACAAATTAATTTGCTCTTCCCAACACAAAAATAGATGAAGAGTTAGAATTGCATCTACTAAATGGACATCTTTTCAGCCTGACCTACCCTCTGTTGAAATCTATGCTGAAAAGGGGAGCATTTTAGAATTAGAAGGTTTCTGGAATGAAAAAATGCCTCCACACTTGGTCTTAGTATAATCCAAATACTTTACTGGAAATTTTGCACTAAAGAAAAACACATAGATAAGAAAAAGGTTTTACTTAGACTAACTTAAAACTCTGACTGGAGAAGCTTGCCCGCAAGTTGCGCACTAGCTTGAACATCGAAAGTACTGCATTAACTCCTTGTTCACATTGAGATGAAAGGTATATAGAGCTACCCAAACTATTGAAATCATTCAGTGAAACTCTTTGCAGTACCTGCATTACCTTGTTCAGTGCTAAAATGGGTACTTTATGTCCCAAGGTAGCACACTATAAATTCTATTTCTTTTTTATCACCAGTTTTTCATTGGTTGAGAAGTCCTGTAGAGCCTTAGAACAAGAACAGACCAAACATGAGGTTAATAATATCCCAGCCATTGTTAAAGTTTCTTCCACTCTGCCATTGTTACACTAATCTGCTGATTTGAGTGAAAAAAAAGATAAAGAAATTCTGTGGTGAAGAGACCATATTAAATGGCTTGCTTATCACTTCTTGAATTATTCATTAACCAGCCTAATTTAATCTGCCACATGCCCAGTAAAATTCCAGTTTAGCAATGTAGTGTGTGCTACCAGCTTTCTGGAAGTGCTACAACAGACCAATAACAAAAAGTTAAGCATTAACCAAGATGAGACAAACGTAGCTACAAAACTAAAATCTGTTTTTTCAGGTCTTCTCAGCATTCACTTTTTAAAATATCATCTATTTCACTTCTTGAATTGCTCTTGATTAAAATGATCTTCATTTAAACTATAAAATCTGTTTTCTCTCTTTTCAGAATGCATCAGTTCATGAGCTGAGCAGATTCAAAACAATGCACCAGACGTAAGTGTCTCATTATTTTCCATTTCCCCACTGAATGACAAATAGACTTCTACTCTGACAGTTGTTCTGTTAATAAATCAGGAAAAATGAGAATCGAAACCTCCTGCTCATGTGAACTTTGGCATTAATTGACAGAGGTGGGACTTCCTCAGGATTAGGATCCTGGAATGTTTACAAGAGCTGTGTGGCTGACAGGAAAGCCTCTTCTGCACCAGATGCTGACTGTTGTTCTTCCTCGGAACAGAAAGGAACACTCATAATATTAGTGCAAGTAAAAGTACAAGTTCAACTGATTGGAGAACATAAAGGCCCTTTGCTTGTTTTGTATTTGAGGTCAAATTTTCAGAATTGGTTCATCTGCTACTCATTGATTAATTTAAGTGATCAGTTTAACAAAGAGATATGTTGAAAGTAATTTAAATATAATTTAAATACAGTACTGAATAAGCAAATATAGATATAACAGTTGAGAAATGCCTTCATATAACCTGTGACAAATCCAGTTCATTTCAAAGGAATGTTCAAATATATTATTTCCCTTGCAGTACTACACAGAAATAATATTAGAATTTTCTCTATGAGCCAATGAAACCAAGAAGACTTCAGTTTAATATAGTGTGTTGCTGTTCTTCACGTAATGGTTGTAATTACTCCATGTATCTTTCCCCTCCCCAACTAGCTGGGAAAACATCTATTTACAAATTGTTTTCTGAATTCCACTCTATTGGTAAGAAACTGGATAAGTTTGAAGGCATTTTTACCCAATAAATTCCTATTCCTATTAATAGGAATTCATTGAGAGTATAGGTAAATATTCTTCTGGGTTTAATTTAATAATTAACTAGATGAGTAAAAAAAAATCAAAGGACTTTCTTGCAAAGCACTTTAGTCTAACGGGACATAATTTTTGAGAGAAAATCTAGAGAGAATTAATAAAAACTCAACCAAGGATACATTTTCTGTTTCTGACATACATCAATCTGATCTACTACAATATTGGTGCAAACCAATATATTGAACTGGGGCCAAGGGTTGCATGCACTTCTACTGATGTGAACGTTCAAACTTTGAATCCTCAAATTATTGGAATAACAAAAGTGTTTTGCCATATGAATTCTGTTGCCTAAAGCATTAAAATTCCTTAAATTCACGGTATGGATATCATATCCTTAGTACCAACTTCCAATTTAAAATCTCTTACTCTTACATCATACTACTCACTGTTGCAAAAGCTGCATGAGTTTCTAGCACTCACAGTTTAACTGGAGACTGAAGTATACATCGATCCACCTAAGACAGATCAACTGCCCTGTTCAAGCATGTTCATACAGCAGGTGATTCCCAATGGACCAAAACACTAAGTATAGACAAGCAGAAAATAAAAAATTGCCAGACAAATTGAAATCCAGTGTTTCTTCTGGCAGTGGTCAGGGCTTCAGGTCTCTGCCTTTATGAAAGCTTCTTCATGAGGCTTCATTAGGCAGGAGTTAAGTTCTCTGACCACCAGCAAAAGCTCTTTGCCTTTCCCATTCTAGTTCAACACTTGATATTCCTTGTTTTCCACAAGATTTCCACAATATACAAGGCTGTAAGTGCTCTTTGAGCTAAAACACGTAGTTATTCCCCATTCTGCTGGGACATCTCACGACAGGGGTACCAGGAGCAATCTGCAGCCATGCTTGGGTGTGCTTCCCTGCCCTCTGCACTAAACATCTCCACTAACTTAATGCAAGGCTCTTTTCCCTCTAGCCAGTACCGTTCTTGTTCTTTAAGAGGAAAAAATTATCTGGGCAAAAAAACACAAAAATGGTTTATCTGAAAAACGTTTATCACATTAATTCTGTTTTGATACCCTTAAGTAAACTTTTTTTGCACTACACTTCTCATGAAGTCTCTTACTATATTCTGTTGGGTTTACTATGCCGATGTTGGCTTTGACAGCCTAATGACAACCCCTTATAAACTAGTTCCCACCTACACTTACAGCCACAGGTCTACCTAGATTGTTTCTGGGCAACTACTGGATATTAAGGTGAAATTACCAAGGTGCAGTCTCTGCTAGTGTCTTGCCCTACCCCTGAAATGCAATAATGAAAGATTTTCTTCCCCACTTGCTAAACAATATCAGAAGAGAGGTGCTGCTTTAAAACATTGGACAGTAGAGTACTGAGTCATTAGTCCAAACCCTCTCTGGAGCTGCCAGAGTTGTGCAACAAACTGCTCTCACAGGTTTACATGTTTTCAGCAACCCCGACAGCATGTTGAAATCTCAAGCGTTGCTTAAAGCCCTTCCTCCTGCACAAGCCCCATTGTATTTTTCACTCCACACAGCAGACTCAGTTGATAAACTCTCACCCTGAAAGCCTGAGATCACCAATAACACCGAACTAGTTCACTCTCAAGAATGCCAGTACAACTGCACTTTGCAGATACTTCCCACGAGAGCAGTTTCAAACATCTCACCGATTAGTCATGGGCTTGTTTAGTCACTGCTAACATTTATGCCAGGGAGAACACTATATAGAAGAACATCATGCTACATTTAGGAACACTTTTCAAGAGAGTGCAGGTACCATAACCAACCTCAAACCATAGATATAGGAGAATACTGGAACTTAAGGCCTTTCCAAACTTCTTGTCTTGCTGTGCAAATAAGACTGGCATTTATAACTTTATCCAGCAAAACCCAGCACATAGGCTACAACTCAATTACAAACATCCAAAACTTGGAAGCATACCTCAAGAAAGAAATGTAATTACAGCTGCATCACCTCAGTGTAGATATTCCAAGACTTATAGATGTTTATGCAGAAGTTTTTTCATAATGCTTTCAGCTTACCCAAGTTTAATTTTCCCAGGGACCATGAAATTAAAAGGCTGCCTTTATAGCTAATGTGATTAGAAATTCATCCCAGATCAAACTCAGATTAAATTTTGCTCTCAGCTCGGGAGCTCTGGGGACTACTTAACAAAATCAGGACTGAAATCTTTCATCACAAAATCAGTACTTTCTATCACATGCAAATTCAGAAGCCTGTTCTGCCTGTGACAGATTGCCAGGTAAATGAGAAATCCTCACCTGCAAATCAGGTCTGAGGTATCAAGTCTTGAGTTTACCATTTGTATATAGCAATACACAGTTATGGAAGATACTGGGCAATAAGTTAGCTGAGTTGCAGAACTCATAATTACAAGTTCTGTTTAATTATGGTATACGCAGCATTTTATCTCCTTTGCTTGAAATAAACATCTATCAATTTTCACTTCTGTGAAAAATCTTATTACTTTATTCCACCAGGAATTTATAGCACATGCAGAAAAAATAGCTATTCTTAAATCAAGCAAGTATTCTGCAATTAAGTGTGATTTCTGGATTAGTTTCTAATTTTTTTTTTATTTGATCATAGTTTTTAAGAATTCCAAACTGAAATTTTCCATCCTTGCCTTCCAAGAATCGGCAATATGTTTTCCTGAATCATATGAATAAATTCTTAGTTGTAAGAGCTGTTACATACAAGGAAAATACCTTTGTAATGCCGAGGTGTTCCACTTGAGATGTCTGAACTTGTATAGTTCAGACTGCAGGAACTAGAAATGTTACACATTAACACCTTTTTCGTTCTCCCCTCTCCACTCAGTTTTTCCTTTATTTCTTTATCAGGAAGGTAAAAAATTTAATGTGGAAAATTCACTTTTCAGCTTTTACACAGACATCAACACTTACATACATTTAACCAAAGACTACTCCTAACAAAAATACTAATAAAATTAATGAGATTTCTATGACAACTAGGCTGTTTCCTTAAAAAAAATAATAAAGACAAAGAGCTTTAGCTATCTCTTTAAGCAAGATCCAGCAGTACAGAAATCTTGTCTTGTTTTGACAATCTGCATTTGGACTTTCCCCACTTCATTGAAAGCTTTGAGCTGAAAAACAAAGGAAGTAGGTGACTTCTATTCCAATGCTCAGTGAGCAGGAAAGATTTTTTCCCCTATCCTTGGGATATATCATAATGTTTTCTCATTCCCTATGTCCTTTAAATACCACTCCTGACTCAGGCTGAATGTTTTATGTCTAAATACATAGATTTGGTTCCTTGCTTTCCTTAGGTTTTGTTGTAGCTTAAATGCCACTGAAAAAATCTACACTTATTCCCAAAACTGGAAAAGGCCAGGGTTGGAAATTCAGAAAATACCTCTTTATACAGTGATGTGTCCCAATTAAAAATGACATCTAAAAGAAACCAGAACAGGTTTCCAGTACTTAACTCCAGTGTCACAGAAACACAGTATAGGACACTATAAACATTCCAAAGGAAAAAAAAGGTATCTGAATTTTACCTTCATTCCCATTTTTATGCAATATCTAGTCTTTTTTAGCATAGAAAGTCTATGAGAAAAGTCTACCCAGGCATCAAATACTTAAAGAGATATCCATTGCCTGAAGTTTAGAATGAATTCTGGATATTCTCCTGTTCACAGGAGGATCTAGGCATTTTTTTCAGCAAAGCAACACCATCCTGCCCTCTTTTAGAGCAGCAGAAAACATTACACTTCTGCAGCAGAAAGGAGGCAACAGACACTTGCATTGCAGCAGTGCCTCTTCCATCCTGCCATGAGCAATGGAGACGTTTGCAATGACATTAGTTAGTCAGGGATGAGGAAAGGCCCCCATGCAACTAAGGAGCATAAAGATGTAGAAACTACATTTGGCAGAGCTTATAGAGAGAAAACAGATATCTGTATACAAGAATAATTGTAATTCACTGGAGAATGTAATTCAGTCTTTGAAAAAGATTCTAGAAATAGTAGCAAAACAGTTCTCTCAAAGTTTAAAATACACAAAAATGCATAAAATATACAAGTTTTTATTCTCTGATCAAGTCCTGCCATGCAGATATTTGCTGGGATCTTCCTACTTTTCAAAAAGCAGAGACGAGGCAGTTCAGTTGCTACTGTGCTACATTACTGCAGATGAGGTTAAAGTGGGAACTAACTTGGCAGTGTTTAATTCCTGTGGTTCTGTGTACTGTATTCCTGCCCCTAGGCTGAGCAAAAAGAATACATAACAAAAGGTTTTCTTTATGCACATACCACTGTTAGACTGAATTATCACTATTATAATTTTGAGGAAGGGCTCAGGGTTAAGATATATTGTCAGTGTTTGAGGGATTTTTTCCATTTCCTTGAAAATTGCATAAGGAAACTCCAATGAAATAAATTAATTTTGTCCCTTCTAATTGAAGAAAATCCCATTCTTAAACAGTTTAAATACCAGTTGATATTATCTGGAGGTCACCAAAGAACTGATAAAGTATGAAGATGTCAGAGAAAATCCCAATTTATCTTCCCAACACCCTTGATGCCATGATGGAAAACAGTTTCAAGCTGTCTGAATATCTTCTTGGCACATTTTGTCCCCCCTATCCCAGATAGGAAAGCACAGAGGCACAGATGTTGCAGCTTCAGCTCGATTATGTACATACATATATATATAACGTATAAATCAGTACAAGCCTAGAAGTGTCTCCAGAGTCTCCTTCAGCCCCATGATTTTCCATGACATGTTAACATTAATGTTCATTAATGTTCAGGACGATTTATAAATTAGAAAATTACAGAATTAGTGAACCTTGCCCAAGCACTTTTCATGCTGCCCTATCATGCTCAGCCATCTATGGAATGTCATTCAAGGGGGTGGGGGTAACAGTTATAAGTGTTTCTTTAATATTGAAACTATGCTCATTGTTAGGGACCTTCAGCAAGATAGATCAGAGAGACTTTTTAATAATAATGAGACAGACTAGAAATCTATCAGCCCTCTTCGAAGGGCAAGAGTGGACCAGCCTCTGAGAACAAACCCCGTGCTGGTCCAGGTGGAGGGATTGTAACATTCAGCTTCATCTCACTAAGTTTTTGTGAAAGTAGAAATCTTTCCCTTTGTTAGTACTATAGGCCAACCTAAATAGAAATGGAACATCAGTCAAGTAGCAACTCAACTTGGGTACCAAAAATTAAAGAAATGGGTCATATGTTTGGGACATGTATGCAAATGATCTGCTTAGGTTTCTACGCTAAGCCAGAAGCAAAGACCAGAAAAGGAAGCTGTTGCCCAAATCACAAACCACTTCTTCACCAACTTCATATTTCTGGACAGGATCCCTTTCCTCCACCCTGTCAGTTGATGTGCTTTCCTTTTCTCTATTACATGTCTGTCTTGTAGTTTCAATTCACTGGTCTTTCTTCCCATTTAGAGAATCATATTTGTTAGTCAGAAAGTGCTGCACCTGGGACTCAAAACCAGAAGAAAATAACTTCTGGCTCATTCAAGCAATGAAGTGTGAAGGGCTATTAATTTATAATCTCATTTTAGCAGAATTCCACATGTGCCCCAGCTCAAGTACATACTGGGCAGAAAACAGAACAGATGTCTGGGCTCATTTTGCTCCAAGCACCCAAACTGGAGTCCTCTCAGTTTTTGGAAGAAATACAATATTTAATTTACAGTGTGTTATCAACATATATTTATGCTCTCTGCAGGAGGGACATTTCCTTCTTTTTGCTTTAGACTTACCTCTGGGAAAATGAGTGAAAACACAACCTAATTTTCCTTCTGTATACGCATGTGGAGAGCTTCATTCATTGGTTCATATGTTTATGCTGTGATGTCAGGTGGTCTATGCACTATTTCTAAGATAGTGGAGGAAAGTATTAAACCAAATCATGAAAACTTTATTCAGTTCAGAAATCAGAAAAGAACAGTTTGAGATGATAATGAAAACTGCAGTACTTAAAAAGGGGGTCATCAGGACAAGCAAAGTAGAGAAGTTACAAGATAAGCTGCAAGGAGAAGTTAAGGGACCACAGCAGGAGGGTCAGATGCAGCTGCAAGCCAGACAGTTGGGGCTGCAGCAACCAGACACTTGAAACTGCTTCAGAGGAGGCTGCTCACTGCAGCTGGGCTGGAAAAGATGAAGTGCACTTGGTAGGAATGCCACAGCAGCCCCTTGTGCAACAGAATTCAAGACCTGAAACTCAAGTATCAGAAACCCATAGAATTAACAACTTTGCCAAAAATACATATTGCAAAGACTTGCTCCCAAAAAATGCAGAAATTGTGTTCAGCATGCAAACAAATACCTTTTTACTAGCACCATCCTTAAAAAGTCCCTTTCCAAGAGGAAGCAATAGGAGGAGTGTAGGATTACCTTAGTAACACCACAGACACTGGCATGGCAGCACTTGTGCATAACTGCATGCACATACATTCTCATCAATACATGACTCAGGGCATCAGAGGCCCTCTCTGGACTGATCACCTGTAACCACCTAAATACAGACAGTGTCATAATGTACATATCAAATTATGAGTCACGAGCATCTTCATGCTGGCCTTCTCATTTTCAGTGCTTCAGAACACCTGCATGCTGGCAGTGGGCACAGTATAGGGACTGAGGAGTTACCATCAAGCACAGGAGCTGCTCAGCTGCCAGAAGCAGGAACGTGGCTCTAATGGATGCTGCACATGACCAGAAATGTCTTGTTTCAAGGTGTAGCTCTGCTACATCTTGTTCCAGAGACTGCTCAGTTGTCACCAGCTCTAGCACCATGCTCCCCCCAAATACAGTATAAACACACTTTGACTTTACAGTCTTGATGTTTGTTTGCAATTCTTAGAAACAAAATTCAGATACGCTCTGAATTCTTGAAGAAGGGAAGTGTTTTCAGGCCAGACTGTGGCCAGCCTTTTGCCACACTAACAGCAGCTTTCCTGCAGGATGCTACAGTTTAGGACTACTCAGACCACATCTTGCAGATCATTTTATCAAGCTCCTGGAGGAAGGAGGGATTAAAGAACATTCACCATAGTAGGGAGGCAAGTCAGTCTCCCTGTCCAAATCTGTTTTGGTCTGGACTGAGACTGCTGCTAAAAATGAGAATGGAACAGTATTACCTAATCTGTCTTTAAAAATATTTTATTTTATTCCTCCACAAGCCATGCCTGATTTTTCAAGCCCTGACAATCTCCTTCTGTTTCTAACAGCCAAGAATTCTGGGAAGAAAAAACAGGAGATTTTCTGTATTTTACAGTTCTTATACTAGCTTTTCTGTTTTTCCATTCTCCTCTACCTGCTGCCATTGCACATTTTAGATTCTCTCCAATGATATCCTTGGCAGCGCATTAGGTCTCAGTTTCTTCTTCATAATTCTGGTACTGAGTTTGACAGACACCTGCTACCACAGCTCTGTCATTTCTCCTATTTAGTTCCTTACTGCACAGTTTCATGGCTTTTTCTTATTTTACCAAGCTTCAGAATAAGCTAAAAATATGTTACCATTTCAGTTAACATACCTTACCATGCATTTCATAAGTGTAATCAATCCTTTCCTAAATCACTGATCAATCAGGCTGATATAATTAATTACCTTTATCAGTATATTAGTTCCTCATTTCATTCCTCTGGCTCAGGGAATAATCTGAAGAAATACATGAGAATATTAGACCTGTCCAAACTGTTTCCTGCGTTAATAGATACTACAGTTCAAGAACACAGAAGTAAAAGAATTCTTTGTATTCCTTGGAATGTCAACATGAATTACCAGCTATATTCCTTTTATATTACTAGTACAAATATTGTTCACATATAGCCCAAAAATAGATTTCAATACACTCTGAAAATGAGTTCTGAAGTCAATTATTTGTTAGTATTGTTTCTTATTTTTAAAGAAATAGAAGTATGATTCACATGTATAGTCTTAGAGGTATTCTCTGCTAGATTGTCCCTTTCCAGGGATTTATTCAAAATTACAGATAAACCTAGTAACTTCAGCAATTTCAGCTTTTAACCAAAAGCAGTACTAATTATGTATCATATACCTCCATGCACTGGTATTTTATTGGGTTTTCCTTAAAAACAAAAAAAGGCAGCTAAGTAAACACTGCAAAATAACAAACGTAGCAAATTTCTGATCACAGACTTTACAGATGATGTCTTTCCAGCAACACTTTTCTACCATCGTCAAGATGGCTACAGCTTCAGATCCTCTATTAATCACTATGAATAATAGGAATAAATTCATCAGGATTAAAGACTTAAATGCTCCCAAACCAGCCTAAGACAAAACCAATATATCTGTATACATCTATACCTGTCAGGTACCTTGCAGAGTCCACAGGATGGAGCACCCATTTCTGGGAAAGCACCACTTTCTGGACAGATTTGAAGTGCTGTTCATTCACAACCAATGCCCCAAGAACATTTTGAAACACAGCCCCATGGCACAGCTCCAGCAGACACCCAGGCTTGGGCTTTGAACTCATTCTACACCAAGCTCAAAATGTTGTTCCTCTGTCACAGCATTTCTTTCTACTCTGACATCCTTGTGTATCAGCTTTCTTAAAGCAAAGCAATTCTGGGTCAGCTCAGAGGTCTGTGTCAGGTGACATTTGTGCCAGGAGCCTGCACCTGACGCTCAAGGAAGAGAAGAACGAGCGAATGGGTTCGGGTGGGTGCCTCCATACGTGTGTGTGAGCAGCACGTCCCTGCTGGGCTGAGTAACACCCCACTGACCACCCGAAACAAATGAAATTACACGATGCACTTCCACTCAAGTAGTATCAGTTCCACCGGGAATGAGAATAATAATTGAAATCTATAATTTCTTTAGAAGCCTCACGATACTCTGAGTAGTTTTTTTCATAAAAGGAGCAATTCTCCTGTGAACAGAATGATGAAAGTTAACTGACCTCAAGGAAAGGTTAAGCTTGAAAGAAATCACAATGCTTAAGGAAAAGATACCTTAAAAACCAATAACTTCTCCCTGGAAGACTCTACTGTATCAGTATTGTCTTCCTATTTGCTAACTAATATGAACATTTTATAGCAGAAGCTATACAAACAACATACACCTTGTGAGTAGTTTCAAATTACAAACAGTCCATATGAGTGTTACAAGCACTCATCAATCTGTTTATAAACATAATCCTGACTCAACATCATTATGACAAAACAAACAGGACTGTTTCAATGTTTCAAATGTATGGCAAAACCCCTGACAGATAGCTAAAATACAGAGAAAGATGTTAAATATCTATGCTGCAGACGTTGGTAAAATTCACTAATAACCAGACATCAAAAATCCTGTACAGTTATCACCTATGCATATTATTTCTAAACTAACAATCGGAAACTTTCTTCAAACACAAAATATTTTAGATTGTCATTTCCTCAATGCAGTAACTTTCTTGTTCTCTATTAGAACACTATATTTAAAAGGGGAAGATTATTTATAAACAATACAATGGAATATAATGGATATTCAAATTTACATATATATGTTTCCTTACATCTAGACTTCCGTCAAATGTTCTTTCCTCTTTCATTTCTGACTTTTGTATTTTCCCTGAAGGGGAAGGGAAATCTGAAGGGAAGTTATTCTGAAATCCAGTGTTTGATAGTAAATATAGCCTTTTTCTCCCAATATCCTCTGAGAGTGGAAAGATGCAGGATCATACAAACTTGTGAAATAACTCTTTTCAATTATGTACTACAGCAATAAATGCTTCACATTAGGATCTATAAAAATAATAGCTCTCTCTGATATAGTATCGGACTCCAATTCATCTGCTACAGTTTTGTGGCCTTAATGCAATTAAAGTTACTAACTGTGTAAACATATCCTTAGCAACAACCCACAAGATTTGCAACTGTAGACAACAGAAAAATTTCATGGCTGTTGTTACAAGTCTAAACAATTTCTCTCCACAGAAGTGAGTATTCCATTAAAGTATTTATCTTTGGTCATAAAATGTTTTCTTGCTATTATTTCAAATAATATTAAGATAATAATTCCTTTCTTTAGAAAGTCTCCCATCTCCCTGATCATTTTACTCAGGTTTTTTTGGGGTTGTTTTTTGGTGTGGGTTTTTTTTTTCTTTTGGAAGGTGGTATTTCAAATCCACTACATTTTTGTGTGAAAAAACTTTTGAAACTTTTTCTGTTCAGTAACATCTCTGGTCCCAGAACACAGTGTCAAGCAATTCCAGTTATCCAGGAAACAGGAGAGAGCAGTCTTAAACAGATAAAAATAGAAAAGACTACGGACAAAATTATTTTTCCTGTTCTTAAGCAGGAATAGGAAAATGCTCAGACAGCATAATTATGGTCAGTGAAGTGCAGGTACCAAATTGTGCCAGAAAATACACCCATCAACCCTTTCCCTTTGTCTGTATTTATTACAGGCCAGTGCAGGAAAGAAGTGGTTTTAGAATTTAGTTTTTCAGTATTTTCCAGATACCAAAAGCATCATGGTATGTGTAACAGCACTATACAAAAATAACCTTATTTCAAGACATTCACTTTGAAATTTTAAAAATTGATGCAGACTTTTGTCTGTGTGAGCAATTTCATCAGTAGGGACACAAACATGTTTAGACCATTCACCATTCATGCCTGAATGCTGACTGGTGCTGTAGGCAGCTGCTGAAAGAAAGGACACAAAGCACTGCTTCTCCCTGATCCTTCCCTGTCCTGTCTCATTCTCAGTGCCAGGGCCCAGACCCCAAGCTGCTCCCATGAAGGCCTCCTGGGTACCCCTCAGGGTAAATCCACACCCCACACAGGAAGGTGGATGGGAAAGCAGACCTGTCTGATTTAATCCTACAGCAGCAAGGGGTGAGGAGGGAGAGAAGGGTATACAAGCTCTGCAGAAAAGTCAGAAATAAGCGTGGCTTGCCAGGCTGCAAAGAACCCTGTGTCCCTCCCTTCCATGGTTAGGCTCAGAGTGGGATTAAGCTGGCCACCTGGGGGTACCTTCATTGCAGTCACTCTTGACTGCTGGAAGGGGATCAGGACCGCAGCACAGGCAGAGCTGTTCACAAGCATCACTGTGGTTATCAGCTGGCTCCAACACAGGTCATTGCCTCTGAGACAATCTGATCTCAAACGCTTTGAGTTTGACATCAAATAATTAGTGTTGTCTGTAGGAGCAAATTTGTGTTTCTGTATGCACATGAAACAGATAACAGTAAAACTGAAAAGCAGAAGTGCAGCTTTTCGCACAGTCCCCAGAGAGAGAAAACACATATTCTGAGCAGGTGCAAAAACGTGTTTGCTCAGAAGACTCTTCATGAGAAAATCCTACTAAATTTACTGTTCTCACAGTAAATCTTTGCCTGTAGTACATGCCTACATGTATGACCTGTTTCTCCAGTGAGCCTAATGAGAAACCCAAATCCCATTCAATAAAATTTAGAGTTGCATTTTCAAATGCATCTCCTATTACTCACACTGTAAGACCAGCTTTGAGTATGCCATTTGGTATCCAAAATGATAAAGGATTAAATTTTTAAGATTCTAGGGCAGTTGACAGGAGTCTTCCAAAATCAACACTGTGGCATTGAGCCATTTGATCCACAGTGAGAAGACCAAAACTTCTGAAAATCAGTATCATGTAAAAACATTTGAGACAGAAATGCACCCTCTTCTCATCTGCTAAGACACAACTACAGGCCACATGTAACACAAGAAGTGTTTCCTAGTTTAAAATAGCATATAAGCATCCTGGGAAAGGAAATAAATCCATTGAAATAGATTAGTTGGGAAAATACAGAAATGCATTATTTTAAATAAAAAGCAGAACTGTTTCTCCTATTCGTAGCAATCGGTAAGTAGCAAATATAGAGAATATCATGAGAAAACATGTTCCATAAACTCATGCCTTCCAAATACCAGCTATGGGACACTGAATAGTAAGTTACGTAGGCAGTGTGTTGACCAAAATAGAAATTGAGGGGGCAAAAACCTATGTCTAAATTGGCATAGTTTTAAACAATAGTTTGAGTGCATTTCTGGCCTGGTATAAAGTACCACAAATTTGCATTCAGATCCATATCATCAAGCCATAAACCCTCACAGGCAGCAAGTGACAGTCTACTGCTAATTTTCTGTTTCCCCTCTGCTCTTCACCGCCACAGCTCATTGCTGGCACATCTTCCTACACATATTCGGAAAGCAGAAGAAATCAAATACATACAAAATACTATCAAACAGCACATTCTGTTAGTGAAAAAATCGAGCTTGCAACACAACAACAGATTCCAGTTCAGATCCACATGGTTTGTACTTGGGCCATCTTCCAAGGCAGATGTAGATGGTACCAGTTTGGGCTATTTTCACTCCACAGCTGTGAAAAAGAGAACTGTGGCAATCATTTCCTAACTTTCATGCGAACCCAGACTGATCAAGCCAAATTCGTGTTTCTGACCAGTTATATTTACATTTGTATTACAGCGCTTCCATGGCTGGAGCTCTCTCTTTTGTGCTAATCCAGTAGCTCAGAGCTCAAGCAGTAGATGTATCTTTTAAAAAGGGCCCTTCATGTTTGAATACCTACTGTCTTTGAAGCAGTTATCAATCCAAGATTAAAGACAGTCTGTAGATATGGGCAGCGAAAAGTACCTCTGAGCTAGGTGAAATACTACGACCTCAAGACAGTAAAATCAGACAGATATTTTGAAGGGAATTACCAATCATTTTATGTATTGCTCAGGAGAGCTTATAGTGCTGCTCTATTGCCAGGATCTCCTAAAGGAAAAGCTCACAAAGCTGTTTTTTGAAGAGCAAATTGTGCAATATCCTGTGATTCTCCATATTCCCCAAAAGTAGGGAAGTCAAAATCAAAGAACGCACTTAGCAAGAGAAGGTTGTACGTGAAATTCTCTCCACTAATTCTTTCCTATGAAGAACAGTTGCATCCTTCACTCCTGAGTACTTCTAGGGAAAAAAAATTGGCCCAATTGCCTCTAATAACGTTGGAGCAAAAACTTTGTTAATAGAGAAGGGGTTAAGAAATGGGTTTCTGGCATGACTGAGACAAAAAGTCTTACATGGTCATGTCATGAATAAAAATGAAATCTGGTAATCAAATTGCATACTTCAAATCAGGTTTCTTGCCAGTTTTATATACATTGAAGGCACTAGACTGTACCTATGAGCATTAATGTAGCCTGTAAAAAGCAGCTTCCTCTTGAATAGTCATGCATAGGTTGAAATCCTTTGATGCAACACTGTCTCCTCAAAGCATCAAAAACGAACATTAAAGATATTTACTGTAAATTGTTTTCATCTCCTTGCTGTTCTTTTTACTCAGCTTCTCATTGTTAAATGTTTATGCTATATGATAGAGTTTAAAATTGTCTGTTTTTATTACCCTGGCTTGGACTTTTCACACCCTTTCCTGCAGCTTGATTGTCCATCTCTCCTGTGTGCCAGAGCTCCTGCCTGGGACACATTCCTAGGGTTTCTTGCCATGCAGAGGAGGCTAAGGGTAGATGCTGCTGCACCACTGAGCCTCACCCCCACCTGCAGTCAAGATGAATTGATGCTTTAGGCATCAACCCCAATCAGGAACTCAAACAAGTCCCTGGGCTCCCTAGACTAATTAGTTCCCCAGACTAATATGTCACACAGTAATGATCTGTAACTTGCATTAAGACAATGGCAAAGTGGTCTCCATAAAAAGCTGGTAGCATCAAAACTTTTGATTCTTAAAGGAAGATATGCATACCGGATATATTACATTTAAATTTAGTAGCTTCAGCAGGAATCCCTGACAAACCCAAAATCATTATACAAACCATGTACTAGAAGGTATTAAACTAGGGAGCATTAATTTCAGTAGAAATAACAAAAGGCAGTCATCAAAGGAGTCAGAGAAAAAAAATCGGGCAAGAAAATGCACCTGTCTTGTCAGTGATAGCAGCCAAACCCTGGATTTTGTTTAATTATTTCTCTACAATTGGCTCTGTATGAAGATGCTTATTCTGATCTAGTAACATCACTTAACAAGAACTAAAACACTTTAGATAAGTCATCTGAGCCTTTGTTTCTATGCTACAGCAGTTTTTTATCTACTCAGAAATTCAAAGTCAAACCAAAAACTATCCTAACAATAGGATATAGAGAACTGGAGCCCTGAAACAGGACATACCTGGCAATTCACGGCAAATTTTGACCAAATGGAGGTAGGATGCTCACAGTCTATGTGACAGAGCTTGTTTCAGCAAGCCTGGTTTTGACCATGCCTCAATGGCTTCACAGCTCTGAAGCAGAAACCAGAACATGCCACCAGAATGAGGCAGCATGTGGAAGGAAAGAGTTGGTGGGAAATAAACAGCAGAAAATAGCAGAGGGGACAAAACCAGGTTCTGTTTCTGACCATCTTTATCAACATTCTTTATCAAACGATTAAGAAGTTGCTTTTAAAAATCCATCTATTTATGAGCATAAATGGAGAATTACGCAGTCATATTGGGAGAGGATGAGAGTGACTCAGACTGAGCCACAACAGTTGCAAGGAAGAGAAAATTATGTTGCAACAGACAGTGGCATTTAGAAAAGGCATTTAGAAGGCCTTTTTCAAAATTACAATGGCATTTTGAGCATCAAAAATTTAAAATAGAAATGCATGTATATTCCGTAAGCCATCCTGCCAAGGGACTTTACTGGCAAATCCTGCATACCTGCAATAGGTAATAGTGCCAGGAATTCACCCCCTATCCTTTGCAGCCATATAAAGGAAAATAGTTAGTGCCTATCTAAATAATCACAAAAGTGGCAGTCCATGTGGATGCAGGTTCTTAAAACATTAGATAAGAAAATACAATTTAGGTAAAAGGCTTCAATGACGTTGCTCCAGAAAATCAGTATTGTGGGAACACCTCTGCAAAACGTCTCAAGGCTTCAATATACATTCTTCTAGGACATCATTATGCCCCACACCCCAGGGCCCTATCCCTCAGTTGGTCAGGCTGGCTCAGGCTTCCAGGCCATGTCTCAGGAGGCAGCAGCACAATCCCCACTGGCCCCAGAGGTGCCAGGGAGCAGGGTGATGACACAGGCATCCCTCAAAACACATTCCCATCTACCTAGAACAGCCCTTGTGGCTGGGAAGGAGAGGTGCTTGTTAACCATCACTATGGCCAAGATGCCACCCACATGGTAAAAAAATCCCAGTTCCTCTTTGGCCTTATCCAAATGAGCATATTATGTCAAAGAGGGAGAGTTGCCGGGGTTACAACTACAGAAATAGCATGACATTATGTTGGCTGAGTGGCTCAAACCTACCACCGCCTCCAGGCTCTCCCAGGGCTCCTGAAGAGGAAGGCAGGGTGTTTCCTGCAGTGGGGGTCAGTCAGACCCTGCCCCCACCTCCAGCCTGGGCCCCCAGAGACATCATTTTGGGGTAATAAGTAAGGCAGGAGGGATAGAGAAACCCCTGCTCCTTGCCCTGTCCCTGGTGCAGGTCTGTAGGGCCACCCTGCCAGCCGGACACTGTGGCGTGTCCCTGTCCATATGGGCTGCACAAGTGCACTTGACCACAGACAGGACCAGTCCCAGCATGGGCCAGGAGTTCAGAACCTGCAAACACCTGCTGGGCAAAAAGGAGAGACCTTCGGCTGTTTGGAGGGGGTTGGCCATGCCCTTCTTTATTTAAGGTTTTTCTTTAGTGGTTTTCCTACATTGTTGCGCCCAAACCAGCCTTCTCAGCACCAAGGCAGATCAGATGGCCAGATAGGTTGACCTGGAGGCAGACCAGAAAGTGCTAAGCAGGTGCCACAAAATCTCATTAAAAAGTCTTGTGTAATGAAAACTTTTTTAGGAGCAACCCTTGGCAGCAGTACCTGTCTAAGAAGTCACACGCCCTATTCCGTTCACCCTGTGCTGCACCCTCACAAACATCTGTGCACCAAATCAAGCCAAAGAACTGATGCAGTTAAAAGCCCTCTTTTTGTGACTTTTTGCTGGATTGTTTGTAGTGGATTCCTTCCCCAGTCCATGTCACTGCACAGCTACTCAAACACAGGGGCCGGCAGATGACGGGGATGAGAAATCCCGTGTGAGTCAGCGTGTCACCGAGCCCCGAGCGCTCAGGACTCGGGACTGCCCTGAGCATGACACATCAGCAGCCGCCCCTTCCCGGGACCAGGGAGGCGACAGCGCTGCAAGGACAGGCGAGAAAACCTCTGCACTGGGCACTGCAGAGTTTTAAACCCGTAGCTTTGCTTGAGTCAGGAAGAAACACGGCAAAATCAGCATAGTATTGCAGATGACAGATCCCAAAGAACCCAAAGGAAAACAGCCCAGGATTTCTGTGACAGCCAGGCAAGAGGCAGCTGTCGTGTAAGAGAAACCATTGCAGGAGCCTACTGAGAAATTCTCTTATTCTGGTGTGTGTTCAGATAAGTGGGAAGATTATATATGCAAAAGGGAAAGTGACACAGCAATTTATTCATATATACTTCTTCACATTGTCACTGTGGATTTCAACTAATTCAAAATTTAATTTTCAAAATAACATTTAGGGAGTAAAATTGAAAAGTTGACTGGTCCACAACCAGATAAAATGCAACATGGAATTCCAGTTTTGTGTATTACAGGACATTCCACATTATTCCTTAACGACCACAAACTTTATAAGATTGCAATTATAAAAAAGTAATTTGTAGACTATTGGCCCAGCCTAGAAAATATAGCATTCAAACATCAAATGATTCCTATGCCGAAAGCTCACAGACCAAAAACACCAGTCTGTCAAGATCACAACGATACTGCTATCAAAGACAAAAATCTCATAGCAGGCTATTTCCCCAAAGTCACCTGCAGTAACCAGGAAAGTCTGTTTTGCTCCTTCAGTTTCACAAGATAAAAGTTTTAGTCAGTACAATCTGGGGAGAAGAATTCCATGTGAAAACCTAGCCAAGTGGCAATGAGAATCTCGCCAAGAAATACTTTTGTGTGTCCCCAAAACGTATTTATCAGAACATATTAGTGTGAAGCAGATGTACACTTTTTATAAAAATAACCACGGGGTTTCTTCCCTAGAACAGCCTCAGGTTATAAACTAAGCAGCAGAAAGGTCAGAGATACAGAAGGGGAGCAACAAGAGTCATCCTCCAAAGGTGCAGAATTCAAATGAATCAGCCTTTAAAGATAAAGGCTGGATGTGAACAACTGCCTATACTGCCCCTCAGAAGCAACTCTGGCTGCCTCCAAAGTTCATCTTTATAGAGGAAAAGATGGTTGAGCTTAAGATGGAACAAAAAGTTCCAGGCTCAGAGATATCAGAGCCATAAGACATAGTCAGCTTTCCTGCATCTTGGGTGGGAATAGCCTGGCTGGTCTCTGGAAGGATCAAAGTTTTCTCCTGCCTCAGTTTAAAAATAGGGTAAGAAACTTTTTTTTTTTCTTTATCGTTACATTCAAAAGAATGAGGATAAGATGGTGGTTTTCTCTCGCTTTTACCGGGGAACCTCGGAAAAGTTCCCACGCAGCATGTTCCCACATGGCACAAAGTCAGCAGGAGCGGAGAGGTGCGGNCGGGGCAGCGCTCACGGGCATGGACAAGCTCAACAGGCTGGCGGTGCCGGCCGGGGAGAAGTTCAGGTAGGGGCCGGCTCGCTGCCGGGGCCCTCCGGGACGGCGGTGGGACGCGGCGCGGTGCGGGGCACGGGGAGGCGCCGAGGCACGGGCAAGCTGGCAGAAGCTTTAGAGTAAAACGGAGTTTTACCCGCGTTTACCCGGTGGCCAGGGCGCCGCAGGGACGTGCGGGCGGTAAACACGGGGCTGGAGTGGACAGCGCAGATTTCAAAGCCAAATGTGTGTCGGCTTCAGCTACAGCGCCGAGGAATATTTTCAAAGTGTCTATTTTCAAAGCTGTAAGGAAATAGTGCGTGACTCATTGTGATGTATGAGTCTTATGCAAATTAGAAAAAATTAATTGCTTAATGCTTTAATGTCTTATGAAGATGGCTTTTACAGTTCTGTACTATTTCACAATCTTTGAAAGAACTGGTGGATTAGAGGGAACTGGAAAACAGGAAATGTTCCTAAGTGAAGGAGAACAATGTTAAATACAGGGTTTGAGAGGAAAAAAGCAGAATCTGGCCATTACTGAGGTATTTTTAGTGTGTCTTGGTTCGTGTGCTGGTACAGCTGGCACCTCGAGGCTCTTTCATCATGACTTTTTGTATTTCTGAATAGTTAAAAAAAGTTCTGTTTCAGATTGAAGTGACATTGAATTTTTTTCCTCTTCTGAGAAAGTAAGAATGAAATACTGGAAAATATTTTTTCCTAAAATAAGTCATACTTAAGCACTCAATACTAACTTATAAACCCTTCTCAAGTCTCTCTCCCTCTCCCCAGAAACCTTCATGCAAACTGGATAATCCCTTGTAAAGCTAATTTTGATGGATGCAGTTTACTGATACCTACTCTTTCCATACTGTTGAAATGTTGTTGTGGGGGGTGTGTACTTGCAGAGCTGCGGTGGCGCTCATGCTCCTCAGCCAGGCACACCTAATGAAAGCCAAGCAGGCTGCATCCTAAGCCCAGACACGAACTCCGTGGAAGGCTCAATGGACAGGGGGAAGAACGCAGGGAATTTCCTTATTTTCTGCAATTTACCACCTTAAGCAGTCTAAACTGGTTTAAATGGTGTCAGATCTCAATGTTGGTCTAAACTAGCTACCTGTAAATAACAAGTTGGAAAGCTTGATTCCATCCATTTCTGGTACATAAAAAACTAAAGTACACACCCTCTGCTGTCATAAAGTCATAGCTGGGATTCATCTTCTGCACTTTTGCAAACAATTAAAGTAAGATTACCTTCAAGTATCTAAAGTGTGTCTGTATGTGAGGGTTTCAACGGCCCACGATTTTTTGGTGAACTGATTCAAAAGCCCTAAAACCCAAAAGGCAGCACCACACCTCTGCTGCACCTTCACATAGATGACACGCTCCCATCTCGCCTGAGGTTTTAATATTGTTGTAAAATAGGGAAGAGAAAGAAGTAGCTCTACTTTCCTGTATTAACCCGAAGTATTGGAGGTTACTTTTTCTCTCCCCCTCATGGCAAATTCAACCTATTTGTGCAGGGAATGTAGGAGCACCCGTTTCTCAGGCGTGTGAGCGTTCTCACCACACACTGTGGATGCGCATGCTTTGACTTGAGCATGTTGAAATACTCCTTAGAAACTTGGATATGGGGCGGCAAAATTTTACGACGGGTATCAGAATTTTAAAACCTGAAGGCAGAACTTTCCATGAGTAGATATCCATAGGATAAATGTAAGAGAGATGTGCAAATACAGGAAGAGAGCAGCATAACATGGCGGGAGCCTTTTCCCTCTTCTCTGAAACACCTGGGTACCCCTCGTGCTCTGTTGACAATGCAGCTGATTTCCTAATACCACATCTGTCTGCACAGAACACACATAGGTGGTTCAGCATTTGTACTGAATGTTACGTGATCTAAATGGTTATGTCAAAAACATACTTTTCTTCATATGCTAAGATTCAATGCCAAGAAATGTTCTGCCAAACATAGTTTCAATATATGTGATTATAGTTTGCATTTTTAAAGACAGCTTTCTTAAAATTTCTGCTTTGTAGCAGCTTAAGTTTAAAAAGCACTACTGTTTAGTCAGTGTCTGAGAGAGGATCTTTTGATTTTTTTTTTAAGTGTAGACCTGAAAAACTAGATATTATGTGGTTTTGCAAAGCTCAACTATTCTCCATGGGTATAGTTGAGCCTACCAGACCTAGCTTTTTGTTGCATTAGCAAATCTTACATCAGATCTGAATTCTTAACATGTTCCATTTGTTAAGTTTATTGCCACAATAAGAGCTGTAAGTGTTCTTATATGCCTGTCTGCCTACATATTGTGGTATGTACATTGTTTGCAGTTAAGCCACTCAATTAACTCCAGTAATAGTTGGACAGGAATGCTGGAACTTCATGGAATTCTGGTATTAATTTCTATATAGTGTTTCTTATAAGGCATGCACAGTATTATACAAATATTTGCTCAGAGTACATTGTGTGTTCTAACTGCTTCCTTATTGTCATGAAAAATTAATTCAAAGGCCTGATTATTTATTGTGAGAGAAACTAATCTGTGGTGCCTACAAGTACTTTGGTACTTTGTTTCCCGAAGAGTGGAATGAATACATGAGCAATAGCCATGCTGCCCTGGCAAGTTCTAGTGTGCCTGGATTTCAGACTGAACTTCAGGGAAAAAAAATATGCTGCAAACATACAGAAATAGATGCACTCATGATCAGGGACAGTGGGCTGCATGGGTAAGAGGAAGTTAGCAGCTCAAAACAGAAGTCCCCACTAACCTTGCAGACTCTTTTGTGGTTTTAACTTCCCTAGACTATAAGCCTATGATTCCTGGTATTTAAATAATTTCTAGCGACTATATGTGACTGTATCACAGCATCTCTTTAGACTTGCTGCATTTTTTTATTATGACCACAAACCTTCATGATGACCCTCTGCCCGTAGCTGCCTTTATGTGTAGCATAGCACAAAGTGCTTTGGAAGGCATCATCACCACTGCGGTGATGGGCAAACCATGGCACAAACCAAAGTGTGCCACATGCTTTCACTTGCCTGAGGTCACACAGCCAGCAAGTTCCAGATTGCAAACAGCCTTTTCCAAGAGCACAGTTTCATGTTAATTTCATATGACTTCATTAATTTGCACCAGTCTGTCTCTGTCCCCAGCAAAAAGAAAAGCTTTAAAATCCCTATCTCCAAGCATAATGCCCATTTAAAAGGAAGTGGAAATAAACTGGCAATTTACTTTTTTCAGGCTGAACAAGTGTGTCTGGGGTTTTTTGCAGGATTTTGTATTAGTCCCCCTTGTTAAACAGAAGGGTTTATGTCCTAATTTTGTGAAAATCAAGAGGGGTTTCCTTAAGGCCCAAGTGTCTGTTGTCTATCAAACTTGGAGGTGTTTATGGTCTTCACTAATTATCAACTTGTAGCTTGGCTGTAACTGCTAGGCCTTTTTCTTTAACAGAGGATCTTCTGACAATGTGTCTTCTCGAAAGTGTATAGCAGAAAATTAATTCATTTGGGATTTAAATGATATTTAGCTGTAAACTGACACCTCCTACATATAGAATGCTTTACCATAGGGAGCATTTGCTTTTGGAGAAAATGTTTGGGGAATATCTGAATATCAGTTTTGTACTGTAAGAAAATATTTTATTATAGTAGTTTTACTAATTCCTCTTGGTGGTAGCAAACAGAAACTTAATCTGTTTTTTCAAGGCAAAATTTAACTTCGTTTATTGCCTCAGTGAACTTGAACAGGACAAAAGAACAAAAATAAACTCAAACAAGAAATAAAATGGAGTTTCAAAGTAACCTGGAGAATGTTTCCCATGACAGAATTAAGCATCAAAGCCCACATCCAACTTCAAGATCTCAACCTCTTATTAGTTACATAGAGTCCAGAGGAAAAGCTGTGCAAATGATAGAATCATTCAGTGGTTTGGGTTGAAAGGGACCATCCTGTTCCCATCCCTCTGCCATGGGCAGGGAACTTTCCCAGGTTGCTCAAAGCCCCATCCAGCCTGGCCTTGAACACTTCCAGGGGTGGGGTTCTCAAGACAACCTGTGCTAGTACTTCAGCACTTTCACAGTAAAGAATTTCTTCCTAATATCCAAATTGCTCTCAGTTTGATGCCGTTCCCCCTTGTCCTGTTACTACATACCCTTGTAATCAGCTCCTCTCCAGCTTTCTTGTAGACCTGTCACCCTGATTTTTCAGCCTTCTGTGTGTCTCACAGTTCATAGTTCTTAGTTAGTTTCTCACACATGGGTATTACAAATAGAAGCAATGTTTTCCGTAATTCAAGGTAGTTTACATTCTTTGTTTTAGAGATACGGACAGTTGATAGTTGTCTTGACCAATGGGATGGGGAGAGGTGTCAACCTTCTCCCACAATCCCTGGCCTTTGTAGAAATACTATAAAAGTGGAGTCAGATTTTGTAATAAACAGTTCATGCCTTCTCACCAGAGTGAGTGTGTGTGTGTGTTTGTGTGTCTAACAACAACATAGACCCCCTTCAGTTACTAAAAGGCTGCAATAAGCTCACCCCAGAGCTCTGCCTTTCCCAAGCTGAACAATCCCAATCCTCTCAGCTTCACTTCTGCTCTTCTACCTGCTCTGGTGTTCTCCTCTTTCTAGCAAAAGTCTAATCTGCCCTAAGGCCATAACAGCTGTGAAGGGCTTCTGGTCTTCACCACCCACTGCCACCCACAGCCACTTCCTGTCTCAGCTTCCAGTCTCTTGACAACTTCCCACTGCCCAGTATCACTCCATGGTGGCAGCAGCTTTTGTGGCACACCCCTGTTTCAGCCCACCAAAATGTGGGCTGAACGTAAGGTCACATGAAATCACAGTTCAGTGATTTGCAGTCTTCAAAGTTGAGTTTCACAGGCACAGGGAAAGGAGGTCACTGGCTGCATTTGCCGTGTTGATGAGCACAAACAAAATTTTTTTCTGTAGGATTTTAGGTCCTGTTTGCCATACAAAGCACGGGATTTTGATTGAAAGATAAAGTTTTATGATCTCTATTTCCTCTAGTTTTCTGTCAGCTTAAATGGTTCATGAATCTCTCATCTCTGGACTTCAGAATGAAATGAGATAGGCAATGCAAATTTCTCCAAATACCACTGCAAAAATCCATTCTTTCACTCAATGTGTCTTCTCCAGACAAATTTTCTTGTTTCTCCCTCTGACCTTGCTTCAGCACAGCATAGCCTCCATCCCCTCTATATTTGTCCTTCTTTATTCCCTTCTCTCCGCACAACCAGTTTATTCTACCAATCCCTTTAAAGCTTCTTTTTGTCTTCCCACCTCTGTCATCCTACCTGGACCAATCCCCAGGCTGAAAACCAACCAACCAAAAAAGCAAACACCCTAATTTTTACAAGACAAAAAAAACAACCAACAACAAAATAAAAATCACCCACAAACTGAAGGGAGGGAAAAAACCAAACAAACCAGCACACAGAATTTATTCTCACACAATTTCCTGCCTATAATGCTGTTTATAAAAAAGTATGTTTAAATGTGACTGTGATCTATGTGTCTTTTAAATAAAAATATGGCAATGTGGACGAAATGATGCAGTATGATATTGAAACTATCAAGAGATGCCCTGCTTTAATCTCTGCAGGTAGGCAACAGTGTAAGGATGTAACCTGTTCACAAGATCAGCTATGCTTACATATAGTACCTATAGCTTTATTTTACTTGTGCCAGCAAAATTAAGTAATTGGCACAGCTTATTCTACCACTGCTTTATATGCACACTGTTCCAAATAAAATAAGGCCTTGTAGTGACACTGTAGTTCTGCCAAAATAACTGTCCAGAGTAGGAGCATTTGTGAACCATATGAATCACATATGACACCGCCTTTGGCCTTGCAACTGTCAGTTATTCAGCAGAAGCAAGTAATTTAGATTTGCTCTAATGACATAAAGGTTTTGAGGATTTTTTGGTAAAATAAAAAGTTACCAAAAGCCAAGCAAATAACCCAATAAATTAATTTTCATGGCCAACATTCCAGCAAACGTGGCAAAACTATTTTTAACCATTAGTTTATAAATGTACCTCATACAGCTGTGTAGAGTTAGATATTAAATCATAACATGATTTTGCAGGTACCCAGTGATGTGTTGGTTCCAGAACAAAACAGCTTTTGTTTTACAGAATCAGTCAAAACCTACGTACTGCGCAGGACAATGAATTGTGATAATTGTGATAGATGCTTTGCTTTTGGAAGTCAAATATGACAGTCATAAATTGACGCAATTCGTCACACACACACAAACACACACTTTGATCAGAAGGCATGAACTAAAAACTCCTCTATATTTGAAAGTCTGACTCCATATATAGTATATCTACAAAGGCCAGGGACTGGGGGAGAAGGCTGACACCTCTCCCCATCCCATTGGTCAGGACAACTGTCCATCAGCTGTCCATATCTCTCAGACAAAGAATGTAAACTACCTTGAAACTATACAATAACACTGGCTGTATTTACAGACCAGAGCGTGAGAAAGAACTCAAAACATGAAACTGTGAAACAGAAGAGAAGGCTGAAAAAATCAGGGCGACAATAAATCATTGCAAAAAAGCCCCACTGGAAAACCGTATTAGTTTATATGCTCAGCAGTCAAGAGAATTGAAAAATTGATAGAAAACAGTGGCTAAAAGGGAAGTATTTTCCCATTTGGCTCTAGGGCATCATCTTAGGTTTTTGGTAAACTGTAAGAGGATGTAATGTAAATATGTTTGGTTTGTGCCAGCCATAATAAATTAGCGAGGAGTAACAGAAGCTTGAAAATTCTGTTAGCATCTTTATCCTAATTGGTTCATATATACATTTTGAACAAGTTTATTTTCCAGACATAAGCAAAGCCAGATGTGCAATGCTACAAGTTTATGACCTCAACATAAATTACTATACAGTAAATACTGTAGAAAGAATTGAAATAATGCATCCTGAAGCAGTAATATGAAAAACATGAGTATATGTTTTTCAAGCTAAATTCAAGAGGGAACTGGGTAAAGTAAGCTATTAATACAAGAGGCTATATACCATGTGGCTAAATGTTACCTTCCTGTATTAAAATATGGATCCTGTTGGCATCTCTGCAAGAAGCACAGAGGCAACAAAGTGCCACTGAAGCTGTAGCTACATGGCCAGTTGGATTTGGCGTAAGTCTGAGCTGCTGCCAAAAGGGCAGGTCCCTTTCTTCCCCCTCCCAATGCCCCTGCTCACCCTGCCCCTCTCTGCCCTCTCTCTGGCACTCACGTGACAGAGCTGGGTCTGATCCTGCTGATATCTGAATTGGCAAAAGAAAAAAGAAGTTGGTTTCCCAGCTGGAAGTCCCATGACTCATCACAGCTGGGGAAGCACCAAGGGCAGAGAAGAGCAGAATTTCCCCTTTCAATGGCAGCCCATGTGGGCTCCATTACAGTGACCTAGGGACCAGCCTGGGAGTTTCTCCAGAGTTTTAACAAAACAAACAAAACTGATCCATGAGTAGCCTCCATTAGGTCTCTGTCAGTGCCACCCCACATCTATGATGGGTATAATGCTTCTGTAGCTGGAGCAAGAACACTTTCAGCCCAAGTACAGCAGTGTTTGTCAGTGGTAGTATTCTGGGTCCACACCAGATCCTGTCTTTATTCATTTCCCTGCAATGCCTTTCTGCTTCCTCTTCTTGTTGAAATATAAAAGCCACTTAACTCTTTTAAATTTCTGCCCTTATGCTCCTTCAGTGACCAGGCTGTAGGGTACTAATCCTTCAGGGAGGTACAGCATTCACTTCATTTCAACTAAGTTCAGAGTAGCCTAATGTGTTAAGCTTCCTTCTGCTGCTTGAAAACCTTCCAGAAAAGTGGAATAAGTCTTCTGAATTTGGCTCCTTTGTATGGAATTTTTTGTTTTATAATGCATTAACTTTAAGAGCTGGTGCAAAAAAGAGATCAGTAAAAAAAAAAGACTCAAAACAGAGCAGAACAGAAAGCATACTTTACCTTTTTATGTCAAGAGGTCACATGTAATATTCACTTACATATCATAATACCTAATTACTTTCTGTATTTCTTATGGGGTCACTGTTGGGATAAAGGGAAGAGCAATCTGCATAGGAGGGACGAGGTGTCCAAATCTTTCTTTGTTTGTTTGTTTGTTTCCAGGCAAATTCACATGCTTAGCATTGGAAACCTAGAATGAGTTCTTCCAATATGCAGAACTCCCAATCACCCCAAAGTACTTACACTGTTTATTTTCACACTAGGCATGATTTCTGTCAGGGATGTATTTCTTTACATGCTGCATTTTTTATTTACTCAGTGAATATTAGTACTTACCAGTACAAGGAGTACTGACAGCTTTTTTGTAAAGATTACGTGGAGGACAAATGAAGATGAAAAGTATAATTAATATTTAGCCTTTCTGTGCCTTTGTGTGTACCATGTAAACACACACCTGCTCTAACTATGGGGTTTGCCTTTAGACAGAAATAATGTATGATTCAAAAGTCAGCAGAATAGGATGTTTCTGAGACTTCAAAAAATCAACACTCTTGTCAAAATGAATATAAACTATTGTTATTTCCCCTTGTGCATCTCCCAAACACGGGTGAAAACAATTCCTTGTTCCTTTTTTCTCTCAGATAGGTGACTGTAATTGACTTCTCCCGATAAGCAAACCTCTTTGAACTTTTCTTCACGGCTTTGAGATAGCTTTACAGATAAAGATCAAAGACTCAGTGCCTTGAATGGACGGTTTGGTGCCACAGAATGCATGGTTTGGTGCCACAGGTTACCACCTCCAGCTCCAAACTTCCTCTTCTCCCACCAAGAAAGCCATTGCAGGGGGTGGATAAAACCCCAGAGCGGATGAGGGGCTGTAAGGCCCTACCTTGGACCAGTAGCTACTGAAGTGATTTATCTGACTGCAGCTCAGGGATTCAGCTGTCTCTCTTACACATTTTTATGCATTTTACACATATCACAGCCATTAAGAGCACCAACCCTGACCCAGGTGGCTGATTCCACCTGGCATTTCCTTGCAAAGGACTCCCACTCTTGCTGTTCCCGGGAGCCTATGATATGAGAGTGTGCATGTGGAGATCTGAAGCGCCTGAAGGAGATCTAATGAGGAATTAGATGCTTTCTGTGTTTGGTATTTCTTTTTTCTTTCTACTGAGGAATTAAAAATTAAGTGGAAGGGGGTAGAGTTGTTTTATAACATTTAATTGCGTTGTCTTTGAGGCACAAAACTGACAAGTAATATGAAAATACATCTTAGGAAGACACCCAGTTCACCAAAATCCATGTTCTTCCACAAAGACCAGGGCAGCAGCATTGCTCTCATGGAAGCCTGGCATAGAAAAGGTGGCCCTTTTCTAGTTTGTTAATTCAGTTTAAGAAGATAATTCAATGTAAGAGCTTCATGCTTTTCAAAATCTCAAGTGGTACTTTTACAAATCTTCTTGGTAAGCAGGTTCTCCCCCCAAAAGGAAGCAGGAGTCTTCCCCTTTGTCCAGAAACAATAACTTTCTTTCTTAATTTCATCACCTGCATAGCTGTTTATAAAACTGAAGGATAATAGAAACACAAAACAAAGACCAGCTGGGGAGAAGGTGGTGGAATAATTGTGCTGTGAGAAGCCATAAAAGAGGGGTCTGGGCATGCTGTTCTTTAGTTTCATATTTTAATGTGGGGGTTTTTTAATTAACAGAGGTAGCTGTAATAATTTTTAATTTTCTTCTCTTTGAGTTTTGGCTTTTATCTTCTAATAACGCAGCTTTTATTCTCAAAATTTTGTTACACTCTTCCTTGCTTTATGTTCTGTTGTTCTTTCCTGTAAAACTTTATAGCTGAGGCAAGTGGGGGGTTTTTTGAGATTTTTTTGTTTTAAGTCTAAATTTGCACTTCCTAAATCCCATTCTAGGTTTATAATACAAAATATTTAAATTTGCCTGAAAAAGAACCCAAACAAAAACTCTGAAAAGCAATAATTTTTCATTCTAATGTGATCTGCCTTTCTTAAGCCAAAAGTGAGGGCTACACCTACCCACCGTCTTACTTTAAGTGAATGGACATAGTAATCTTCAGAAAATGTGACTTTCTAGGCACAGAACTATGATTTGTCCTGTCAGTGAGAAACAGATGTACCCAGAAAGTTGTAAGAACTTGGATTGGCATGCAAATTGTCTGATTTACAGTGTGTTTATTTCTAAAATTATCTTTACTATTTTAAAACCAGTTGAAGACCTAACTGATGTGAGGAGGGGGAGAAGGAACATACAGGTCCCTTGATGTTGAATGTGTCAATATTGCTTGTAAAGCTGCCCTAGCAAACCTGTCAATGTATCATGTTCAAAATCCTGCCCTTCTTTAACTAAAGAAACTGGTCTTTGAGTACTGATGGGGATTTTTCAAGAAGCAAAACAGATAATTCAGACAGTCCTGTAATAGCTATGCTTGTAATATAGAAAATTTCCTGTAAATAATTTAAAATTAGTTTTTTGTTTTGCTACCAAAAACATTAGCAGGACCCCTCTCAGCTACAGGTGCTCACAGCCAGACACCCTGAAGCAATTGTGTCCCTCTGCCCACTCCCAAGACCCTGCAAAATACTCTTGAAATGGGCTGTGACAGCCAGAGTGCACTGAAGGGGCAAATACTGGGTTTGCTGTGCGAGGGGAGGAACTCCTGCGCACGAGAGGTCCCTCCCTGTTTCCGTGACCCCTGGGGAACCACTCATGCTGACTGCTCTGAGCCTTAATACACATACCTACGAAATACATATTGGTAAATGTCTTCACAGATTTATAATACCCATAAATACAATATCTCAAAAACTAGTCTAAATGGTGGGAGAATTCTGTATTACACAGACTTCTCTTCCTCAAGTCTAGGGACTTTGTACCTCATCTCACATCTGAGTTGAAAATTTGTTACACACTTTATTCTTCATTTTTCTCTTTCAAAACTATTTTACCTTTGGAAAGCTTTTGTAGGATAGTGTGTATGCAAAAGAGCCAAAGGCTTCCAGGTGATGCTTGAAGGTGGGGACGTGTCACAGGCCAGGTCTACCCATACCCATCATCCTCAGTTCGTCACATACTCCTTGTAAGCTGAGCTATGACCAGATCAAAGAGAGAGGGTGGGTTTGTTTCATTTTGTTTTAACTCCAGGCAGCTCTGCCAGTCCTTGAGTGCAGCAAGGTATTTTGTCACACAACAAATCCTTCTTTCAGGACATATGTTATTTACCACGGTAAAACTTTCCGCCTTCCTTCACATATGTATCACAGCTAGTGACCCCTTTGTCAATAAATCTGATAATTCTGAATTACTGAAGTTTTTAGTTACAAAAATAGGAACACAGGGCTAAAAAATATTTTGGTTTAGGTTTCTGTCTTCTTTTGTTATTCCTTCCAATGTGTAGAATTTTTAATGTATTTGTAAGAAACCTAAAACTTTTTAGAAGCACCTACAGCCAAGACTTCCAAACTTACTATCTGCAGAACTTTAGAAGTCTATTGTGTGCCATGAGATCCTGATCAAAGGGCCCCATCCAGTCTATACAAGTTACAATTAAAATGGATCTCAAAATACCTATTGCTGAGATGTGTTTTCAAAAATTAGCAGTAACACAGATGGCACCTTTATCTGCAAACCTAATTTTGCATAAAAAGATCCCAAGCAGGTTTAATCAACAGTTGGAGCTCGAAGTTAAAGAAGCAACTTTAAGTTTTACCTCTTGATTATCTTTAATTATATGCAATGCAAAGTAAGACAAGCATTACTCATTACTTGTATTTACAGTACTAGCTGATGGAGGTCCTTGAGTATTTCTAGTATCTGCTCATCCCATGAAAACACTATTTATTCCCAAGAGAATAAGCATTAGTCGGTAACGAGGTCCTGACTCAGACGCGTTGTGTACCTGATGCAAGGGCTGCCTACACTGGGCCATGGGAGCCCCATTTCCTGGGTACCCTCGGGGCTGCTGCTCTGGTGAGGTCCTCTCACAACAAACCCCTTTACCTGGTCAAGTATCTGAGAGCCATTCAACAAGTATTTTAGTGCTAGTTAGATATGTAGATGGAGTCAAAACGTCAGGTGTACAAATGCCCTTCTGTGCTTCACTTTCCTCATCGCTCTGGAATGGCCTTTGGGCTTGGGATTGAGTGCCTTAAGATTTGGAGAATCTGCTTGCCACAGACTTTTCTATCTGCCTCTCACCTTTTCTTCTGTCTCTCCAAGATCACAGATCAGACAGACAGCTCCTTCTAAACCTTTTCAGTTGTTGCCTTTTATATGGCCTGGCACAGAAATTTCAGCCTCCAGCTGACTGGACAGACTGGTTTTTGCAGCTCATTCAACTCTGTGGGTCAAAGGGGATTCCACTTGAACTGGAGATCAGCTGTGCTTGATGGCTTCCTACACTTCCCACTTCATACTAATTCATACTAATGCATATTAGGTACTCTCCAGTTTATCAAGTTTGTAATTAGAAATCTAAATGCCTCCAGAAAAAGAATAAGGAATAAGAAACACAGATTTTTAAGAAATTTGACAATGCAAAAGTGGGAATGTTTTCATATCAGTCCATCTGCATGGAAAAAATATCATAATAGCACTAATGCATGTGATTTCCTAATTTGAATACACCGTTTTTAATGGAAATATGTAATCAAATGATATTTTAAACTATAGCCTTATTCAAGACTCATGGAACATCCATGATGCTCTAATCAATTCAACTAAATATGATCAAGTGAAAAGCAGAGTAATTCAGATACTCAGATAATTCAATTTTGTGTTGGATCTTATTTGCATGTGTGCATGAAGACTTTTTAGCAAATAAACGAAAATATAGAATAAAACCAGTAATGTGAAAAAACCCACCTTTTTTCAAAATTAATAATTTTGCTAATGTAAAGACATTACTGTCAGTGATGAGCAATAAGCAATATTCAGATAGAAATCTACAATTAGATTTTTGTTGGTGACTCTTATCTCTGACAAACAACAAAAGAAATGTAACTGATGCCGACATCCATCCCTAATTGAAGTCTGGCAAGCCTTTTTTAAAGAAATACAAACACTTACAACCATTCTCCCCAAACTAGAACTAAACCATTTAGATCTCCTCTCATTCTTTTCATTCCTCATGACTTTTCATTTATAGACACTACCAGGTGCCAGCTGGGGTTCAACACAGAAACAGCAAACTGCAGATGATGGCTATTTCTGATGTTTCAAGCAAAACCAGAAGTTGAATCTGTTAAGAAGAAAAACAAAAAAAAAAACAAAAAAAAAACCGCAACAGAAAAGCAGAAGTTCTTCTGAGCTTTTCACCTCAGATTTAATGTATCTGGTTAGTTCAGATAAAAATCCAAGCTGCTCTTATAGGTGTAGTACATTGTTGTTGGAAATTTTGGAGCACTTTGCTGTACACCTGTTTCTCACAACTATAAGTAATTAATTTCTTTATATTAGCAGGTAACACTATATCATTTTGCTGTAAATTAATAGTTTGAGTTTTCAGCAGGAGTTAAAGATGTGCTTGTGAATGATCTGTCCATTATTCTCGTTATATTTAAGTGACCCATCTATGGTCAGAAATCAGAGGGCATCACCATTATAGCTTTGCAGTGTTGTAAAGTCAGTTCTAGGTAAAATGTTAACATTTAAATATTCCAAACTATTAATTTAGGTAAGGATTTTTTTTTTTTACTGATGCACTTACTCTTAAATTGATTGTTTATACCATACTTAATTGTATTTAGAAGAAGGATAGCAGAAATAATACTAAAGAGCTCTTAAAAGGAAGGAAAATTTCATGCACAAATGGTTTAACAATTAAACTACTTATTGAAGATATATTGAGCATATTTTTCTTAATTTATATTAATGGCTGTTCAACCACTTGGTAATTTTTTGCTGGCTTTGTTTAATGTCTTACAGGAAGCTTCAAAAGATGGTGCATGACATCAAGAAAAATGAAAGTGGGATAATAAACAAGTTCAAAAAGTAAGTTTGCAATGCCAATCCCTAATTTTATCAATGTGGGGAAGTTTGGATTACAAACATAGTGGTGTGTAGTACGTTGGTGATGGGACCATGTCATTCCAGAGGGTTGTACTTCAGTGCATGGAAAGAGCTTCGGTTCAGGCTACAACCTGCGGAATTGTCATCAGAGTTAAGACTATCATAAAGGACTTGCAGAACTGGAGTCCAATGATCGGTTGTGTTTGTAGCCTTGGAAAAAAACCAGTATTTGAGTGAAGAGCCTTGGTTTTTTTTTTAATGTTTACTGGGAATGGTCATTGCTTATTGTTTGCATGGGTGCCTTTCTCCTTAGGCAACTCTTTAGGCTTCCTGCTGCAATTAAGTTGAATTTGAGCTCCACCTTGAACCAACTGGTCAGACATCATACTTAAAATTCCCATAAAAATGCTAAGTTCTCTTGTGTTTCAGTCTCATAAAACAAAATCCAGCGTTACCTAGCACCCTTATTCTAGTAAGATGTGCTGAACACATGCAGATTGTGTCACGTGCATGCAAGTATCATAAAATATTCATATGTATTTATACATAGAAAGAAATTCCAGTAATTTTGCATCCTTGTCAAATGAATACACTATTCACTGTTTCCAGACAAACATCTATTTAAAGCAATTAGCTATTTAGCACACTTTTCTTAATGCAACAGCTCATTTGCATTGAAGTTCCATTTGGATGTGATTTTTCTCATTCAGATGTGTTTCTTTACATGGGTCATTGGCAACAAAAGTATTAAGTACTTTTAGAAGTTAATTACAAAGTCTGCAGTGTTTCCAGGGCAACCATATTAAATTCCAGAAATACAGCTCTTGTACATAAGACACATGGAAACATTGTTTTAAATTGTTCTTAAAGAGGGACCGTGATGGCTCAGTTCAAGGGAAGCAGCTCATTGTCAGCGTTCGGAAGCCATCAGTCAGCTGTTGGCAGAGGCACTAGGGCCCTGCCTGGTTTGGCTGTGCAGAAGCTCCGGAAAGCCAGGCTGGCTCAGCTCTTGGCCCTGCTGCCAGCCCGGGCAGGGCTGGGCTTTGTGGGGCAGCTGCTGGACCTGCCAGAGGAGGGGATAGGAGACCCTCCGAGGAGCAGCAGGACTGCCCAGCCCTCCTGTTCCCAGGCAGGAGGAGTAATCTTGGCCTCCAAGCCCTCCTTTATGCGCTCGTTTCCACTACTGTGTTTCTGCCCACAGACCTTGAGCAGGCTCTGATGGTAAAACCTGATATATCAGATAGATTTTTGTGATAATTTTTTTCCTTTACTCATCCTCTTTCACTCTAAGATTGCTACAGTTCACAGTTAGTCACAGTCACTTGCTATACTTATTTTCATGCAAGCACAAAAGGAGATTTTCCCATTAAATGGCCCTCTTTCAGCTGCTTGGGGTTTAAGTTAATTTGTGTTTTTGTTTGTAATACAGTGACCACTGTGTTCACCGCCCATCTACAAAAAACTAATTTTCATCTGGGACCTGCTCATAGGGAAATGCTGCTAGGCTGTCTGAGGCTTTTGGTGGGCTTTTGGTGGGGAGGGGGTTAAAGAGGGTTTCTTATCGTTGTTGCCTTTTAATAAAGGGTGGCTTTCTACTTCACAATAGTTGTTTAACTGTAATTAACAATGTTCCAGTGGACTCGGTTCAAAAGCCTCCGAGAGGAAAGATGACAGAAACAACAGAAGCATCTCAGGTTTATCATTTGAGGCTACAAAGTGTATGGTTGCCTGAACGTGAATTCTGTTGTTAGTCTGATTGTGTTCCCTTCCTAGAGAGTAAGAGAGGAAGAACAGAAAAGGGAGAATTATCATGAACCAAATGTAGCAAAAGCTGGGAAGGCCATTATTAAGTGTCAAAGATTGCTGCTATAGTACTGCAACTCTTCAATTCACTCAAGATAAATGTCTGTGTGTATATATATATA
>WBMY01014978.1:304196-328484 GCA_013397315.1 Donacobius atricapilla | reverse complement strand
AAAAACATTTTTTATTCTCCTTTACAAAAGTAGCCAAATTAAGTTCAAACCGAGCTTTGGCCTCCCTAATTTTTTCCTACATGGCCAGGCAACCCTCTTAAATACTGAGAGATCTGACCCTCCTTCCAAAGATGATACATCCTCTTTCTACTTCTAAGTTCCTTCAAAACCTCGTGGCCCAGCCAGGCTCAGTGTTTGGATGTTTGCCTTGTCAACTCATCTTTCGGCACACAGGGACAGTCTGTTCCTGTGCCCCCAGGATCTCTGTTTTGAAGCATGCCCACCTTTCCTGGACTCCTTTGTTTTTAAGGGCTCCTTCCCAATGAACTCTCTGAATAAGTCTCCTAAATAGGCCAAAGTCTGCCCTCCAGAAGTCCAGTGTAAAAGTCTTATTGATGTTCCTCCTGATTTCACCAAATATCAAGAAGTCTGTAATTTCACGATCACTGTGCCCCAGTTGGCCTCCAACCACCACATCTCCCACCAGCCCAGCTCTGTTTGCAAACAACAGGTCCAACAAAGTCCCTCCCCTGGTGCACAGTCCCTCCCCAGTTCTGGAGATAAGCAGATGTCCTCATAAAAACTTCAGCGTAAGGCTCAAATACCTAAAATCTAATTTCTGTGAATTATGCAGTTGATAACATACTGAATGTCTATGCTGGCTGGGGTTTTTTGTTTCATTCTCAGAGTGCAGTTCTACAGCTCCTTTTGTGCAAAGCTGAGAAGTTCTGTCTCAGAATTAGCTTCAAGAACAGATGTTAAGATTTCTTTTTTCATTCTCATTGTGCTCTGTATGTTTTCCTGACTTTTGCTTCAATTAGAAAATTAGTCAAAACCACAGATCTGTTTCTTTTCTATTTCTCAGTCCTTTTTTCCTGCCTGGAACATAAGTCATCCATTTTTAAGCAATGAGAGTCAGTAGTGATCATATAATCTTGCTGTTTCAATTTAAAATCAGTGGGAAGGGAAGAAAAGCAAACCAGGGGATGCAGGTAAACCCCAGAAAGACATGGGGAAAAGAGAGGGAAACAAAACACAGTTAGCACCAACAGGTCACAAGTAACGGATCATCCCAAGGAAAACAAAAATTGAGAAAGAAGTATCAGTGTCAAGTTGATAGAGATTTTAGATGACTTCTTGAACAAGTAAGCTGACACTTGTAAAATGATCTTATGAGATCTAACATATTAAACATACATATGTACCATAAAATGATAACTGAAGAAAGAATATTATTTTAGGACTTTTTATATTCTGTTCACAGTTTGGTAGCAGCTTCCTTGGGAATACATTACCACAATAGGACAATGGAACAAAGAAGCAGAAAAGACACCAGTTCTGCCACTATGGTGCCACATTTGGCAAACAAACTACCACTGTTGAGCAGTCCCCAGTTCTGCTCACAGCAACAGCAGCTACTTTGAGACCTTCCAAGGCTACAAAAGACTCAGAAACCCTCAATCCATAGAAGGGAGTCCACATCCCATTTACTCTTGTAATTTGCAGGTTACGGCTTTCAACAGAATCTGGAAGCAGTCTTGCAGTTTGTACACACAATTTCTCACCATGCAAATTTTTCTTACATGGATTCAAGAATCATGATCTACTATTAGGACCACTACCAAAATTCTGGATCTTGATGTTAGCATAGAATAAATTTAGTGTTCAAGACACAATTGGCTGAACACATCTCAGTAGGATGCTCCTTAATAAAACCCAAAAAATCCATAGGGAGGTTTCTAAACACATTCATATTTTTAAAAAACCTGTGAGGAACAATCAAAAATTGGTCAATCCAACCAATCTCGGTCCAACATCCTGTCTTTAGAAGTAGCCAAAAGCAGAGGGAAAACTGCAAACTGCAAAACCAGGGCAAGCACAGAGCAACACTGTCCCTTACACCCCCTAACCTTGACATTTGTAGCTCAGCTTATGCTTTCCTGCTCACAAAGCTGCAGGGCATGTAAATTAAGACCATCCCTGTCTTCACTGACCATGTAGAGTGTCTCAAAACTCTCAGCACTGGGAAACTTCTCCCCCTTCCCCTAGATATTCAGAACATGAATAAGAAGCAGGGTTTGGCTAATGGCTTAAGAAGTTCACTGAAACACCAATGAATGAAGAATCACAAAACTTTTGGCTTGAAGGGACCCCTGGAGGCCCTCTAGTCCCTCCAAATGGTGCTTTTGCAATGCTTGATCAGGTCAGCCATGGCTTTGCCTATCCCTTGTCAGCATGGCTGCTGCTCAGCCACATTCCAGCCTGTACTGACAAGAGAGGAATTAAAACCCATTTAATGGACAAGTGCTTTAATTTCCAAACTACTGTGGTCTTAGATTTTTGGAAAGAAAACCAACTACAGAACGCATCAAGTTTATTTTGAATACTTCTAACTTTATCAACAGAAGTTTCTCTGAAAGTATATTTATTTTGTTAGCACACAAATTTCTCTTCACTAAATACGCACGGCAGGTAAGTTATGTTAATGCCCTCACAGTCTGAAGAGGTGAAGGGAAAACGAACTTTTCCAAACATCTGTCAGAATGAACTGAGTATGTCCAGACTTACGGATCTTAGCATGGTGAGACCTTTTTCTGTAAATCCATCTGTCATTACTATCCGTTCTCAACTTCGCAGAAGTATGAGTCACACACATTACTGGGGAATCCGATCGAATCTCTTTACCTTAGGGAAAAACTCACCAACTGAGACTGAGCTGTTTCAAAAATACATGCACTGGTGTCTGGGAGAGAGCAAAGTCCAAGACTATAAATACAGAAAGATATAAAAATTAATCATATTTTCATCTTTGTACATTGTAGTAGTCAAAGAAGCAAACAACGTGAGAATAGGAACAAAGATCCAAACAAAACAACTTTATACTACCACGTAAATTTATGGTGAACCAACACTTTCAATGTTGTACATAATCTTTTGCTTTCCTTGAGATAAATTAATAAAAACTAGAAAAAGTAAAGAGAAAGCAACAAGAATAATAATGAAATTTCAAGATATATTTGGATAACTAAAAAGACCAGGCTGCTTCCTCTAGCAAGGGATCTTTCTCAGGAACTGAATAGGTATCTATGAAATCAGGAGTAGTGTAGAGCAGAATGAAGGATGACTCACCAAGTGTATTCCCAATACAAAGAATTTGATGCTTGCACTTAGAGCAGGCCACTGGAAGGGGCATTGTTAGAAGAGCAGTTGAACAAAACTTACCAAAGGTAGGCCCCTGTACTGCTGCAGAACACATCACTAGGAACACAACCTCAACTCACAGGCCCTTCAGTTATAAGTCAAAAGTGGCCTGGGGAGTGATCCCTCTCCTTCTGTCCTCTTTTCTCTCTGTTGCCTAAGGCTCCTTACACTTGCCCAAGACAAGATAACAGGCAGACAGGCTTATGGTTTAATTCAGAAGATCAATTCTTGGGCATGGCCATTAAAATTGATACAAACCCCCCAAGAAGTGAGTTTCAGTACGGAAATTTTCAGGTAATGCGATCACAGAAATAAGAACAGAAACCACTAGAACATAATATTGCAGGAAGAGATTAGCTAAATAATCATGATAGTCTTCCATCACCTCTTGGCACAGGTAAATATTCATAACTCATGAAGCATACTGCTAGTCTGCAATCAAAAAAATAATTTTAAAATATAAAATCTACTTTGCCTTCTAAACACCAATGAAGAAAAAGCACCTGGAAGTTACCTGCATACACCTGAGTTACCTACCTCAATTAATTTAATGTTACCCTCTCAGTAGCAGATAACCTGAAAAATGTAGTTGTCTTGGTTTAAACTGTTTAGCACAAACTATATAGTGGTTTTACTGAAAGTAAACAGAATCACTAAGATTATGTCTCTCAACAGTCTGAGAGCAGTCAGAAGCAGCAACTGAAATACTGGCGTGCAAGTGCACACGTGGGTAATTATGGACTCTACTACAAAGGTTAAAAGGGAAAAAAAAAATGACTGAAGGTACATGTTGTGGTGTCATGGTTTGACACTGGCCAAATGCCAGGCACCCACAAAAACCTCTCACTTACCCTCCTGCTACAGCTGGACAGAGGAGAGAAAATTTCATGAAGAGTTCATGAGCTGAGATAAGGACTGGGAGAAAACACTCCAGGGGTAAAACAGTTTAAAATTAGAGAGGTTATTACTAACAGAATCAAAAGTGAATAATGAGAAGTAAAATAAGCCCTTAAAAAACACATTTTCTCTCCCTCCTTCCCACCGACAACCCAGGGAGGCAGCGTGTGNGCATCCCCATGGATCTCTAGGAGCTGTGGGTGGATCTCTGCATCCCCATGGATCCCCAAGGGCTGCCGGGGCACAGCTGCTCACCATTGTCTCACCATGGCCTGCAGAGGAATCTTGGCTCCAGGGCCTGGAGCAGCTCCTGCCCTCCTTCTCCACTAACCTTGGTGTCTCCACGTTGTTTCCCTCTCATGTCTCAGCTCCTTCTCTTCTCTGGCTGGAATTAAAAGTGTGTCACTACTTTTGCTTTGCTTTCTTCTTAAATCTGTTACCACAGAGGCATTACCAACATCTCTAACTGGCCCAGCCTTGGCCAGCAGCCTGTCCATCCTCAGAGCCATCAGGGATTGGCTCTGCCAGACATGGTGGAAGTTTCTGGCAGCTTCTCACAGAAGCCACCTCTGAGGTCCCACTGCAACCAAAAACCAGGCGGTGCAAAACCAACATATGTGGTTTTTGTTCTACCATTTCTTCAATACCATTCACTGTAGATATTGCTAGTTTTCAACATCAGCCCTGGGCTGCCGTGGTTATGAGGCTGCTTCTTCAGAGATGCATGATGGATGCCACCATTAGAGTGCTGGCTTTGTATTACCTCCCCTTACTTCTTCTCTTGGGTGGGCATTGCTGGCAGGAATTTTTTCCTGGTTCAAACAGGTCTGTTCCTATCTTCTTTTGCCAGCTCCTGAAAGCCACCTACACACTATCTCACCCTGAAACCTCTATAAAACACTATATTCCTCTTGCTGGAACAAAGAAGAAAAAAAGGCAAAAAAACCTCCACCAAACTAAACCCAACAAAACCCAGAACAAGCATGTTCTGATGAGTGAGTCATTTATTAAAGTTTTCTGAATTGTCTTGCAGTTAGAAAAAAACCTCAGCATTGAACTCTGATCTACATTTTTCAAAAATACCAAAACAAACTCCAGTAAAGAACAGGGCATTGTACATAAAAGACAGATATATGTCCTTTGAAAACATAATGTTCTCTCCTCCCTGCTCCTTCACACTGTCAGACATCCTTTGTTTTGCACCACTTCTGTCTTGACTGTTGAGTTTGGAAGCAGGCAGCTGAAAACGACGAGTTTGGCTTTTGATTAAAACTTTAACATCCACAAGATATGCCTTAGAATTATGCCTAGGAACTCTATGGAATAAAATCCCTAAACCCCCACAAAAATACAAACCCCAAAACCAATCCAAATTGCAAATACACAATACAAACACCAATTAAAAAACCCTAAATCTTCCCAAGTTTATTGGATAACAGACACCTATGGACACTTTTCCCATTACAGTTTAACATTGACTTTAAAATCCAAAAATAGCCTTCAAATATATGTCAAAATTAACTATTTTGTCATTGATCCATTAGTGAGAAACCCACAAACAGAATTATTCCCAGAGCAGACCCTACCATCCCAAGTATCACTAGTGATGTTGCCTCCTGTAACAAAGCCTCAAGCTTAGTACTGTCTGTTATTGTTCAACTACAAATTATCAACATGAAAGTCTGTGCCATGTCTCGCACTAAAAATTGTGCAGACAACGAAAATCAAAGCTAAATTCTCATCAAAATAAACAGCTACAAGGCTCTCATGCTGAATAATTCATGATCACACTTAATTCAGTTCAAGCTTCTATTTTAGTTTTGACAAAGCCACTGCAGCTAATCCAGACAGCAGCAGCCATGTCTCAAATACTCAAACATTCAAAGACTGATATCCGGATATCACACTCTGTGATATGCACAGTGCCTTGCCCACTCGTGAGTCATCAAAATAAACCACATAAACGTTACCCAAACCCAGCATTTCCACCTTCTGTGTTTGGTCGTTCAAGACTAAAGTGTTTACAAAGGTTGTCTCAGTTATCCTACACTGACAAAGGTCACTTCTTACTTTTATAATAGGGCACATGGGCTGATCCTACAGGCCCTACCCAAACAGAGGTGAAGAGTAAGGAAGAGTCGAAGGAGTATTTACACAAGGTAGGTATAAGTGACATACATGAAGAGCTAGAGAAAGGGGAAGCTCTGACTCAGAGGAGCAGAGAAGCAAGGTTAGACGTACCTGAAGAATTCACACCTTGCAAGAAGCAAGAAATACTCTGATGAAACTTAGTTACCCCCTATTACAAACTTGAATGCAGTCATGAAAATTTGACTGCCATTATTCTAGTCATATGAATGCAGGTAGGACCAGCATCCGATTTTAGGATTTAACTTTTGCATACAGTTGCAATCCAAATAAGCTCCGCAGAAGCATGGGAAGAAGGCATACCATAGACCTTCACTTCATCTGCTGAACCTTTGCAAATTATTACTTCCGCAATAAGCAATAATAATTTTGGTATGGCTCATCACCATTTACACAGTGTATGTGTGTGAAATTAAAAGCTTTCTGGAAAAAGTCTTTCTTTGGACATTTTGTTCCAGTCTTACCAAGGAGAAACGCCATTGAATTAAGTCCCACAGTTCAGACCCAGCCCCACAAGACTCATGCAAATGTCCTACAGAGACCTCCTAGCGCCACTCCAGTTTTTAGGTACTGACATCTCTTTGAACACAATATAGTCCTTCTTATCCACCACTAGGATTGTCCTTCATGAGGATGTCATTTTGGAACTTACTACCAGCACATTACTGAGAAGATAAAAAAAATTGCACTGTTATACTCTGCACACACAGTGAAGCACAACCCTCTTGCAAATGTCTTGGCAATCAATTTTCTCCCATGGCTTCTGCACATGCAGAGCATGAACTTCCACCCTTAAGAATTAAAAGTGTGAGTTCTGCCTGCTGTGTGCAATGTTAACTGCCAAACTTTCTCTCCCCAAAGAAGAGTTGCAATTGCCTGGTTTCAATGCATCTTACATTGCAGAAGCTGAACTCAGTTTAGCAATTGTATAGTTCTATTTTATGAACAAGATTTCTGGAGATAAAAAGGGCTTCTCGTACAGTTAAAGGCAGCATAGCCCAAATGCTCAGAACTTCACTGAATTAAGCCCTAATTAAGCAAGAGGAACTATATACATATCATGAACCGTGGAAGAGTGTTAATCTCCTCTCCAAGAGATCACATGGACATTAAAAGCCTGACACTTTGCAACCACCCTTATTAAGAAATCCAGTCTTTGAAAGCCATAAATTATTTTAGTTTCAATTCACCGACAAGCATTTTCACCAACACATTTTTATAAGACATGATGTCTTCGTTTCAGTGGATTAGACCCTGTATCATCTACAACTCCAATAAATAGCTGCTTATGTGTAAATTATTCACACTGTTGCACTACAGGCCATGAGATTACAACAGAAAAATCTATTCCTGAGTTTTCTGTTATATATCTCTCTCATATATCTCTTTATGTTACAGCTGTCTTTGGAGGCGCTCTACAGGGAAATATATTGTATTTCCTGTTAATATTGTACTTACTACAAGTGCATGTCACAAGACAGGAAACAGTAACTTCTGTAAGTTTCTTACTGGGTCTCATTCCCATTCCCAGAGTATAACAGTGCAATTTTTTAATCTTCTCAGTAATGTATTTGTAGTTTTAAAAGAAGTTAAGAAATATTTGACGGTCATAAACTGGGGAAAATGAGCGGCTGAGAGCAGGTAATCTGGGCATTCAGGCCACCTGTGCTACTCTGTGTCACTCTGTGACAGAGTTCTATGGAAAACCAAAAACACTGAGTTATACTGAACAAAAGATGCAATACAGTATCATTTTATAAAACATATGAGGTTTATAAAACGTCACTCTAAAATGAGTGCAGATAAAACCATGTTTAATATTTATAAAACTATATAAAATATATAAAAACCACATAAAATCATAAATGTGATTTTCAAGAGAAAAGAAATTTAATAAACTTAAAGTCCTGTTCAAGACTGCTGAAAAGGGTTTGTTGGAATGCCACAGGCGAAGCTATTAAAAAAAAAACTGGAGGAAGAAAAACAACTGCAATATAGGTAGGGTAGCAGAGAACTTTGCACGAGTCATAGAAATTTAGTGAAATTCAAGCAATAAAAAGAGTTATGTTGCTATCTGTTAGAAGCTTCTTAGCTGAATACATCAGAAAAAGCAGAGATGACAGCTAAGGACTCCCCCCAGTAAATCAGAGAAGACCAGAAATAAACTTTTTCAAGCCTTTGATGAAACTGAAGGAGATACAGGAGGTGGATTCTGACAATTGCAAGGGTCAGCTCTCTGACCTAAGAGTTCAGAAATTATATTTTACCTCACGCAGCAAGTTACTGTAAAAGATCAAACAAGAGACATTGGGCTGGAGGCCTCCTCCTCTGTAATAAAACACCTGTATAAAATCTGTATGAAATATCAAGGAACGTAAGGAGTTGATTTCTGGGCACACATAGAACACTCTGACATGTTCACTAGCCCCAGCTGTAGAAACCCTGTGATGAAGTGGTAATGCAGATTGCTGGATCCTCACACTGACTAGCACAAGAGCACCCCATACTCTTTCAGTTATGGCATTGCAAATATATCATTATTACACCTTACAAAATTTAGACTTCAAGTCTTCAAATCCATATAAAATTACTAAGACAAAGAATTTTCACATATGCAGTTCTTGGAGAAATCCCACTTTTGCCTTTCAGACCTCAATGGTGTGGAGCTAACCAACTGCTCCAAATTTCGCTGCCCCACACGGGTCATAACCACCCCAAGGCTGTTTTAGACTTCTTCTGGGTGCAATGACCCTGTGAAAATGTTAAGTCAAACGTGTGCTCTGGTTTTTCCAGTCAAGCTGGATGGTTCTACTTGTGCCCTTAAATATTTTGCTAAGTCAGGCTTCAATGAAGATCAGGATTGCAATGACTTAACAGCTGCAGAGGGTCATAACACTTTATCTCTGAGAATGGTCAACACAGGATAATTTGTACCAGACCAGCCTAAGCACCTGTGACACCTTCCACATCCATTTCCTACTGAGGGAAACATTTAGACATTTCCAAATTACACAGGAGTAATTTTTTACTTATTCATCTTTCCAAAAATGCTCTTGTACTTATTTTCTTTTGCTGGGAACTCATGCTATGTGCACCATGGAACACTACCTCCTTTTTCATATATAGCTGAGAAGCACAGCACAGTCTGACTGACACATTCTGTAATTTGCAGTTATTATGTTCTTCATAGAGACCGCCATGTAACACATACAGATTATTCAGAAAAACTTTCATTAAAAATAAAGCAAAGACATTTTTAAGTCCGCTAGGTAGATATGGTCATATTTTCAAATCAGGTGTGAATCAACATACCCTGAATCCACAGTAGGTCTGAGACAACAGCTCTGATAGTCTTAAAGGCAATTTTACAGTCAGCATGGTGTACTTAGCATGCAGAGAGATCTGTTCTGAAATGGGAATTTGCCTTGTGTACTCTAAAAAACAAGTGGTCTTGACACACCACTGCAGCAGGTATGACTCCACAGCAGGTCAGAGACAACAGCTCCAATAGACTTAAAGGCAATTTTACAGCCAGCATGGCGTACTTACCATGCAGAGAGATCTTCTCTGAGGTGGGGATTTGCCCTGTGTACTCTAGAAGACAAGTGGAGGTCTCAGGAAAAAAGCCCCCACTAAAGTTAGCAGAAAGATGAGAAAGAAGGTGGGAAGTAATTTTCTAGTGATAAGAACTATAGGCAGTTTATAGAAGCATGCATTGCTGACCCAACTCAGCGTCAAATTATAAAAAATGTGTACTGAATACAAACAAAATGCTGAGAAAACGCAATTTCCCCATAGAAGTTTGAAATGCTGGCTTATGCTTACTATTTCATGTTATAGAAGTCTCTTGTGTTTCAATTCCTCTTGCAGCATCCAGCAGAGACACACGTATATTTGCAGATACAGTTTGTCCCGTAAAAGTTTCAATGAAATGCTGTTGTATTAACTGGCCTTTTTATATTTCACTTTATTAGAACAACCCCCCAAAAATATACTTTGCCATTATAAAGAAAAATCAAAAGAAAAGTCATTCTCCAACCTCATATTTTCATTTCAGTCATGATGTATGCAGAGGTTAAATTATTCAGTCACTTTTACCACATTCAGAATATGATTGTTTCAAAACACTTACCATGAGTAACCTAAGAAATATGTATTTGGAAGTTTACAAAGGCAAGCTAAATGCAAGTCTAGTCACAGTTCCCTTTTTTGGGGGGTGGGGGGGAGTGGGATCTTCATCTGTGCATTGGAAACTACCCTTCCAGCCAAGTGAGTTTGCTCTCACTTGGTCACATTGAGACAACCTCTGTGGCATTGCAGGAATCCTCACCCCAAAGCAGAAGCTGTCTCTGCAGCCAGTGTTCTCTGGGGAGGCAAAAGCCACAGCATGAAAGGCATTGGGCCATCTCAGAGCTTTGGACACTGAAATTTCAAACTTCTCCTGTATCAGGTCAAAAAAAGAGTTTGCTCTACTTCTGAATGTAATAAAATGCAATAATTTAGTAGTTACTGCTCACGTTACCACATTAGGAAAATGAAGAAGCCTTACCTATGTTCACAGCAAATAAAAACTATTCCTGCATTTCTCATGCATGCCAGTTACTTTGAATTTTCTTTGTTGCATGAGGCACTTACCAAAAAGTGCATAATTTACACAGGTTTAGACACAGGTTTGCACAGTCTTTACACAGGATCAAGTAACTGGATTGTACTATGAACACAGTAGTTTCACTGGTACCCACCACAAATTATTCTATTGTCCTTGGAAGACCAGTGAAGAGGCTGTGATTGTACAAACAGGATAAACACACTCTAATTTGAAAGGATTTATAAGCATGCTTTACTACTACTTTAAAGACTGATTCTGAGAAAATGAAACAGCTGCAGGAGTGCCCATCTTGGTTTGATGATTGTCTGTGTTGCTCCTGACAGGTAGACTTGCAGGTGTTTCTGCCTGAGGTTATTTCTTCTCACTGGAATGTGTACAGCATGAAGCAGCACATTAAGTAGATTTTATGAATTTATACGTACAGCAGAACACACACGACCCACTGTCACACACTTTACCCTTCTGTAGCTGCCAGCAGTATCAGGAAAGCATTTCATTCATGTCCTGCCTCATATGACTAGGTTCTCCATGATAAGAAACATAATGACAACAGAACCAGCAACAGCCTACTCATCCACCTTGCTTAGTTTCTTTTGACTGATTTGGGATCAGAAGCGAACCAAATAAGAAATCATATGTATTTAAAGATTGATTGCTAAATTATTCACCTTAGTACTCTGCTGCATCTTTTTCTTCAAAAGGGAATGAACTCACTGCTCACTGAACACATCTGCAAGCATTAAACATGCAGTGGAGCCAAATCTGTAACTACATAGAAGATGTTATGGCTGATGGTGAGATGAGTAAACAATCAGTCATTTTATTTTACACCCTGAACATTGATCTAACAGTGCAACCTCTACCCAAGATGTGAAATACATCATCGCAAAAAGTTAAAAAGAAAGCACATATCAGTTACCAAACAAGGAGGAAGAGCAGCAATCACTGCTGTTCCATCTGGGCAGATACTGGGCCTTTTTACATCTGATCTAGTTGTCCAAGGTCACCGACTTCTCTCTTATAATAGCAGCACAACTGAGGTGCTTATGCACCTGGCCAGGCCCCCTGGTGCCAGAGTGGCTGTGTCCCAGCAGGAGCTGTGAGGTCTCAGTCCTGCGCTTCCAACCTCAAAGAGGAGCACCACTGGGCTGTGGCTAGGTGTAGTCAGTTCAGCCAGCCCTGCATCCAGCCTGGCAGTGTGCATTCAGCAGCTGATGGTGCAGCAATCATCAGCACTCAAGCTTTAGTAACCCAAAGTTGGTTTAAAACTACTGTGGATATCTCTATGGTAACATGCCTTTGGACCTCCGCACTGCAGCACTAAGTGAAGTTAGCAGTACCAGGCACTGAGAAATTTTTCAGCTGGATCCTCCCAGCTGATGGAAGATATTAGTGTATTAGAAAGAAAGCCTTTTGAAGAAGCAGTAAATCAGGTGAGCTTTTTTATCAAAGTATAACCAGAACCTGAAATTTACTCTAGTAAGTTCCAATTTACATGAAACATTTTTCCAGAATCTTGTCCTTGAAATATTCCTCTTGCTGAAGTGAAATTTTCAAATAAAGAGTAGATCCAATTCTTACTAACTTTCCATTAGCATACTAGTCAGTTGCCATGTGAATCTTTAGGCAGGCAAGCAGAAAAAGTTTAAAAGGAGGTTACAGAAGATGCACAGAAGGCTCTTCCCTGTTTTACACTTAATCCTGTGATAGACAGCATGGAGGTACTTTTTTCTGTCATACATTTACGCCATGATTCTTTCCTGCCCATGGCATGCATATTGATAGTAAAAAAGAAGATATACCTACATTGTCAGATACTAATCAGTTTAGACAATGCTTGGAATAGACAAAGAACATCTCTCCTTCAGAGTGAGGAAGAATGATTGAAGTTACATAGCAGCTGGTGGAAGCAGGCTGTGAACTGTGACCAAAAAGAACCAAGAAATCCACACATTTAAATGTATCCTCCTTTGATCCCATTTTCAGTAATGGCAACACCTCTGCAACTGTTCAAAAGGGCAAGGAGAGGGGCAATAAAAAAATAAAATGTATTTTGGGGATAAAATCAACCAAAACTGGAGGAAAGATGCCAGCAGATGGTTCACCCAACCTGCAGGTAAGAATACAGCCAGTATATGTAAAAACATACAAAAGAATCTCCCACTGTTCAAAGAAGATAGACTATCCTCTTCCTATATGATCACTTCCTCAGTGATCCTATGCTGAAAGAATAGGTGAAAAATAAAAATCCTGTGAGAGTGGCAGATCAACCAAGGGAAGCACTGCTGGCATCTCCAAGTGATGCAAATCTTGTGTGCTGCACTGATGCCCTGCCACTACCTCCTGCACCCACCAAGAAATGATGAACAGTTACCTGGGAGAGTTAGAACAAGCCATTTGCAGGAGCAGCACTGCCCAGCCCAAATACAGCTAAAAGAGGTAAGGGCTGTGTAGGAGGTATAATGCCGGCTGTTTTGATCCCTGTCAGCCCCTTAGCCACAAGAGAATGTATCACAGCCTGTGCTGGTGATAGTTTTAGCTAGGTTTGGATAGAAAATGGTAGCTTGTGTGCTTGACATTTCTGAGTCTGAATTTTTAGCTTGCTAACTATTGCTAGCTCCTTTCCCATGGGAAAGTTGTCAACAGTTTTCTCTCCTCAAAACATCTCTCTCCGTTTCTCAGAACAGGTTCAGTGAACAGTGTTCCCTTTCCCATAACAACTGTCCCCAGGTGTTGTTTCCTATTCCTCAACCAATGGAGAGAAGTGTCAGTCCCATGGACCAATAATAGACCTTTTTAGCACAGCATGTTATAAAAGAAACTGTTGCAATTGTAAATAATTCCTCTTCTGACAACTCTATGGAGTCAATCTATTTCGTGTCCTACTGTGACATTAGATACGTTGGTATTGTGTTCGGATTTGGTCATTTATTATTTCTCATCTAAGTTACAGTCTCACTGGGAGTGGACTTTGTCTAACAAGGCAAGAAAATTACCTCTTCTAACTTGTTTTAAGGACTTCTGAACAGTAAGTAAAACTAATTAAACCCTGACACTTACGTTGTTTTTATTTATAACTTAATTAAAGATCACTTAATGTCCACAATACGGGTTTTCACTAATTAGAAACGATCACTTGAACCTGAGAAGGAGGAAGAAGAAGGTGAAGGAGTCAGACAACACCCAAATCTTTCTATATTATCCCTTATATATATTACTGTATTCCATATCCTAGAACTCTAACCTTTAAGGATTTCACTCTGTGCTATTACATACTTCTATACAAACTACACGCCCACACTGCCAGTGCTATCAATCAGCTTTGGAAGCCATTCCCATGGCCTCAGGTCAAAGTGACCCCCCTGAGGGTCACTACTTGTCAGAATAGAAAACCTGATATTTCCAGGATCCAGGGTTCCAGCAACAGCTCAGTCATTTATTTCTACTAAATTAAAAATAAAATGTGGGAAAATTTTCAGAAAATTTGAATAGCCCTTTGCCCACTGCCTATCTAAAAAAAAGCCAGATCTTAATCTCACTGATGTCAGTGGAATCTTTCCAGATGCAAGATTTGCATTCTAACATACGGAGTGATGACTTCTGAATTTGTACTACTGGACTATATGTATGCATTTCACATTTCAGCACCGGGGCTGGAAGTGCAAAATGATACCAAGTTTTTAGGTTGTACCACTGAACACTGTTCGGTACAGTAAACACTGTATTTTAAGCTCATTCATTAGATTTTGAAATTAAATGCTTCTCTTTCTTCAGTGATAGGAAATGATACACAAAAAATTTGGATGATTAGGGGTCATCCTTTGAGCAGCAATCATCTGCATCAACTATGCAGGAAAACAGTATTCTCTGACAAGACTTCACATGTGAGCTACAGAAATACAGAGCCCTTTTCAGTTTTCAACTATCTACAGATCTGCAGATATTTGCAACTAAATGAAAAACAACAATAAAGCAAACATGAAAGGATGGCCTTAAAGGAGCTACTTCCAGCACAGCAGATTTTTCAAATCTAAGGTGAGGTCGCAGATGTCTTATAGCTCCAAAGGGGCAAAAAAAATTCCTCCATCTAAAAATAGCCTCCTGTATAAATGCAGTGGAACCCATGAAAAAGATTCCCTTCTTTGAAGACAGTTCATTACTGAACTCTTTGAACTGTATGGATAGTCTCTAAGCCACTAAAATGCCAGAGGACCAAGAGAGATCTTGGTATGTGCATCAGCTATTCTTGTTAATGTGTATCTGCAAACAGACACCCATTTTGATTGAGTGCAATACTCATCAGTCCCACTAGTTTTTCCGTTCTCAAAAATTTTTTATTTTGCTTTCATAAACCTGAAAGAAATGGTCTGACATCTCAACCACCAGGATGCACAGAATCTAACTTAAAATTATGACATTTAAAATATATTGTCTTTAAGACTTGCATAACTCTGGTCTTGGGTGTGAGCCTTAAATAAATCTATCCAACTTTTTAACCCACTAATGGTGTGAGAAAAAAAATCCAGTTCTGTTGTTCAGTCCAACCTCACCTGAAGGACTAGAGTAGTAAAAGCTCAGTCACACTGAAATGAAAAAAATCCCAGAATGTGTCAAAGAAACCACTGAACCAAACAAAATGACAACATTTATACAAACATACATTTGAAAGAAAAAACTACCATTAAAGTTAAATGATTCCCATGCACCAGAATCACAGAGCTAACACGCTGTGTGAATTATCTCCTAATTGGGGAAGCAATACAGGAGTGCAAGCTACCATTTAACAAAGTTATTACAGAAGTTATACCAGAATTGGTTATGCCAGTAGTAGCACCATATTAGAATAATTTTGATTCTTAGTATTTACTCATTTTGCTTTGGTGTTATTTTGTTGTAATTTTGGTTTTGTGGAGAATACCTTTGCCTCTCTTTTGTTAAAGCCTTCTTCAGCAAACAGGTGGTTAGTGATCTTCAGTTTGTCTAGACAAAAATTAGATACTTCTCTCTTGTTTTCAAATGTTTAATTATAAGATGTAGAAGGAATCCTCTGCAATTGTGATAGGTTCATTAATAAAACAGAGACAAGCACAGACTATCAAGTGACTTCAGGCAGCAGTGGATGCATTGCTGCAGTTTTGTACACAGAACACCATCTAGGCAATTCCTGTTTCAGCAGCCCTGAGTGGTAAGATACATTTCTGTTGTGCAGCTCTAAGATTTGGACAGAAACCTGTAGATTCAGACATCACATCTCCTCAAACTCTCATGTGCCAAAGACATCCTGTGCCACCAAGAAAAGAGTTTTATTTTCCCCCAAAACACCTCTCTACCCACATGCCCTTAAGCATGTCTCTGCCCTGACCTCCTCCCGCCCGTAACACAGGACCACAACTGCTCCAGCTTGGGTTAGATTGATCACTGTTTTCCTACTTGAGCAATGGTATCTCATCTGCTTAGCCCATCTCAGATCTTCACTTTACCCATCTCTTCTCTAACCATCCACCATACCTTCATAGTACTCCAGCAGACCTTTTGGATGTCTTTAGGACAAAGGCAGCCAATGATTTCCCAGGTTTCCACCAGCACACTGTGGCTGCCATCCAGAGCTCCAAGGGGAAGGAGCGCTGTCCAGCAGCTGCAGACCAGTACACCATGACCGTGATAATGCAAGAAATCTTAACTTTTTTGTCTTGCTATCCTAGTCCCCTTCACATTACAATTTGAGATAAAATGAAGCAGCCTGAAACAAGGCCATGGCAAGATGTTTGACACGGCAATTACTGACTTCTTCTACGAGCCACAACACTGCTTGAAACATTAACACATCCCTAAACATTTAACACATGGGAATGGATTTATTCAGAAATGTATTATAACCATCCTCTCTGAAATCTTGTCTTTTTTCACAATATAATTAAACAGCTGTTCAAGAAAGACTTGTCTTTTTGACAAGGAGGAAGTAATGATTCATCAGGCAGGGCTGTTTGGAATGTATGGATTTCAGGGAAGCAATCTTAGAAGCAAGAGAAAGAGAAACCCACAATAGCCAACAGTCCAGGAAGAAGAGTACTTACGTGGGAGAACCTTTTTAGACTCTTTCAAAACAGAGACTTGACCTTGGGTGTCTCCAGAAAACACCTGAGTCATCACATTAACACCTATTCTGGGGTCTCAGGGAAAATCAGATTAACTTTGGAGAAGAACACACACACAAAGCTAAAGCCTCATTTTCTCTCTCATTTTCTAAAAGAGGTTTATTGGTTTCTGGCTAGCACAATGGTTTGATAAATTGCATTTCATAATGGACATGAAAACTGCAGGGGAGCAATGACCACTGACAACATTCAAGTTCACAGTGCCCTCATACAGTCTTGAAGATCCATGACAGGGGAAGAGGAAAGCATCTCTCACTGTCCTTGTGGCAAAACAGCTAACCCAAGTGCAGAGGGAAAACTGCTGTAAGCAGCTCCCAAGCTAACAGCAGAGACCTCATGTCCAATTCCACATTCAATTACACTGGTTTCTTTTTTCAGCACTGACAGGTATACCACCTGCAACTATATCACTATTTGTTGAGAACATGCATATTACAAGACAGGATTCAGACCTCACTCCCTCAAATATACACAAATGAATTGCAATTAAATCTGACAGGCTGCAGCTCTATATGCAAACTGGCTGTGAGCAGTTTCTCCTAGGCTTACAAACAGGTGTTGAATAGCTTGGTTTTTAATATCTGCATTGCTTCGAAACTCCATTCTGCCCATTTCATCAATGGAAATCACTGACGCTACTGTTGCAGTGTCTCAACTATCCATTGTTCCTTTGGAATTCTTACTTAAATGTGGTTTAATAATATTTATACATCTGTTCACACTTGGCTGCATTGTCTGTGAATTCTGTGTGCTGGAGTCCAGGTGGCCCAGATCTTTGCAATTCCTGCTCCATTCTTCCATCCTATGAAACCAACTGTGTTGGTCCAGTTTTCCCATCCTTTTGGAACTAAAGCTGTCTCTTCAGATGCAGTCTGAATCCAGGGCAAAAGGTCAGCAAACTCTAAATCTACATCAAAATTAGATATGCATTTTCAAAGTGAGTAACTCACATTATTAAGAGTTTAAGATTGAGACGGTTTCTGAAGTAGCATCATTTAGCTGAGAGGTTTCTCAGCATAAATCTACACTCTACCCCTTCTATATCCAAGGCATGAAATATTTGACGTTGGATAGCCAAGTCAGAGACATACAGGGTACAGATATACAGGGATTTTTAAAAACTACTCTCCAGAGTACCTCACTATTCAAAGAGTCAGAGGTAATACAAAGGAACAGCATGTCTCTAATGCATTTTGTTCTTTTATACCTGACAACATGGGTGAGAAAGACATTTGTAAATAATTGGATGGTGAAGGATGGGGCCGTAGTTGACACAAATGGCTGAACTGAAAGGGAAAAAAAAAGTTCACTAGCAAATGGACTAAGAGTCCTCTGAAGTCAAGAAGTTATCTGGAGCAGACACTGCCACCGAACAGCTGTACAGAATGTTGCCTTAACTCAGAATTAATAATGTACCTTTGGACAGCGCTTCTTCCTCCCAGAGAGGGGAAAGGTGACTCAAGCTTCATAAGCCAAAAGCACTGGTGTTTCGGGGGAGCTGTGGAAGCTGCTGCAGAATGAGCTCATTCTAATTTATGGCCTGTGAGATTGGCCCAGAGAAGGCACCCTCAGAGAAGCAAGGGGACAGCCAGGTGCTGTGCACCTGCCCTGCAAGGCTGGCAACTTTCTGGGCTAGAAATGCACCTCCTGATCTGTGCCAGAGGGAGACAGTGCCACACAAGAGATCATCAGGCGGCACTTGTTTCTGTAGGCTCATGCCCCCCCACCTTTTCAAACACACAGGCTGCTTTTCACAGCGCTCTGTACCTCTTTCTTTACATGAGTAAATGTGATTGTTGATTTCCTTCAGCTATAATCCTGGGTTTGACAAGACTCACCAAAAGAGGTGAACTCTGCTGCATCATAAAACACTTCACATGCGATTTTCTAGCAGCCACACAGGTGCATCCAGTGCTCACTTTTAGAAAAGTTACATGTACAATAGAGAAAATGTTGAAAGATTCACACCAAGCTCCTCAGAAGATAAAACCTCAGTCTCATTTTCTGCATAGCAAACAGTAAAATGTGGAAAACAGATGCTGCTAGTGGTCAGTTTAAAACCACTTGGTATTTTGGGCACTTAAAGCCAAAATACCCAAATAAATTTTTACTGAAGGACTTAGAGGGGTCCTGGACCTGTTGAGCTCTAATGATGAAAAGACTAAGGCTCACTGCATTTAGCAATTCTCTTTTCTTACACCCATGTGTGCACACGCAGATATGCTCATTTTCTATTTAGTGATATAAATGCATATCATCCAGAGAAGTTTTGGAAGTCCAGAATGTTGTGTGACTCAATGTGAAGTCATCCATCAGGCTTCTCTTTGCCAGGCGGTTTAATATTCTCTGAAGAAATGGTTTTATCTGTTCTGTAACAATTCTTATGTCTAGCATTGTTTAAGAGCATAACTACAGAGCTTGCCAAAGTTTACCTGCATCATTTGAATGAGGAACGGAAAGGTCAGATACAGAGCAGCAAAAGTCCTTTTAGTGTATTCATTTAAGACATCTGGGCTTAGTCACAGAAGAGCACTTCTATACCAGCAATTTTCTTTATGGTAAGAGCTATTCAGGCCAGAACCTCCCAGAGAACAGCTAGCCTAAATTAACAAGGTCCTGCACTGTAACATATTTCAACACTTTTTGGCCTGCTCAGTTTTTAATGCCAACTCTGCAGACCTCAGCTATGTTCAACAGGTGTCTTATGTCTCAGGTGTCCTACTGAGTTGTGAAATAGACCTTCATCACACTAAGTTACAAAGCTGGGAGGTCTATTTTCCAAGTTTACACTACATCTGGCATATTCCACGTGCCACAGAACACACTAGCAGCCAGTTAAACCATTGTACACTTCAAACAAAACCAAAAGTGCAAGAAGTACATTGAGTTTTCTTACACATGGTACTGCTTGAAAGACAACTGTATTTGAAATGAAGGCAATACTTATGCTTGCATTTCTACAGAACCTATGGACCTGATACATCTCTCAGTGGCTGGATCTCTTCACGTTCTCCACTTCGTATTTGGCAGCTGCAGTCTTTGACATATTTCCCCACATAAATAAAAAAACAACAAAACAATCTAAAAGCTAGGTCCTTCACATTTTGAAGAGGAGGATATGTCCCAACAGTTCCACCTTGGAACCTAACACAGACTAATGCTGGTAAGAAATACTGTCCCATTGTACTGTTGCTTAAACCTGAGCTTTACTTCTAATAATTATTTTGCTACAGATAAGCCCGAAAACTGTCAAAACCTATTCCTACTGTGACTGATCGAGAGGTTCATAAACAGGTCTTTCTCTTCCAATAAGAACACAGCATAAGAAGAACCAAATCATTACATCTGCTGTTCCTGTAATTTCAAGAAGAAAAATATGATAAAGCAATCAATGGAAGACTGCAAGTTGTTTGGAGGTTTTTTCCCATCCAGATAATATTTTAGCAACATGAGCTTTGAAACTTGTCTGTTGCTGTAAAGTTTTGTTAATGCTGAACAAAAGCAGAACAAGTCACAATTTCTGCTTAAGATTTGGCCATAATCAAAAGATGTAGTAAGCATATATAAGGTAAGCATTTTTTACATTTTCAGATCCCCAAGGAAATGTCCAAAAAACCTGTTCACTTCTTGCTAACCAGGTGGTACTGTTAGGCTTCAGAACCAGCAGTAACTGAGCAATAGGTCAAGCAGCCATTGTACAGTCAGCATCCTCCCAGCTCATTGTTATGCATCTGTGATGGAAGCTAAATGCCTTGCATCTTTATACAGAGGTGATGGAGCATTTGAGATATTAATACCCTTCCCTTTCATGATACTGTTTGGCTTTGTTAAGCAGGGTACAAGGGGACGGAATGTCTAGTTTTTTTCAACTGAGTGCTTCTGCCCAAGTACCTTAATGACAGCGCGTATGGCCGGGCACCAGAAATGGTGGGTCCTCTCCCAAATCAAGGTACAGATGCATCTTCCAACCCTTAACAAGTCCACTGGGGGTTTTTGTCAGGCAACCTGTGGATGATTGTTTACCGAGCTTTCAAGACAGAAAGAAACACACCCATCCACCAAAACTGCTGAACCGTTACTCATAAACAGGGTGAGTGGGATGGGACCAACACACCTCAATGCTCTGAACTGTTCAGAACTTTTCAGTAAGGAAAGGAGATGAAAACAAAACAAAACAAAAATTGTCTTTTGTAACACTGACTTCACACCAAATGAATACAGATCAAATAGACTTTGAAAGTAAGGTTTAGATAAGCCATATATTTTTAAGTGACATGGGATCATTTTTTGTTTGGTTGGCTTTCATTTTTTATATGAACTGAATAGGGTTGAAATTATTACAGGTTGATTTATTTTAATGCTAGTTTCATACCATGGTGTAGATGAGTTTTAAAACATTGCATAAAGGCAGGATCAAATGTAAATACTGCAATACTTGATTGTGTAAACAACTAAAGAGCAGTTTAGGACACAAAATGAAGACACACCAAACAACATGGTTTAAGTGGTTTGAGCAGTTACACAACTGGAAATTATTTTAAAATATAATAGTGCTAACAGGCATTTGACCAGTATATTGGTTTTGTCCTCTAATACACGTAGATGAGATTTGTGGTTGTTTAACCCCAGATGGCAACTAAGCCCTAGGCAGCTGCTCACCCACTCCACTACCCACAGGATGGGGAGGGAATCTGAAGAATAAAGGAGAAACAACTCATTAATTTTGACACTTTAATAGGTAAAGGAGGAGGTGCACACATGAGCAAAGCAAAGCAAGGAATTAAGAGTCATCACTTCGCATGGGCAGGCAGGTGTAAAGCCATGTAAAGCCATCCGCTGGAGAGCAGGGCTCACTATGTGCAGTGGCTACTTGGGAAGACAAACACCATCACTCCAAATGTCTCCCCACTTCCTCCTTCTTTTCCTGAGTTTGATGCCATATGGTATGCAGTATCTAACATAGCTAATACATGCAACCAAGCATTACAGCAGCTAAAACCACATGGTATTGTTAGACATGTTTTCCATAACAAAATAAAGAATATTTTTCTTCACTTTTCAGCATTTATGGAAATAAATATTATCATGTAATACTGTAGAAATATGTTTCCACATTTTTTCCACTTCTTATGATCTGTCACGTATAGTATACTATTTTGCCTTTATGATAATTTTGTAATAATCCAACCCTGTTTTAGTCACTACTTTAGTGTGATGTACAAAATCATGCCAGGACTGGCAGTAAGAATGGCAGCCCTAACTCAACTAAAAAAAAAAAAAAATTAAAATAATTTTACAGATTTTAATTCTTATAAGAATGGAAATATTTCTACTATATAATTGAAACAGTTGTGAAATAACTTTTAAAATCCCAGAAACCTAATAAACTCCTCTAATTTGTAAAAAGAAGTGAAGCTATCAAAAATAATCACTGAACTACAGAATCATTTCGGTTGGAAGAGACTGGAAGCGGCACTTTGTGCCATGGTCTCATTGATACAGTGGTGATTGGTTGAAGATTTGATTTGATCTTTGACACCTTTTCAGAGAATCACAGATTTAACTAGGTTGGAAAAGACTTNCTGGTGCTCCAGACCCTTCCCCAGCTCCGTTGCCCTTCTCTGGACTCACTCCAGCACCTCGGTGTCTTTCTTGCAGTGAGGGCCCAGCCCTGGACACAGCACTCGAGGTGTGGCCTCAGCAGTGCCCAGCACAGGGGGACAATCCCTGCCCTGCTCCTGCTGGCCACACCATTGCTGATCCAGGCCAGGATGCCCTTGGCCTTCTTGGCCACCTGGGCACAGCCTGGCTCACGTTCAGCTGCTGTCACAGCACCCCCAGGGCCTTTCCAGCCACTCTGCCCCAGCCTGTGGCACTGCCTGGGGCTGTTGTGAGCCAAGGGCAGGACCCAGCCCTGGGCCTTGTTGAACCCATAACATTACAACAGCATTCAGAAAGTTCAAAAGCATCTTAAATAACTAGAAAGCTGAGAAATATATTTGTTTATATCAGCAAAAGTAATAACATATAATAAACAACAACTGAGAACTGAATTATGGATTCTAAAAACCCTTCAGTCAATTCTTTCCATTTTTTTCAATTCTCAACTTAAAACATTTGTGAAAGTGTTTTAATTTTGCTCTCCTCTATATTAAAAAAGAAATCATATTTTGTCTCAGGTATGTACTCTGACAAGTTAAAAAAATCTAAGAATACAAGAAATACAAGAATTGTTTTACTACAGTCATGCTTGAATTTTGTCCCCGTTGTTGATCATGCAGGTTCTTCATCTGAATGAGCAAAACAGTCAGTGTGACTGCAGACAATTCTACAAGTTTCTCAGCACTTGAGCTAACCAACTGACAATAGGCGGTAGGAGTGTTTGGTGTTTTTTGTGTGATTTCTCCCACTTACATTTTCCTCAAAATGACTTCTGAATTTTTAAATTATTAAGGACCATTTTATATCTTTGGAATTTCTTACTGATATTCTAACAAAATACTAGGATTACTTTGTGACATGATATCCTGCTTTCTTAGTACAACCGAAAAGTGACCTAAGGCTCAGCTAGGATCACGATTCTCATTTGTTTCTTCTGATCAATAAATTTTGGAAAGGGGGCAACAAAGCAAAATTTAATTTCTAAAAGGCTTTCAGGGAAGTGAATGAAAAAAACCTAATATTAAAAACAAGAACAAAAACCAACAACAACCAAAAAAACCCCAACCCAAAACCAACAAACAGACCGAACCTCAAGGAAGAAAAAACCCGAAAAAATCCAGCCCAATGATCTCTTTTCGAGTGTTAAACTTAAGTGAAGACGTCGAGAGGCAGGTTGCAGCAGTGCCTGCCCCAGCCGCTGAGAGGGGGACCCAAGCCCGCCAGGTACCCTACAGACACAGCCCCCGCCCGCTCCTCCAGAAGCATCTCCACAGCCCTGCACCAGCAAGGTGCATTAGCACACGCGTGCAGGTCATAGAGGTTCGGTTCTCGGCCGAACATCCGCGCCTAGGAGCAACAGTGCATTTTAACCAGGCGCGCCGAGAAGAAAAAGGCGTGAAGTAAAGCCAGCACCAAGTGCGGGCTCGTTGCAGTTGAGAATTACTCGGGGGGGTGGATTCCATTCCACCTCTCCCCGAGGGTCCCACTCTCTGCCATCAGTACGAGAGCTCGAAACAACCCCTCTCCGCGCTCGCCGGGCGCTCCGCAGCCGCGCCGAGGCTGCGGGCTCGGGGCGGACGCGGCGGACAGAGCCCGGGGGGCCCGGCGGCCGTCGCT